>VZRH01002256.1:39524-75062 GCA_013397555.1 Urocynchramus pylzowi
TGTGTGTGTGGGGGTGTGGGGGTGCGTGTCTCTGTGTGTGTAGGAGTGCCACGGGCCGGACGAGTCGCCAGCCCAGCGGCCCCGTTCGCACCGAGAGCCGCACCGGGCTCATGAAACTTTCAGGGGTGTTAGAGCCCCGGGTCCCGCCTGCCACCGAGCCGCCCTCCGGTTTAGCCCTCCGCCCGCTGCGGCTGCCCCTGCCTCCTCCGCAGCCCTGACAGCGGCCTCTTCCCCCATCCCCTGCCTTCCCCGCGCTTCTCGGCTCCTGCTATCCCTGCCTTCCCCTGGGATTCCAGTGTCATGCAGTCCCTGCATCCCCTCCCGGGGACACCAGCCGGGCTTGAGCAGCCCTTGGCTGATGTTGTCCCTTGTACACTGTTGTTTTGCAGAATTGCCAATATTTAGTAATGGCAATGTACATGATAATTAATCCCCTACAGCAGGGGATTGAAACTAGATGGTCGTCAAGGTCCCTTCCAACCCAAGCCATTCTGTGATTAACTTCTTTGGTGTAACTGGGGTTTCATGCTTCACTATTAAGTGGCAATCTCAAACCTCCTCCCTAGTTTGAAAGCTGCAGAACATCTACTCCCAGTCTCCAGAAGTCCCTGGGAACAGCACTGCTAGCAAAAGGTTTGTAAGGAATGAGTGGAGGAAGTGGATCCTGTGGTGCCTCTCCTTGACTTTGAAGCTTATCCGTAGCACATGGCACTGGGATTTGACATCCTTCCCCAGGGCTTTTTTGGATGTCTTGGAGCCTTCCAAGTTTGCTGATTCCTGGAGAAATGTGCTATAGTGAGGTTGAGTTTGCACACTGAAATACACCCTTTACTCCATAAGTCCTTCTCATTTGCTCACTTTATTTACCTCTTCTACTGCTTTGCAAGTCTCAACCTCCATGTTTTCATTGGATCCCAAGCGTGGGTTCACAGTCCTTTGCACAAGAATGATGGAGTAAGGCCAAAGGTCTTTATTTTCAGCTTTCCTCACAGGCTAGTTTACATAATTTCCTTTAATATCATTTTTTTGTTTGTTATCTGTGATCAGAAATATACAGTGTTAAATCAAAAGTTTAAATTTATGTTATTTAAAAATCACTTCTGTCGATGAGATACTTATTCTCTAGAATCTGGGTCAAAACTTGCTTTATTCTGAGAAAGTGTAGCTTTGTGTATGACAAGTTTAAGATGCAGTTCTGTGGAGAAATACTTAGGTAGAGACTTGTGCCCTCATGATTGCAAAGCCAGTAGAACGGTGTTTTATAAGACTCAAAGATGAACACAAATCCTTCTGAAAAAGCAAGGTTTCATCCAAGTAAAGGCTATTTTGAGAGGCTGCAGATACATGGGATTTGTCTTGCATTTTAAAACAGATGCAGAGAGGTGTTCCAGAGTGGGAAGGGGAAGGTCAAGAGTGATTGGCAGGCTCATTTTTCTCTGTATAAAACTCAATCATGCCAGGTTATGGAATGAAGTGTCTTCCTTGCAGAAGGATTTGTGTGCCAGAAATTTTGGGAGTTGCGTGGTGCCTGGCTCTCTCCCAGCTGGTACAACTTTTCCCACCCAAAGGAATGGGAAGTTTCAGGTCCTTGCCTTTGCCAACTACAGTAATCTGTGTTGTTTCCAAAGTCCTTCTCAAGTGCTGGGGATGTGGAGTGTGTGGATAATGTGGGCTTCCAGGGATTTCATGCCCAGCTGGGATTCCTTGAGGGACGTGGTTGCAAATTATTGCATAGCCCTCTGTGGACCTTCTATTTGTGGTTTAATTTAAGAACGAGTTTAAGTTCATCCACAGCAAGCCACTTTTAAGCCAAGTAAATCTCTGCAGAGTGTTTTGCAGTAGATTAACCAAAGCAGCACCTCTGGGACTTGTCTGGAGGAACAGCTAAAGCTCAAAGACCACTGTGTCCCTGTGCTCCACCCCAAGTGATTTCTCCTGGCCCAAGTGTTGTTCCCCATTCCAGCAGCCTGGCCAGAAGGGTTGAGCTGTGTTTGGGTTGAACGTGATGCTTGACAGGCTTCTGAACGGAATTGTCGGTAACGGCAGCAGCCTTAAACCGGGCCCCTTTTGGGAAGGCATCAGATGGCTTTTCCCTCTCCCTCTGCCTTGTCCCATGGTCCTGCTCTCTGCCTGCGCCTCTGCTCCCAGTTCTTCCCTGTTGTCCTGGAATCCTGCCACTCCCTCAGTCTCCCTGACTTGCTGCTGGCTTTGGCAGCATTGTTGCAGCCCAAGTCAAGTGTGGCAGAACTCACCTTGCCTGTGGATGCTCCTTGCCAAGCAGGAACTGGTGCCCTGCTAGTTCTGTTGACACATTTTGGTTTTTTTCCCCTCCCTTACGTATAGCATGCACCAGTTCACATAAAATTGGGGTTTAAATAAAATATATTAAAAGAATGACTCATTAAATGTTCGTAAAGTCTCTGTGTTGTAGCAACTTGAAAATATTTTGGTTTAACGGTGTAAATCCAGTATCCCTGACAGTAGTGAACACAAATGTTCTAGTAATTCTGTGCTGTCAGTTTTCAAGCATCTCACCAGAGCTTGATTATTGCTGTTGCATGTTGCTGTGTTGAGTGCTCCAAGTCCCCACTTCCTTTCTGAAGAGCTTAGAAAGAAAGTGCTGGCTGGGAACACAATTTCATCTTAGGATTTGGATATAGTTCTTTATTCTATCTTTGGGCGGTTTTTGCTTCACATCATAATTAAGGATTGCCCCTGTTTCAAGTAATCCTTCTTGGAACTGTTGTATTGAAATATTTACTGCGGACTTCTATTATTTAAATTGCTCAGGGTAGGGAGTCATCTCACTTTTCAGGTCTGTGTCTCTTGGGCCACCTGTTTGCCCCTACCTTTCTTCCTTGAGAAAGGACTGAGTTCGTCAAATGTGACAATCTGTTGAGAAATCAGCAGCGATTGCTGCCTATTAGCTCTACAAAAACCCCACCCAAACAAAAAAAAGCCTTCTGCTAATGTACTTCAGAACCTTCTGTTGAGGCTCATGATGGTGGCTGGCTTTGGATTAGTGGTGCACCTGACAGGTTGAAAATATGTCCCCTGCATGAGCTGGGTGTGGTTTCAAAGGTCATGCTGTACCAGCTCTGTCCTTGGGGATCCTGGGATAAGGGATGCTTGCTGTCTCTCACCATGCTGCTTGAAGCACCTCTGAGGAGCAGCTCTGCCCACACCCCAGGCTTTGGGCAGCTGTGATTTTTGTCACAGAAGATGTTGATGCACGTGAGTCTTAAAAAGTTTGTCCGTGGGGGAAATGTGTTTGACAAAGTATTTTTTGTGCTTTTGATTGTAGCTTTCATCATGGGGGACATGAAAACCCCCGACTTTGATGACCTCTTGGCTGCTTTTGACATCCCTGATCCAACTAGTCTCGATGCTAAGGAGACCATTCCATCAGCTGGGGAGGAGAATGAGAATCACCTGAAGTCATCGGGAATGTGCATGGATGAGAATGTGTCCTTATCCCACTCTCTGCCTCCCTCTGATGCACCTGTTGTGAGTGTGATAGTGAAGAACACAAGTCGCCAGGAGTCTTTTGAGGCAGAAAAGGAGGGGAATCACCTTGGAGCTGGTCTGTTACACAATGGGTTTCGTGGCTCTGATCTGCCAGCTGATGCTCACGCTTTAGTCCATAATTATGGCAAGTTTGAGTCGACTTTTATTAATGGGGACAGCTCCAGAGGTTATTCTGATAAACTGGACGAGTCCAAGTCAGAGCCTTTGCCAACATTTAGTCAGTTTAGCCCCATTTCCAGCCCTGAACCGGAGGATACATTTAAAGAGAACAGTATTGGGGATAAACCCAAACATGCCCAAACTCCCTATTTTCCACCGCCTTCAATATATGTACCAACAGGGGCTTCAGTCCTAGATCATCTTAGGAAGGTGCCAGAGCCCGAACTAAGCATGTTTGATCAGTACTGTAAAAAGGAACAGAAGACAGAAATCCACTGCCAGCCAGAGAATAGATTGGAAATGAGCAGGAGAGAGCAAGACAGAGCAGTGGAGAGGTTTGCGGAGTCAAGCAAGGACTTGTTAGATACCAACAGCTTTCTTGGGGAAGGCTTGGTGTTTGGAGACCTCCCTCACAACAGTTCAGGAGATGGCAAGGGGTCTGTGCCCGAGCTAAACATGTCTTCGTCAGTACCACCTCGGCAGAGGCTAAAGCCAACTCATTCCAAGTTGTCATCCTGCGTGGCAGCGTTAGTAGCTCTTCAGGCCAAAAAGGTTGTGTGTATTCCAAAAAGCGATCAGCCAAATTTTACCAAGGAACCTGGTCCTTTTAAAGACGGGATGAAGGGAAGTCCAAAAATGCCCAAGTCGCCAAAGAGTCCCCGAAGCCCCTTGGAGGTGGTGAGGAAGGCTAGCAAGCAGCCTGAGAGTCCTCGGAGTGTGTGCAGCGACAGCAGTGGGAAAGGCTCTCCTTCCATGGCAGCTGGCTCTCCGCCAGCTATTCCCAAAGTTAGAATAAAGACTATCAAGACATCTTCCGGTGAAATTAAAAGGACTGTAACTAGAATTTTGCCAGAAAATGATGAGTTGGGCAAATCTTCAGAAGAGTCACCTGCAGAAACCTCTTCTGCCGAAGAGTTTATCAAATCTTTCCCATCCCCTGACACTAGTGCAGTTGCAGAAGGTGAGGCTGGCAGGAATTCAACCAAAAATGGGGCTGCTGTGGCTATCCAGCTGTCAAATGTAACGGGTCCTTACTCAGACAGTATGAAAATGGATATTGCAAGCAGCACTTGCACCGTGTCCTTGTCTCCACTGCCAAACTGTGGCGGCGGTGCCATAAAAGTGGGGGTCAAGAGGCAGCAGCAGGGTACCGTGACACAGCCATCCAACACGAGCGCCTCCAGCCTTCTTCCCAAAGCTGTGCACTTGGCAAATCTCAACTTGGTCCCCCACAGTGTTGCTGCTTCTGTTACAGCGAAGACATCGGCCCAGAGGCGGAACCAGCCTCAAGTGACGCAGATGTCAGTGCCACTGGTGCACCAAGTCAAGAAAGCCGCTCCCGTTGTCATGGAGGCATTCCATAAAGTGCTGCACAGTGCCAATCCCGTGCCGATATATACTCCGAACCTTAGCCCCCCTCCTGACACTAGTATTAATATACCTGCCTCTGGGTATTGTTGCCTGGAATGTGGGGACTCATTTGCCTTAGAGAAAAGCCTGACTCAACACTATAGTAGGCGAAGTGTTCACATTGAAGTCATGTGCACTCAGTGTTCAACTATGCTCCTTTTTTTTAATAAGTGTAGCTTGCTTAAACACGCACGAGATCATAAGAGCAAAGGATTTATCATGCAGTGTTCTCAGCTGCTCATGAAACCAATTTCCATAGACCAAATGTTTTCACCTTCTCCTACAAGCTCTTCAGTCTCTCCAGCTCCTCAGACTTTTCTCTCGTCCTCTCCTCCACCTAAGTCCAGTGCTGCTTCAGGAGGCGGGGTAGGGATTTCTGCGAGCACTCAGCCAGCCCTGCCTCTCTACACAGACCCACAGAGGCTAATCCGGCATGGACTTAAGTGTTTGGAGTGTAACAAGCAGGAGCAGGATTACACTTCTTTAGCAGCTCATTACCAGAGAACCTCAGAAGATAATGAGAGACTGGTAAGTCATCATTTTAATGTTATTAGTTAAATCTCTCCGAGTTTAAAGAGATTGTCCTCAAGGGGAAAAGTGGCAAATCGTGGTGGCAAATGTGTTGCTTTGCCTAAAAAAGTGCTTATGGGGAGAATTTGGAATGCACGTGAGTCCAGACGCGTGCGTGTCAAGAGATGTTTAGTGTTGTTTGCTTGCCTTCTTTCTACCCTCTGCCAGTAAAAGGAGCATAGTAAGGAGACTGTGGAGATCCTCGAGTGTCAAAGAAAGGTGATGGAGATGAAAGATCTCTTGGATGAGGCGTGCAAAAAAGCTGTAGGGGAGGATCAGCGGAGCGTTACCTGAAACAGGTTTTTGTGCTGTAAGCGTGGCTGGAGGAGATCTGGCACAGTTGAATGTTGCCTTTCCTGGAACTGGTGCCAGAACCTTCAGTGTGATGCATGTCACATCGGGTGTTGTTGTTGCTGTTGCTGTTGGCGTGGTCAGCTGTGTATTGGACCATCCTGCTGTGGTGGGAAGGCTGGTTCTGGCTGCTTTTGGCCTTGGGTGGTACATGGCGAGTGGGGGCATAGCAGGGCTCTTGGTAGTGGTTTCCTGCCTTTCTCCTGTGCTGCCCTGCTCAGGTCTCCACCACCTTTATGGACCTGGTTGGAATGCCCTTAAATTAAACTTCAGCTTAGTTTTCCCCTGATGAAGAGAAGATGATTATTGTTGTGGACCAGGACCACACACTTTGTTTATGGCTTTTATTTTAGAGGACATGGTCAGTCTTGTTTTAACCAGCCTGCAGTTGAAGAGGAGGAGTACTCCCTTTCCCTTATCTCTTTGGATGAGGTAAAAGCTTTCCAGGTCGGTGTGGCTGCCAGCAGAGCTGGCTCCCAGTGCAGGGGCTGCAAAAAACCAGGACTCCATACCATCATTTGGGAGGATGACCACATCTCTGCTGTGGCTGTCAGAACACCTGCACTCTCCACAGCCTCCCTGTGCTGCTTGCATGGCTTGCAGGAGTATTGAGGTTGCTGTGGTCCCATTTAGATAGTTTGTTATCTTAAATTCATCAGCCACCAAAAAAAATAGATTATGGCTGAATGGTTTTGATGTTGTAAAAAATGGTGAGGCCAGAAGGGATCAGTGTGGCCACGTAATCAGGTTTCTTGCCTGAGGCAGGTCAGTGAGCACTGCGCTCTGTCAACACACCGACTTATTTTTCAACTATAATGCTTTTTTAGGAAATGTCAGCAGTCTGGCATTAAAACTTCCAGGAGAAGGGATACAGTGAATGCTCCAAAGTGATCTAAAATGTTAATCAGTGGCATTAAAAATGTACTTCCTTATTTCTGTTGTGGGATTATCAATTCAAGAGCTCTTTAAAGAGGAAAAGAATGTGTGACAGTAAGTATTTTTAGCTTGTAATCAAATAATTTATGCTGTAACTTAACCAAGAATAGAGTTTACGCCTCTCACGTCAAGTAATTCTGCTAGATGTGAGATTATTTTTGCAGTATTTTTCTGAAGAGAAGCACTGGAAAAAGAGGCTACCTTTGAGCTCCTGAGACCAGTTCCTCCCTTTTAGATCTTCCCATGCTTAACCCTCCACAGGGAGTCCTTTTCCACTGTATCTGCTGTCCTCCAGGCTGCCCAGTGGTGCTCCATGCTGTTCCCAGAACATTTGTTTCAATAAAGTTGTTACATTTCTAAAGGAAATAAGCATTTGTGCCCCATGCCTGTAATGGTGTGTCTGGATTTAGCAGTAGCTGATGGAAACCATCCCACTGCCTTTTACCAGAGCCCAGGTGTTTGGTGTCACTGGGCTGAGAGGTAAAAGGATGAAGGGTGAAATTCAGTGGTCTCACAGGGGTCCAGATTCTCTGAGCTGTCCAAGGGAACAGGTATGGGTGACCTTCACATCATGTGTGCCATGTGGATCACACAGTGGAGCTCCCAGCAGTATCAGGGTCTGAGAAGCTGAAGGTTTTGCATATAGGGTATTAATGAATGTAATACTATTAATCATGGTGTGAGAAGGTTGTAGGTGAAGCTGTTGGAATGTGTGTCATAAACTCCTGGAACAGGAGAACATGGCCACCACTTTCTGAAAGATACCCTGACTCTGCATTAGGTTAATTCCTTGGGTTGTTCTTTCTGTTTTGGTCAGAAAAAAGAGAAGTGTTGGTATAAGCAGGAGAGGATCAAGTGACTGATTTTGCAAACGCTTTCTTACATGGTAGAAGTGATTAAAAACTCTGGTTTCCATCTGCAGAGCTGGGCCAGGACACTTGTTTTTTGGTGCAGTGGTAGAAATTGGGTGTAGAGAAATTCTTCCCTGTGATGGGGTGAGGCCCTGGCGTGGGTTGCCTAGAGGAGCTGTGGCTGCCCCATCCCCATAAATGTTCAAGGTAAGGTTGGATGGGGCTTGGAGCAACCTGTTCTAGTGGGAGGTGTCCCTGCCCATGGCAGGGGGTGGAACGAGATGGTCTTCAAGGTCCCTTCCAACCCAAACCTGCCTGGGATTCTCTGATTCTCTGAAATTGGGTTGCTGAGGAAGGCATTGATGTAACACCTTGTAGTGAACATATTTTAGTGCCCTGGTAGTGGTTCAAAACCACTGTGTCCAGAGGGCAGAGGATGTTGATTTACATACTGGTACATCTAATTAAAACCACAGTCCACACCAGTTGTCGTGCTTGATCCACGACAAGCTGCAGTGGTGGGACAATCTGTCAGGATGCAGAAATAGTATTAATTGTTGTGGGCAAACTTGGTTATGAACCACGTCCCTAGATCTCAAGAGACTAATTATCTAGAGTTTTATCATCATTTTGTCCATTTTAAATAAAAACTGTGTATTTCTTCCTCCACACCTGATGTCTGTCTCACTGTGTTGAAATGCTGATTTAGAAGTGGTGGTATGGGGTGCAATTGTCATAGTTTTGTAAAGACAGCAAAAAACTGCACTCTGATAAAAAAATACAAAAAAAATTACCAAATTAATTTCTTATTCAATCTCAAAACTCAGGTACAAATTCTGCCATGCCTCACTGAGAAACTAGGAAGTACTGATGCTTTCCACATAAAGACATGGCTTGATTTATGCTTTCTAAGGAGCTTCAAGAAGCAGCAGGGCAGGTCCCCTTTGTATTATGGCCAAAAGCTCTTAATCTGTGACTATTCAGATGCTTGGTACCAGATTGTCAAAAAATGAGGATGCTTGGAAAGAGTAGATGAATGTATAATGGAAAGAGCAACTTCAGCTGAAGGGAAAGGATAAAAGCAATTACAGCACCTGGGTTTGTACAAGAAGGTGGAGACCTGTGGAAAATGAGCCAGGTGATTCTTGATCAATGTTCTCGAAAGCTTTTCTGTTAATTGACACCAAATCTGGATGCACATCCAGCATGACTGTAAGGTGTGAGACCAGACAGGCTTTGAAGTGCTCAGTTATGGTGCTTTTAACTCAAAAACTATTTTGGACATGGCTTTGGTGTGGCACCTTGCTAAGAAGGAAGGGCTGATCCAACGGGGTTGATGGAGAAAAGCAATAGCAGAAAAGAGGCTTATTTTTCAGTATGATGTTTTCAGTTCCCCAGAAGCTGAAGGACAAGCACCCCATGATAAGAGGCAGGAATGATTGGATTGGAGAGGGGGAAGAGCCTAAGCTGTCTCTGCTCCATGAGAAAACTTACCCTATGCTGGTACTTAAGACTTTTCACTTTAATTGGAATTTCTTACCATGACTTTGTGAATTACTCTGACATTTTCAGGTTTCCCAGAGCTACTTGAAAGGGGATTGTTGGTTTTTCTGTTTCTTCCAGATGATGGCTTGGGAAATACCTGGTGTTACACTCCTACATGGCTGTGGGTAAATCCTGCATAAATAGGATGGATAATTGTAAATTACTTTCCTAGGTGTGGCCAAAATGTGAGTGACATGGCTGGGTCACAGTTCTATTGCAGGAAGGAAGAAAGATAGTGATGTGGTCTAGACAGCAGGGAAAGGAGGAGATTTGGAGCGAGTGGGAGGAAGAGAGGGGGATGATGATGTGGTTGAGAAGGTGCTGTGGTTTTCTAAAGGAAAGACCTTTGAAAAAAATGATGGAGAGCTTGACCTTAATGTTATATTTTTAAACATGTACATGATTGCAGTTGCTCAGAGTACAGCAGGGTTTATTTTGGTACAGAATATGTGTAGGATGAAGGCAGTTCCTCCCAGCTGAATACCGTAGTGGGATCTCCATGGCTTGCAGGGAGGATACAGGCTTGAATTATCCACTTCAGAAACATAAATAACTGGATTTATTAGATGTATGTTTTGAATGGATCATCTTAATGGATCACAGTGACTATGCCTTTTTTTGGCAACTAGTGAGGCCAATTCTGCAATTTTTTCAAGCTTGTAATCAAGTTGCTCAATGGGACCTGTGTGCTGCTTTTTCATTGCTGAACTGCAGGAATGAAGCAGTATGGGAATTTGAATAGCTGGCAGGCTGGATTTGTTCAAACCAGAAGCTGTGCTCTGTGTAGGCTTTATACTTGACAGATGTTGAAGAGGTGGTACCAGATGTTTCATGTAACTTCAGGTCTGTTGGTCTGATGCAGTGGTGTGTTCTAGAGCAAGATTTTTGGGGGATGAGGGGGGGAAGGATATTTAAATAGGTGTAGTTTATGCCAAATTAATCTTTATTTTTGGAATAGAGAAATGAGTTTATCCTCATCTCCTTGATGTTCAATGAGATAGTTGTTAGAGTACTGCATGAAGAATAGATATACTGGAGAAGTTGGATTGTGAGGTTGGAGCAGAATCAGGCAAACTCCTGGAAATAATTGCACCTGGGATCAGGTTTTTATGAGATCTCCCAAGGGATGGTTTTGGGTATCTGTGGAGTTAATATTTGCATTAAGGAGACCTTGGAAGGTGACTGTGTTAAAAAATTTGCTGAGCCAAATTAACAAAGTAAGAAGTCATGGAAAGTGGAGAGTATTTTACAGGAGGTTCTAGATGATCTTGCAGACTGAGTAGGAAAGGTATGGAAAGCAACCAAAGGCAGGATTTTTGGTCTTGAGAACTCTTTGAATGACTGAGGTGACACAGCTGTGCAGGAGACTTACGTCAATCTGCAGCACCAGGCAGGGCTGTGGTAATGCTCCCTCATGCTAGAAATAACCAAGTTGGAGAGGAGTGTATTGTTTTGTTTGTCAGGATAGATTGGAGTAACTGAGGGAAGAATGACCAGAAATGGAAATATAGTCTCTTAAGGGGAAATTAAAACCCCTTTATGAGTTCAGCTTGGCAAAGGCCTGGTAAATGAGGGTGGGTCTCCTTCAGCACTGAAGAAGACAAAGGATTAATGTGAGTATAGTGGCACTTTATTCCCCCACCAGAAACTAAATCTGCCCTCAAGAAGTACTTCCTGTACTCACAGGAATTGCTCTGGGCAATTCATCAGCATCAGACAGTTCTCAGGGCTCAAATTACAGGAGAGGAACAAAGCCCATGCAGCTCCTGGTGCCTGCATTTAGGATGTGCTTTTCATTACAGGGTGTTCTCTGTATCCACTCTCACCCTGTATCTGGTGTGATCTTTGTAGAAAAGAGCTTTTTAATTTAGGGGCAGTAATGATTCGAGAGCAGACTGATGTAGATGTAAGTAGAAAATCAGAGGACAGTCTGTAATCATCACAGGAATGAATTCTGGAAGAGCTTTGCAGCAGAAGTAACGGAACAAAGGACATAAACTAGTTTTGAGACAGAGCTTATTTGTTTTCTTGGCAAGGAGAGACCAGTGCACAATAACATGTGCAAGAATTAAAAGTACTTCCTGACCCTCTTGGGCATAATTGTCCATCTACTGGTAACCAGAGATGTTTAATCCTTTTTTTTTTTTTTTTCCTTTCTTATTTGACTTGACCACCCAAAATCCACCAAGGTAGCTAGCAGCTGAAATAAAGTACAAAACATAAACTTGGGACCTCTGAATTTTCTTGAACCTTTTGTTCTCCTTACTTTTTTTCTTCTTCTTTTCTCTTTTTTTTTTTTTTTCCAATAACAGTTTTTCAATGAATTGTGATGTGTCCTGTGTATGTACCACCTACACAAGTAATTTAAAAGCAATTTTATTGCTGCCTTTTCTTTTTCTTCTTCCTTCCCATCTTAAATCAATGCTTTATAATTTATTGGATAAAACTTGCCAGGAGCTAGTAGAACCACATGCTGCCCTGATAATTTCCCAGCAGCAAAAAAAAGAAAGGCAGCAGCTGTATTTTTCCTATTTTTCTCTTCCATCCCCTCTTCAAGTTCATGTTTTAATTTAGAAAACAAGAGGGTTGAAAATTGGCAAAAACTTCCCTCAGCCCCATAAAGCAGTGTTTTCTCCCTGTCCCAAACCAAGAGTGATTAATGCAGTCCTTAGGTACTAGCGAGGATGGATTTTTTTTTTTTAAATGGAAATTTGCCATGTGGATTTTGTAGAAGCAAAGGGATGGAAGATGTGATGGTGATGAAAGCATGTTGGGGAAATGGAGCTCCAGGCAGGGATCGCTGGGAGTGAAGACAAAGTGCCAGGATAGCAGAGCCTGCACCCAAGGCCAAGCCAGAGCATCAGGATGAGGAAGAGAGGCTGGTGAGGAAGAAAAGCCAGGGTGTGGCTGCATGGTCTGCTTAAATCAGTTTGTCATCTGTTGCCATGAGGCAGCAATCCTACCCTCTCCTCCTTCCCCACCCATGCCTGGCCCTGGTGGTCCTGCAGGCCCCAGAGGACTGAGAACAGCTGGAGGGAAGAGGATAAGGAGCAGGGCTGTGAACTGGAGGCTGGGACATGGCTCAGAGTGAGGAGGAGGGGATAACTGGAGACAGAGGGGTTGTCCTGGGTAGGATGGAAATGGGGCTGGAAGCTGGTGTCTGCTGGCACTAAAAGGAGGAGTCTTGCTCCTGCATTCTTCTTCCAGCTGGGCACCTATGATGCTGCCCCAGGCCACCTGGAGTTGTGACTGGAGAGCTCTGTGGGTGACAGGCAGGGGAATGAGAGCCCAGGTAGTGGTGATGGTCTGCTCTGTCCTGCTGTGAGGAGAAGGTGCCCTCTCAAGTGTCTAGTGCTGCTGCAAACACCACGGGCAATAAACACAATCTCCAACCCAGAGAAGCCGTGGCTGCTGCATCCCTGAAAGTGTTCAAGGCCAGACTGGACAGGGCTTGGAGCAGCCTGGTCTAGTGGAAAGTGTCCCTGCAGGGAGGAGGAAAGAGCAGAGGCCTTTAATGTCACCACTGTAAGAAAAGACAGGGAATGTGTCCCATGTAGCATGTGGGGTCACACTGGTGATTTGAGAGTGTAGATGTGAAAAGTCATTTAATCAACTATGTGATCATTTGAGCAAGTGGGAGTTCAGATTTCTAGTTGAACTAATTGCCCACCCAGCCTTCGTCCTCACACTCTTTGCCTGCTCCATCATGGAGTCCTTCCCATGGGAGACAGTCTGTCATGAACAGCTTTGTCATGAGTCCTTTCCATGGTGCAGTTCTTGAGGATCTGCTCTGGGATGAATCCTTTCTGTGGGGTGCAGTCCCTCATGAACAGGCTGGAAGAGCATGGGCCTCCCACGGGGTCACAGGTGCTGCCAGAAAACCTGCTCCAGCAAGGGCTGCAGTGTCCTTCAGGGCACATCTGCTGTGGTCCCCCATGGATCAGAGGGGGACAGCCTGCGTCACCATGGATTCCTGACGTGTGCAGGGGAACCTGCTCTGGCATCTGGGCTCTTACTCTCACCTCTTCTCACTCCTCTTTCCCAGCTGCTGCACGGAATCTTTTACCTTTTCCTAGTCTGTTATCCCAGAGGTGCTGCTCAAGGGCTCACTCTTGGCCAGGGACAGGTCCATCACAGAGCTCTGTCTGACATGGGGGCAGCTTCTGGTGTCTTCTCACAGAGGTCACCCTTGCAGCCCCTCCCAACCAAAGCCTTGCCACGTAAACCTGCTACAGTGGGTCAAAAGAAAATATGTCAAAACTGAAATTCTTGAAATTACAGCTGAGATCTTAAAGAGGAAAGAGTTGCAGATTTTGCAAATTCAGAAGTAAGCTGATTTGATGCAATATTGTCTAAGATCTGTGATGCTAGTGGATTTTTCCATTGCAATTCCACTTTGTTTCTCTAAGCTGTCGAGTTTCTAGATTTACACTGATGCTTTAACCAGGGATTTTTCCATGTATAAAAAATGCATTTTGTGTTTGTTTAATGGCCTTAATTTCCAGAGAAAGTTTTTATTGGAGTGCCTTACTGAAGGTTAAGCATCCTGGTGTGTTGGGGTGATTGAGATGTGTGTGTAGGAGTTGGTCTTGGTGCAGGTCTGAGGAGGACACTGGATTTGAGAGTGTTGAAGAGTTAGTGAGGTTCAAGGATACAAATAAAGGTCAATGGGAGGAGGAGGAATGCAACAGTGAGGCTGAGGGTGGATTGATGTGAGGTGGGAGTGAGCTGAAGGTCAGGCAGGCTCCCTCAGTGGCAGTGGCTCCTTAGGCTGACAAAATAGGCAGCTATAATGTAAGGAAATAACAATAGCTGTTGTGCTTGGATATGGTTAATTAGAATAAAATATCTACGTTAGGGTTCTAGCCTTTTCTTCTTCAAATGAATAATCTTGAGTTTCTGTTGAAGGGGTATTTTCATCCATGAATTGAACATGTTAATGCAATGATGTGTGTTCATTTAGAGAGAGCCTGGGCAGGAGTATAGTTCAGTAATCACAGCAGCAGCAGATTCTGTTCTCTGCCCATTGCTTCTCCTCAGATTGGTAAAACATTGTGTAGCAGTGCTGTAACCTGGGTGGTTGAAATCAGTCCAAAACAGCCCTCCAAGCATCTGGAGCTTGACTGTAGTGTGGCCCACAAGGAGCCATCCCAGAGGGATGTGGGAAGGGGAGCTCAGGGGGCAGAGATGAAGGTGTGCCAGCTGTGCTCCAGAGCCAGCACATGGCACCCCTGCGGTCCAGGCATCCCTGCTGAGGGGTGCAGGTGCTGCCATTGATCCCAGCCAGGCAGGAAGGGAGAGCTACTGAAAACTTAAAGGTTAACTTTAAGTAGTAATTGGTCACTATTTTCTTTTTTTTTAATAGCAAGAGGATCCTGCTAATCTATGTGATCCCTTGGCTGCCTCTGCCTGAAGCAAAAAAATTGTAGCTTGCCAAAGGCTGAATTTGGTAAGAACTGGGGCTTTAGAACACCACTGGTAGGGGATTTTTGGTTTGAATATGTTAGGGGCAAGCATTCTTTGAAACATTAACAGTTTGCAAATACAGTTTCTGTTCCCCTATGACTGTTTAACTTTGAGTCCTTAGTAATTTTTTTTTTTTTTAGAGATAATTTGGCTTGTGAATCTTTTTCCTAGTCCTGGTTCCATGCCATAGGGTTCCTGCCTAAGTGTTTTTAACTGAAGCTCCATGATGATCATGTCAAGGTGGACATGTAGTCTGGGGGCAGCTCTTAAGCAGATGTAGACTCCATCACCATCACTTAACTCTGGAACAGCAAAGAGACTAAAATTGCTGGAATATTTCTTTGCTCATGCCAGTTCCCTTTCCACAGGCACTGTCTGGGGCAAAACTGTGTGTTACTATAAATGCCCTAATTTGCAAACACCTCTGTGGCCACAGGGTTGAGTTTAGCAGAAAAACTTTGCTTGAGTGGTATATTTTTTTTCAATCTGCACTGTATCTCAGTGAATATTTGATTTTTTTTCTCCTTTTGAAGAAGCTAATAAGTAAAAATGGGAATCAGCTCAAGTATTCCAAAACGGCTGAGCTTCTGAGCATTTGTCTGTGTGTGAATGTGACTTGTGGAAAAAAAGCCCAAATGAAATGTGGCAGGCAAACCAGAATTAAAGAAAATTTGTAATAAATAACTCTTGATTAAAGCGTAGGCTATGGGAGTATGAAAAACACAGACATTACACAACTGAATCTGGTCTTGGTAACATGTTTTAGAAATAACTGACTAATGAATGTCTCAAATTGCTGCCAGACTTCTTTGAAAAGTCATGGAAAACTAGGAGAGAGATAAAAATGTGACATCTGGAACCAAGTTATAACTTCTCATACAAAGCAGAAGAGTTGCAAAAGGAAGAACCACTCTGTGTCCAAGATTAAGCATTTGGTGGGGAGCCCAGCATGGCTGCACACTGGCTCCTGACAAGTGCAGCAGCTCCTGGTGCAAAAGGGGTGAGCAGACCCTCCTGTAATCCTCCTGGCAGGATGTCTGGTCTCGTGTCTTCTGCAGGTGTTGAGAAAAGGATGAGTGTGAGCAGGAAGATACCAGTCACGTTTTTTTTCCTCTTGCTGGAACCTTCCTCATCTCTAGTATATTCCTTGCTTGGTTCATTTTATTACCCTCAGCCCTACACGTTCTATTTGCAGCCAGCCCTCGTGGTCAGCCCTTATCTATCACATGCTGAGTTACTGGGTTATGATCATCAATCTTTACTGTTTAACTTTCCCAGATACTCTGAGGTTATTTTGAAGAGCCAAAATGCCAGCAGAACTTCCTGGAGACCTTGCTGTGTCTTGCTGTGTCTTTTCTTCTGACCACTTACAAACTCCTCTTACGTGGTGGTACCTTAGTTTCCTCAAAATCCTGTAGTGATGGATGTTGCAAAGCTTTTTGGGAAATCCAGGTAGCCTGACCCATTACTCAGATCTTCCTTACCCATGTGTTTTTTGACTCCTCTGGAGAGCCCATTGTTCCATGGGGCCAGAAGGGAGAAGCTGCATTGACTTTTCCCAAGTCCAGAAGTAATGCTGCTTAAAGGATGAGAGTTTCCTTATTCTTACTCATGTATCCTTATGTCTCATCTTTCTTCTTTGTCTATTTACTGCCCAATCTCTTGACTCTTCCACAAGACAATCTGAATTTGGAGGCTTGGGCTGGTTTATGTCCCCCCTGGGTGTGTGGTGTCAGTGTGGGAATCCTTCTAACTCCTTCCGTGGTGTCTGCAGGAACAATGAATTAATTTAGCCTTGTCCTCACTGTGTCTTGCTTTTTATTCCTGTATCATGTGTTCACACTTTCTGGCAGGCTTTCTGCCAGGCCTAAAGTAGATAACCAAAATTTTGGTGCCTCTTGCTCACAGTCCCCAAACTTTTCTGGCCTCTGTTGGCATGGTTTGGGTCCCTGTGGAGCCCATCACATAACGCAGGAGGTGATGGGAGCTGGCTGCTCCTCTGACATCCCCAGGCAGCAGTGCCCAGGCGTGGAGCTCATCAAATGCTGAGTGCTTTTGGCATATTTTAGATCCAGCACAAAAACACACAGTGTGGTGAAAATTCAGGTTTTCAACATGTGCTGATTGATTTTGGGAGCAGTGGGTATGACATGCGGGGGAGGAAGAGGTGGGCCTCAGACTGACTTAAAATCAAAACTAAATTGGCTTTGACAAGACAGGATCTGGAGAGAGTGTTTCTCACTGAGTTACTAGGGCAGAGGTGCTTTCAGCTTGTGGTTGTGCTGACTCTGCCTTACAGACTAGTTGAGATCACAGCAAGAAGTCCCATTTTAACAATGCCAGGGAGATAAAGTCTCCATTCTCATTACTTACTGCTCTTATTTACTATGAATTTATTGCTTATTACTTACTTTTGTAGCTCTTACTTGGGGATTTGAGAGTGCATTGGAGAATTAAAGGTCCTGCTCAGCTCCTTGCAGAGAGATCCTGGGGGTTTTTCTATTTCTCATTTTCCCATTCTCGTGGCCCATTTGCACTGTTTTTCTTTGCTGAAATTAGGGAACTTCTGCAGCATTTGAAATGCTCTTGAGCTTCCTTTAATTGCCTATGGGTGTGTACATGGGAGTCCTACCATGTGGTTTTTCCACTAATTTCTCTCCTTCCTGGAGAAACTGTTTCTCCTCTAAACTTGAGTTGTGACATATCTCAGATCACATCTGAAGCTTTTCAGGTGTTTGGCAATTTCTACAGTTTTCACTTTTGAGTGTGTAATTTTTTATTCCCTTCCACCCCATGAACCTTTCAGGTTTGTCACAGCTTTGCATTTTATTGTAAGTGATGCTTTCTCTTACCTGCAGGGGTTTTGACATTTCCCTGATGGGTGTTATGTAGTGGAGCGTCACAGAGGTGCTGCATGAAATAGCAATGATACAGAAAAGGGAGTTGGCCATTAATTTTATTCCATTTTTTTGTCAGATTTAGGGGCTTCTGTCTCATGTTTCTACCCTGGCTGCCAGCAGTGAAGTCCACAGAAATTATTTAGTTAATTACTTGATTTGATAATCTGTAATTAGCTGTGTGCTGTTGTTCATTCTTAAGTTAAAGGAGTGATTTTGCATGGGATGATAAATGTTGGAAGGCAGTTTTTGCTCCTGGAGTGCTCAGAGTGGGCTGGGATCTGCTCCAACTCTACTCCTGCTCAGGCATCCAGTAATGTGCTTCCTACAGAGGAGGAGTAGCTGTTCCTGGGCTTTGCAGGAGTACAGAGAGTTGAGACACCTGTGAAAGGGAGCAGAGGTTTGACAGCTGTTCAAAATGGGGTGATACATCCACATAAAAACTTTACATGTCAAGTAAATGATGCTTCTGCAAAGAGGTTTTGATAGTAAGCATGTGTATAAAAATGGATTTCATTAAGGATGAAACAGGGAGAGAAAGAGGCTTTGCATTATTTCTGGTCATCAGGAAGTTTCTATAAGGGAAACAAATAGTTTGTGGTCTTGGAAAGTTCAAATTTCATCTGATACAAAGAAATTTTGCAAGAGACACAGCAGTTGTTTTGATGGGGAAGGTGCACGTCAGGACTGCACTGCCTTCAGCATTAGGTGTTTGGAGTCAGGCTATAATTTTCCTCCTTTTTTGTGATGTTTTGGTGTGGGGTGAGTGCGTGTTGAGAAAAGTGCTCTCCTTCTCAAGTCAGGAAATGAAAATGCTGAGCATTCAGAACATCATCAGAGCTAAGAGGTGAAAGAGTTTGCTTTCCTTTTTTATGGGGAAAAAAGGAAGTAAACCATAGAAGAGGTGGTTTAAATATGGAACGTTTATTTGGGAATGGTTGACTGTGGAAGATGTTGGGAAGAGATGATAAGGAGACTAGTTAAAGAGCTTTGTGGAGTTGATGCTGCTGCTAGAGGAGTATGCCCGTTCTTCCTTTAAACCTGGGAGTTTTCTTGGCTGAATTTGCAGGGAAAAACCCCCAAGTGGAGAATAACTAACTAATGTAACCTTTCTTCCATCAGACGTGTCAGGTGTGCCAGATGATGCTGCCCAACCAGTGCAGTTACTGTGCCCACCAGAGGATCCACGCTCACAAGTCCCCGTACTGCTGCCCCGAGTGCGGAGCCGTGTGCCGCTCCGCCTACTTCCAGACCCACGTCAAGGAGAACTGCCTGCACTACTCCCGCAAAGTCGGCTTCAGGTGTGTGCAGCTCAGCTCCCTGCGAGGTGGGATTCACACCTCTGCAGTTTGATTGGGCTTGGGAGGTTGTTGCTGTGTCTGTCCTGGCTGTGCTCTCTCCAGATTTGTTCTGTGTGTCTCTCACAGGGGACACACACAAAAAAAAAAGGTTCTTGACTTAGGATAAACGTAACTCAGCAAAAACCAAAACATCAGTGTGTTATCAATGTTATTCTGAATTCCAAAACACAGCACCGTAGCATCTACTGAGAAGAAATTAACTCTGTTCCATCTGAAACTAGGACACACATCCCTGGAAGTGTTCAAGGCCAGGTTGAACAGGGCTTGGAGCCACCTGGTATAATGGAAGGTGTCCCTGCCCGTGGCAGGGAGTGGATGGGATGAGTTTTAAAGTCCCTTTCAACCCAAAACATTCCGTGACTGTGAACTGTGTCTTACAGCAGAAATGAAAGTGGATGTAGCTGGAGCCTGGCATGGTTTTCTGCATGACAAAACACATTTGAAATGGGAAATAATTACTAACTGGATTTAAGGGAGGTTTCTGAAAGCAGACATTATTTGGTGGTGTCTTTGAGCTGAAAAGCTCTTATATTGAATTCATGTTGCAGTTGGATGTCTCAGGATTGATACTTACAGCAAAAAGATTGCAGATCTTAATCCTGTAAATCTCCTTAAGGCTTGAATTTATATTTCTGTCAGTTGTAATGGGCTGAAGATGTGTACCTTTATGAGAAGGGCATAGATTATTTCCTTCTATGCCCCTGCAAATCTCCAAACATTTCTCATGAGCTGAGACAGGTGGAGAAGGCTCCCAAGATCCTGGATGTGGTACCATATATTTTCTCCAACCAAACTGCTTGCTCTAATAAGATGTTACTTTTCCCTATCAGCCTTCCCTCCTTGGCATGTTTAGATCACCTGAGCTGCAGCACAGCTCTTAACACATGATGACTTGGGAGATGAGACTGGGTGATCTTTTGAGTTTCCTTTAAGTTCTGTTTTTTCTCTTGGTTGTCATTAAATACTCTGAGAATTCAAACAAACAGGGCAATTTCTGCTCTTGGAGATGTTCTTTTAAGATGTCTGCAACTTCAGGAAGCTCTACTGTGTGGTTTGGTCTGAATCACACTGAGGTTTTCAAGAGCTTTTTCTTTCAACTGTGAAGACAAGACACACATAACAAACTAATTCTGAGTTTAATTATATACAGATAAGGTTTTTTTAATGTGGGATCTGATTTGAGGAGACCCAGCCCACAACAAAGAACTAATTCCATCACATATTAAATAGCTGTGACACTGGGGCTGTTTGAAAATGAGTTAATCTCTGGGAAGGAGAAAAGCTGGAGGAAAAAATGTTTTCGCTGAGATGGAAAAAGGGTTATGGAGGAGATGTCAGAAAATTCACTTAGGTTTGGTGCAGTTCTTGGGACTTCAGTGGGACCTGGGAATCCAGCAAGGAGAGCTTCCATCTGTCTGCAGATGTCTTTAGCAGATACCTACTCTCTGTGCCATGGACATTATTGAAGATCTAAATGAAGGCAAAGCTCACAAATTATACTTAAGGATTTTTTAGCTTTACCCAGCTTCTCTAGAAGCTGAATTTCTTTAACTTTTCCTCAAATTCACATCTACTGAAGTTCATCTGTGAAAGCTGAGTCCACTAGACAGGTCAGTGTCTGGCTGTGCCATCCTTGTTATCCTGCCTGCCTCTGCTGCAGGGCTGATGTCACTGACACTGTTGAAAACACAAGAGATAAATTCTGGTTGCAGAACCATATCTAGATAATCTGTGGCATCTGCCCTGTAGTCATGAAGTGACTTTATTCTTTTCTTTCACATTTCTTACTTGCAGAGCTGAAAAGCTGAGGAATTCTTTAAATCCCTCCCGGGATCAACTTGACTTTAGCTGCTTCTCTTTATTTCTGTTTTTCTTGAATTTCTGGAGCACAGGTTTGGTTTTGTGATAAGTCCTTATTCTGTCTCCTTTTCTGCTCATAACCCTATGCTTTCAATTAAATTTGGGGTATGGTTGTTTTATTTGGAGTTGAGTCATGGCTAGTGATTGCACTGAAAATGAGACTGGTATTCTACAGTTAAAAATGAAACTCAACAAGATTGTCCTTAATGGTCCTTTCTACTTGGCTCCAAGTGTCACCTTCCCCACTTTTTCCAAGCCCCTTCCAGCTGTTCCCACCAATTTGGGACTCATTTTTCTGCTTGGTGCCATTTGGAGAATTGGGGGGCTGGAAGGTGATGGCATAGGAAGCATTCTGAGGGTTAAGACAACATCTTGTAGCTGTTATCTCCTCCCACAGGATGCTTTCCAAGACTTCTAGCCAACCCTCCTTGCCCTGAGGGATCCAACAACACTGGGGCTGATAGGAGGATTTGCAATTTGCAGGAATTACATGGCAAGCCCCTTGACATCCTCCATCCACTTTGTTCAGCTAATTAGTTTATGAGACCTTGTCCTTCTGGTACTGGGATTCTTAATTACAACGTGGCTGTTGTTTAGATTTCCATTTACTGTAAATTAAATTAACCTATGATCATTTGCCCCTGAGTTAGTGCTTGTTTAATTCCTCATTCTTAATGAAGTACTTCCCAAAATCAAGGGTCAGACAGAACCATCTCTTTTTAATTCAGGGAGTGTTTGTGGAGGAAGCCCGTTGGATATTCCTGGATGTACCAGCCATTTCTTACTGCCAGGATTAGTATTTGTTCTTCCATTTATACTTGGGGAATTTATTCTTCCATAGTAACCTGGTTCCTGGTGTTACTGCAGTAGAAAGTCTCTCTCTCCCCCTGTCTCATATGGTTGAGGATCAGGCTTGAAGGCAGAACTACCCCAGCAGAATGTCTTCATGCTTCCCCAAAGGTCACACCAGCTTCTGTCACTGCTTCCCTCTTGAAATTTAAGAAAACAGCAATTCTGTGTTTTCTTAAAAGTGTGGGGGAGAGGGTTTGGCTCCTTAAGGCTGGCTTCTGCCTAATGATCTTTTGAAGTGCAACTTCAAAGCCTGGGCTTGTTTCCTAAACGCTGCTGGGAGGCTGGTTCTGAGGGAAGGATATTCCAGCAGCTTGTTTGTTTATGATAGGGGTTTGGAGCTGTTCCAGTCACGATAGCTGGGGTCCATCTGTGCCAGCAGTGCCATGGCAGTGCTGAGCACAGGTCCCCCAACAGCGCCGTGGGCAGACACAGCCCTCAGGGAAAGGAGGGAAATGAAGGGAAGACCTGTTATAAGGTGAGGAGGTTATCCCTTGTGCATCTCTCACATCCCACCACTGCAGGCTGGAGTCCTCTGCTCTAACATCTGTATGTGCAGTGCTGGCTTCAGCAGGGTTCCACCGGTGTCAATTTGATGGAATATCCTTGGGAGAGGCTGTTCTGGTCCCAGGTCAGCAGAGGTGCACCCATGGGATGGCAGACCCTGTGGCTGGTGTGCTCGAGGCAGGTGAGGACAGGTGCCTGCATCCTCTCATGCCCTTGTAAGTTGGGGTGTGGCATCTCTCAGAGCCCAGCAGGCAGATCTGGGGAGTGCTAAAGTTAAATGAAGTGAGGCTGCTGATTGTTGCCATCTTGTGGGAATATTAGGCAGGACCTGTCACAGGTGTGTGTCTGGAGGAGAGGCAAGCTGGGAACAGCAGGGTGGCCCTGCTCTCCTCTTCTCCTTGTTTTCAGCTGCTGAGAAGAATCCTTTTCTGCTTCTCCCTCTCTCTTCCCTGAGCACCCAAACAGCCCTTCCAGACAAGCACTTTCTAGGCAGCACCTGTATCTTAATGATTTTAATGAGCTCCATCAGTTCCTTGGGTGTTTCTGTTGCTTTTCTCAGTATCTTTGCTGTTGCTGTTGTGATTTTCTGGAGCTCAGTGGAGTAGCAATTGCTGAGGATTTCTGACTGGATATTCTTTCTGTTTATTTTGTACTGGGGACTAACTGGTATTTGTGTTGCTTTTTGCCACAGGGAGATCTCATGAGATACTTTTACTTCAGTCTTTCAGTTGTGCCCTGTGCTGAAATTGGCTTTCACAGGTACAGGGCTGGCATTTTGTTGAACCACATATTCACTCTTTTTTGGGTTGTTTTAGTCTCTGAAAGTTTATTTCATAGCTCTTGTTTGCTTGTTGCTAACATTTAGTAGTGAATTCTGCCTAGAATTCCTGTATCCTATTCCTCCTTGACTCTTCCACATTAATACGGAAGAGATGGAAGTGATTGAATCAAGGAGCCACCACAGCCTGGTCCTTCCATCTGTGCCATTCTGTGGGTGTGATGGAAGTGGTGCTGTGGCTGTAACTCAGCTCTTTGCCATGCCTCCCCCAGGTGCATCCACTGTGGAGTTGTCTTCATGACCCTGGCCATGCTCAAAGTGCACATCCACGAGAAACACTGCGAAGTCTTCCACAAGTGTTCTTTTTGCCCGAAGGCCTTCAAGTCTGCTGACACCACCATGGCTCACGTGGCCAGCCAGCACCCAGCAGAGCCTCACAAGACTACTCAGTAAGTGTTTTGGCTTTATCTCTTCTTCTCCTTTGCTGGATGGCTCCAGGATTCCCCCTTTCCCTCGCAGTTTTTTTCTATTTTTGGTTTCTGCCCTTGTATAAGATGATCTGCTACTTTGTCTGCCAGCAGGGGTCTGTTCCAAACCAGAGCATGCCTTGGTACAAACACAGTCTCCTGGGTAGCAGGAGAGGACTTTGGTCAGGCAAGAGTCAGGCAAAACATCCATAAAAGGACCTTAATTGTCACCTCTTTGTCCAGCAGGACCCTCAGTGGCACCTCTTGGTAGATGACTCCAGGGCATCTGGCATTTGAAGGGAAGAGGAGAGTTATCCCAGGCAGTGTTGCCCCCTAAAATCACTAGAGAGAAGCCTCCTGATTTTTCCACCCTGTAGCTGTTCCCTCCAAGGCTTGAGCTAGTGCCAAAAATCTGTGCTTTAAGTGAGGAACTATGGAAAGGTGGGATTGAAAGCAGTGTGTAGCTGGCTGGTATGCTTTGTGTTTGCTCCCATCTGTCTGTGCTCATACACATGGGATTATGCATATGCATAGGAGTAAACTTATTTTTAGCAAGCTGTGGTATGTGCCTGAGGCATTTTGATGTTCTTCCCAGTTGAGTTACTGGTTCAGTTGCCCACGTGGGTGTGTGTTGACAATACATGGAGAGCACAGCCCTCCTCAGAAGTCCATCCCTTTCTGGAGTTGCTGAGATAGCTTTTTAAATTGTCTTCTTGAGGCAGAGAGACTGAATTTACTTTCTTTAATTGTTTAAGGGTGATCTACAAATGCTCTTGCGAGATGGTCTTTAACAAGAAGAAGCTGCTCCAGGAGCACTTCCAGCAGAACACCAGCAAGTTGTTAGTGGGAGTGTTTAAGTGCCCACAGTGTCAGCTGGTGTATATGCAGAAGCAGCAGCTAATGCAGCATGTCAAGGTAGGTAACTCTCTCCCTTACTGGTGCAAGACCTTATTTTTTGAGTTCACAGAGAATTTACATCAACCATGTGAGGCAAGCGGTTCAAGAAGTGAAAGATTCTTGAGGAGTATCTTAGTGGAAAATATAGGCTACAGTGATTTACAGGATCTGGAAGTGTCAGTGGAATGGTTTGTGTTAGTTGGTCTTAATGCAGTCCTCTCACCTAGATGCATTTGAGCTGTGTGACAAAAACTTGTTTAGGCAGGTAAAGCTCTTTGATTTTTAACTCTTCTGTTTTCATAGAAGCACATAATCACAGACTGGTTTGGGTTGGAAGGGACCTTAAAGCCCATCTCATTTACCCCCTGCAGGGACACCTTCCACTATCCCAGGTTGCTCTGGGTGCTGTCCCCATCCCTGGACATGTCCAGGGATGGGGAGTCCCCAGCCTCTTAAACTCAAAGAAAGTAATTCATGTGGCAGCTTTTTCTTCGGTTGGGAGACAGGAACAATTATTCTCTGCCCTCAGTGTTACTGAATTTATATAGTGAAAGCTGAATCTGCCATTTTGGGCGCTCCCCTGGAGAGCTTTGGCCCCTTTGCAGCTGTCTCAGAGGGAGGTTGTGGCATTTAACAGCTTGATTCCCTGCTGCTCTGAACCACACCAGACTGCAAGAGGGGACTGAGAGAGGCAGAAGTGATTGTCCTGGAGGTACTGGCCTTACAGGTCTGATTATCCTATAAATGTAAAAGGGCTACGTTTTTCTGTTATCTTACTCAGGATGTTTTTATGTTCAGTGTCTAACAACACGAAAATCATCTTAGAAGATTTCTCAGTGGCATTCTGAAGGAAGAGCTTGCAGTCTTCTTTCCCTTTGATGAGGGAAAAAAAAAAAGGACTTTTTTTTTTTTTTTTAAATCAGTGACTTTATTTTGTTTATACTAACACTGAGAAAGCGAGAAGATTTGTTAGCTCATTCCTGAAAACAAAACCCATTCAAAACTCCTTCCTTACTCTCTCCCCCGTGTCTTTAACTTGCTAATCTGGAAGTTCTTTGCATGCAGTAATGAATTACAATGTGAAGTGGATGATTGCTAATCTTGGTGCATTATAGCTAGGAAAATAGAGTTGAGATTAAGGCTAGAACTTTCAAAGAGGTGTTCATCCCCAGTGCTAAAAACCTGGAGCTGAGATACTCACCTTGTGGTTCATTGTCAGATCCCAGCCCAGGGACCTGCCTGCAGCAGTCTGTGCATCAGCACCCCGGGATCTTTACCACAAAACTTTGTCTCTTAACCTCTGAGCTAACTGAAGGCTTTTTGGCTGTGGCACGGGAGTAATTGCACTCCCCCACCTCCTCTGAGATCACCTGCATGCAGTAGAGTTTGTAGGAGGGGCTGTCTAGTGTGTGCCTACATGCAAAATAAAGAATCCACGTGCCTCCTCATCTTCCTCAGGCTTAGAGCGTCGCAGAGCAGGAGTTAGCTCTGCTTCCTGGTATTGATTCTGCAGAGAAATCACTTCATTTTTCCATGCTCCTCATTTGTTTTACCCCAGTGGTGTAACAATGGAGTAATGGGCACTGAAACACTCCAGAAATTTCCAGATGGGGAGAAAGGTGATTTGTCTGTGTTCTTGAGGAGCTGGCAGGGCTGTGGCTTCTGTGGTCATCAGTGGGGCCAGGTGCAAAGTGCACAGACTTCTCAGCTGAGACCTTGTGTTTGGAGGTTTGTTTGGTGTCTAACCCACAGAAAGACTTCCAAATGCCTGGGGCTTTCATGTGTGGAAACTTTACCCGTTATTAATTACTGTGCACAATTAAACCTCTAAATTAGCCTTTTGTGTGGATGAACTGTTGTTGTTCCTGGGGGAGTTTCTGAGGTTTCTTTGGTATGTTGCTCTTTTACTTGCTTTTGCTTTCCCACAGCTCTTCATTTTTAGATTATTTTCCTTATGTTCAATTTCCTTTGTTAAAATAACTTTTTGGGGGACTTTTTGGATTTTGGCCTGTTGAATAACCAAAGAGCCTAGAGCCATATTCCTTATAAGGCTGGTTCCTGGCTTTATGCTTGGTTTTATATGTCAGAAGTGAAGTTTTGAACCATAAAAAATGTAAATATCAATAGATGGTGTGGAATTGAAAGAAATAGACATGGAGAAACTGAAACATTTTCTCTTCCCATCCCTTAAGCAAAGATTAAGCAGCTTTGGAGCCCCCAGGATACCAGCAAACATTTAATTCAGAGCTTACCAAAGCTCTGTGTTTTTAGAGCTTAGGCTCTTGAAATAATGACGATTGAAATTTCTCTTCCATTACATCTTTCCTATTTAACCAGAGTTCCCAGGGCTCATCCAAAATACTAAACAGACAGCACCAAGGAGTGGCTGTTGTTATGCAGGAAACAGAAATAGAAGCTTCATGTTTCTTGGGAAGATCTCTTGTCAGGGAAAGCACTGCAGCAGCTTCTAGGAGAAATGGGAAAACATATGGGAGCAAGACAGCAACACATTGTTTGGCCAGTGGGGATTTAAATAATGTATTTAAATAGTAAATGGTATCTATTTATAAATAAAGGTGTGAAATAGGCATTACATGTAAATGTTACATGGGTTTCCACTATTACTGTTACACAGGGTGTTCATGGAGTCCCCCGGAATCCTGAAGAGCTCTCAAACTTTCGGCAGAAGTCTGAGAAGGCTTCAAGGAACCAGGTTCATACCTCACCAAAGGAGCTTTTGGTAGCCAATGGGACTTCCCCCTCTCCTCTGACGAGGAAAGACATGAGGGTGGAAGGACATAATCCCGAATCCAAGTCCAGACTGAGAAGAACTGGTTGGACTTGCAAGGAATGTTCACAGTGGATCCCTGATCGGGAAACCTATGTGTCCCACATGAAGAGAAATCATGGAAGGGTAAGGACTGGGATGAAATACTTGAGCTAGCAAGCTGGGGAAGAACACCAGTCTCCTGCATTCCAGGCCCCTTTGCAGGGGCTGTCGTTACAAGAACTGCAAATCTCAATTTTTTGTGTGTTTCATCCAGCTCAAGCCTTGCGTTGCCTTGACCTACTTTTGTCAAGCTAATCCTTGTTGCTGGCAGAACATGGGCCAAGATGCTGTGTGCAGCCAGATTTCTCAGTACTTTGGCATCAGGACTTCTTCTTTGATATCCTGAGTCACCCAGCCATGAATGGGAATCTGCATCATGGTGTTTGAGTCCTTCTAGCTTCATTTGGAGAGGGCTGGGCTGTCCCACTTGATGATGCCCTCACTTCAAGAGAAGAAGATGAGGGCACGCTGAGTGCTGGATTTTCCCATTTAAATGTCACAGAAGTAGGAAGTTGGACAAATATTTCAGTTTAATACATATATGTATGCATTAAACAAGTCTAAGAAGATTTTAGCTGGAATGTGCATACTGGTTATAGAAAGGGCTATAGGAAAATTTTAGAGGAGGCTGGTTACAGGACAGACTTTGTTAGGGGAATGTGGATATCATACATGAATAACAAAAAGGCCCATGTGATGCATTTTAGCATTTTGCCCTTTTCTTGTGCTGAATTACGAGGAGCGAGAAGGGTAAGTGGACTTGTACTTAACTGGGGTCCTGCTGCCTTCTGAGGCTGAAGGGACCTTCCACTGAGGGAATTCTGCATGGGGTCCAGTAGTGAAATGAACCCACAGGAAATGCATATATGTAATTCCTAATAAAAACATCAATAAAATCAAGCAGGTGCTTTAAGTAGTCCTGGTTTTATAAGATCTGTGCTGGTGTTACTCACCTGTTGGGCTGAATCTGAGTGGAGTCTCAGTCTTGGTGACCTCTATCAATAGAATTCCATAGTATTTAAGGGATGTTTTTGCATGTGAGAGGTAATGTCCAGGTGAAGAGCATGGGAATTAGAATCCAGTCAGTGCCTTGCATGTCCCTGCTGTTGAAAGCTGTTTCTCTTTTCCTGCCAGTCCATGAAGAGATATCCGTGTCGCCAGTGCGAGCGCTCGTTCAACGCCTCCAACAGCCTGCGCAGGCACATCCGCAACAACCACGACACAGCAAAGAAGGTCTACACCTGCTGGTACGTACCCTGTGCCACTTGGCAGACTGCTTTTCAGCAGCAGTCTAATCCTCTGAGTTTGGAACTTGTAATAACTCATGTCTGCTGCTCCTGTCTGCTCCAGACTGGAAGTTGCTGAAGGAAAGTGAGGAGAAGAATGTGTTAAACACAAGAGACTTAGTGGCTAAAATAAGACCTTGCTTTTGACTGCACAGTGAATGTCTTTTGGAAACTTGAGGGGAGGTGTGGTTTGGTATCTGCAGGTGGTAAATGAAATGAACGTTTTGCATTGTTGTGAAACAGCCAATAAAATATTGGGCCAGTCTTTCATTGCTTTGTGGTTAGTGTGGTCATGCATCACTCTTGTGCCTTCTCCTTGGGTGCAGAAGGTATGTAAAGTCCTAATAATGAACCAGATCTTGCCACTGCTGTAGAAGAGCAGAACTGACTGCACAGGCTGCAGGGCAATGGAGAATTAATCTTGCTGGAATTGCTTGGGAAGTCACACCTTAAAGTTGGAAAATGGATCTGGAGACTTCAGACAAGTTATGGAAATCAGTGGTGAATGAAAATCATTGCTGGTCAACATACTTTAACTGTGGATACAATCTCAGTTCAGGACAAAGCCCAGTGCTTATGAATCTACCTTTATAACTGCTGCAGATAAAGTTGTATGCTGAGTGACCGTGCAAAATTCCTTCCTGTCTCATTCCAAGACATCCTTTTGAAATTGGATGAAAGCACATTTGGGTTGGAAAAGAAGTTTGCAGTGATGTGGGTTGGGGAATTTTTCTAATTTATCTAAAATTTTGGTTTAATGCAAGCATTTCTGATGTGTGTTGTCACTTCACTGCACTCAAGTTGCTAAAACCTCATCTGAAGAGTGTAAGTACATTCCTCAAGTACTGTGTTTCTTTGAACTATCTAATGAGCCACAACAGCTTTTATTAAATTGATACAGCATAGGCATTACCACTGGGGTTCCTGAGACATTTTTTCATCTAGGACTTCTAAACTTTCCATTTCTTGTAACTGCTCTGACTTGGAACCTCTGGAGGAGATGAAATGTTGGCTCCTACTGTGTTTCATTCAGCTTAAAGTTTGTGGGAGATGGTCTTGGGTGTTACAGGCACCTGATCTATGTAAAGCTGTTCTCTCTGGATCAGTTGTTTTTAAAGTGGAATGTTTCAGATCAGAATGAGCATAAGATGTTACTGGGAAGAAGAATTTGTGTGGACATTCCTGACAGGAATAGCCTGACAGCCTAGGATATGTCAGCCTGCTGTGCATTACCTTGTCACTTTTCAGAACAAGACACAGCTGTGGATCCACTGGTTCACCCAAGAGGCAGTGATCATGCCAGCAGAGAAAACACAGCTAGCAATTCAAGGGAATTGTGGTTGCATTTAATTCTCCAGCCTGTAGTTGCTCCTTCTCAAAATCTGTTGATGAAGTCTTGATTGGACAGTGCTTGTGCTCTCTTCAGTCATTGTAGGGCAGACTCACTGAAATCAGAGCACTCTGCAGATGAAACCTCTTCCTTGAAATACTCTCCCAGCATCTCCAAGAGCTGCTCTTTGTTTGGATCTGAGGTCTCTTGTCCTGTCTTCTATTTGATCCCTCTTAGCTTGTAGAGCACTGCTCTAAAAATCTTACTCTCCAGTCTCTGAATTCCTCCTTGACTCTTTTCAGTGCTCAGTAAAGCATCACATGTCCACTGCTCTTCCTTTCTTCTGGTTCTGGTGTCTCTTTTCCTTCTTCCTGTCTGGCATTTTGTATCACTCTCACCTGTTACTCTTGAGGAGTTTTGATGCCTTAAGTTCTTGTCACCCTCTTCTCCTGGGTTTCCATGTGAAACACGAATAAAATCTGTCATGGATCTGATTATTGATAATTTTTGTGACTCCAGCATGCTTGCTTGTAGGTGACCTTCCTCTGGCTTCTAACATTTCCAGCTGTGATTTCCCCTTTCTCCCCTGTGCCCTGCTTAGGTCTCTAGCTTTGGATAAATTTGTAGGGAGCAACCAGTGATGGAGGACTTACTTGAACACCCTCCTGCCATGCTTGTCAATGGAGTAATTAAGGTTAGGCAAGCACCTTTCCCTGCTCACATGAAAAGAATTCTAAATTAGGGCAAATTACAAAATATTGTGATGTATTGTGTATTTTCTTTCATAATTCACTTGGTTATTGTTATCTTACTCTTCTTTTCCAAGTCTTAAGTACAAAGTGTCTGAAACACTTGATTTTCAGCATGTTTGTTTTTGATAAATACCACTTAATAACCTCTCAGCTTTCCTCCACAAAGAAGAAAAATTCCATCATCATTAAATATTGATTTAGCCTCTGAGCAATTCCTGTTAAAACCCAGAACTATTCAATGAGCATGTCTGCATTTTCACATCATTTAATTTCCCTCTAGTTACTGGAAGATCAGTAGGAATCTTTTTCTGTCCTTTTAGAAGATGTCTTTTTTACCCAGAGACACTTCAGCTCCTCTCTGTTGCCCTTAATGCCATGCTGCCTCTGTCTCAGATGCAATTAGGGCACTTCAGGGGACTCTGGTGTCACTTGTCCTTGCTCAGGTCTGTGTGTAGCTGATGGACCTTCACTGTGTTGTGCTGGCAAGAACAGCACAGATACTCAATTTTGGCTTTCCCAATTGCTAACAGAGCCCTCTGAGCACTTCACAGGGCTGGTTCATGTCTGGAAGGCCTGGCACTGATTCCAGGAGATCTCAGTCATCCAGGAGCGAAGGTGCAGACAGCACATCCCCTTCACAGCTCCTTTTTGAGATGTCAGCCAGCTCTGTAGCAGCTCTGCAGTCCTGCCGGGTTTGAACATGAGTTACAGCTAAGTGACATGTTCATGAGTGTTTCTGCCTAGATTGTTGGTATAAAAGTTGGAATTCCAGCAGTTTGGTAAGAATTCTAACTGTGTTGTGGTACAGTCTGGTGGATGTAATGCTGGTTCTCCCTGGTATTTGGGAGTGCTGGGTGCAGGACTGGTTGTGCCACACGGCTCCTGGGTGTCACACCAGTCACCAGCTCTCTCTGGATAGTTCTCTCATCTCAGAGTCCGTTTTTGTTGTTCTCCCATGTGTTTTTCATCCTGATAATTTATCCTCTTTGGCACCTGTCACAGGGTGCCTGACCCCCACTAGTCCCTATATTTATTTAGCACTGTAAGGAAGACATGCCCTACTCTCATTCATGAGCACTCTGGCAAAGTCCAAACTGTTCTAGATTTCTCTCAGGGTAATGTTTTATTATTAAAATGGTGCTTTGCTGTGTATTTTGGTAATCTGATGGTACATTACTCACCAGAGTCTATCTCCAATTACACCTCTTGGTTTGGCACAATACAAAGAACATATCCTCTAATAAACTGTCTTCTCCTTTTTTATTTCCAAGGTACTGCACAGATGAAAATCAGACATTTCCTCAGCCATTCATGCTGGAGAACCACATCAGCCTCATGCATGGCATCAAAAACCCAGACTTATCCCAGATGGCCAAAGCGAAAGCTCCAGAGAGAGACAGAGCAGAAGTAACTGATACCTACTTTCATGGAAAATTAAATGTACAATTAAATGTACTTGGCGAGTAGCTGTTCATTCGGGGTGTTACGTCGAGCTGTGGCCTTGTGCCAGTCAATCCCTCCCTCCCATAGGGTAGATTTCCTTCCCTCACTCCATTCCATCCAGCCTGGTTCCCTCTGGAAGGGTCAGGGTCAGCAGTGTGAGCGCAGCTGAGCTGCACCAGCACCAGGACAACATGCATTTGCATCTTGCATGTCTCAGGATTTTCTCACTGCGTTTTACTGGCATTTATTTAGTCTAATTTGTAATTTAAGTTTGTTATTACCCTTGTTTTCTCCTGGTACCCCATTCACAAGCGTGGCACATTTTTCTTCTTTCTCCCTTATTTTTTCTGCTAGTTCTAAAAGATTTATTTTCCATTTTAAAGTACTTGCTAGATCCATTGCATATGAGAACTGCATTTTTCTTAAGTAGGAATGTGTAATTTTATATAGCAAATGGAACTGTTCTACTGATTTTGTTTTGGAGTGGTCTGGAATGGAGGGTTGGCTGCTTGGGTTTCTCTACTCCATGTATTTTAAAAATACACATTTTGCATATCACTGCAGGGACATATTTAAGCAAGTCATCCTCATGGGAGAAGAAGCTGCAGCATTTTAAGACAGAGGGGATGAGTTACTAAGAGATGCCACTAGGACAAAATCTGAGCGGAGGGGAGAATGTTCAGAGTTTAATCTGAGAAGTGTTGTCTGGGCTAATGACCACCCCTGTGTCCCTCAGCTGTCCCTCTTCTGTGGGCTCCTCCTTCCCAAACCAAAGTCTAAGTTGTTCCCACACCAAACCAAATTTTTACCCAGAGAGGTCATGGCTACCCCATCCCTGGAAGTGCCCAAGGCCAGGCTGGACAGGGCTTGGAGCACCCTGGGATAGTGGAAGATGTCCCTGCCCATGGCAGGGGGTAGAACTGGATGAGCTTTAAAGTCCCTTCCAACCCAAACCATTTCATGATTCCTTGATTGTAAACTATTTCCCCATCATGTTTCTGCCCAGCCAGCCTCTCCCAGCATTCCCATCTCACATCACAGCACAGGAGTTGAAATCCTGTGCACCGGGTGAGGTGTTTGGGTGTGGGGAGGGAAGGGAATGCCCCAGGAATCCCTAGGCATGACTTCAGCCTCAGGCATCTTCAGACATGCGTGTGGATTTCAGCACTTACTCTTCCACGGGTTCAAATGATAAAGTAACTTTTGAATCTTATTTTTTTTAAGGCAAAATCTCCAAAGAGGATGGCACTGGATGAGCTGGGTCAGGCAGAGAGCACTGCGGGTCTGGATGCGCCGCCAGCCAAAAAACTGAAAGCGCCTTGGAAATGCGCTAAGTGCGGCTTTGCGACCGACGTCCGGACGGAGTTCCAGGAACACATACCTCGGCACAAGACCGACAGCTCCACCTTCCAGTGCTTGTTCTGCGGCCTCTGCTACACCTCCCACATCTCTCTGAACAGACACCTCTTCATCGTTCATAAAGTCAAAGATGAGGAGGAGGAAGAGGAGGAGGAGGAGGAGGAGGAGGAAGATGAAAGGCAGAAGTTACAAATAGAGATGGGTAAGAATGGACACGAGGACTACAATGGCGAGTTGAACACTACGGTGGAAGAGGAACACAAATACAAAGAGTGCAAAAGGGACTCGGCTCTTTGTGAGCACAGTCAGACGTGTGGCGCAGAAGGCCCCAACAGCACCTCACAGAACAATCATTCAAAGTCTCTTAAGACTTAAAAGCAAAAAAAAAAAAGCCCTTTTGGTTGATTGGGGTTTTTTTGTTGGGGGGTTTCTACTCAAAATACAGGGTGGGGATGGGGCAAATCTTTGAAATATTCTGTTGATTTCTTGGGATGGACGTTGCAACTCCTATTTGTAAGGGAAATTTAAAACAGAAAAAAACAAAACCAACCCTGCCATTGCATCCTAAGCACTAACTCTCTGCCAGCCCAGAGAGGTGAAAAGGGAAAGCAGGGCCAGAATCCTCAGTGGGGTTTGGCCAGCTCCTGAGGATCCAGGAGCACTTTGCAGCTGCAGTTTCCTTCAGACGAGCTCTCCTCCTTTGAGTGTGCACCGCCTCAGCCTCTGCCCAGAGCCCCAACCTCGCCTTCCCAATCTCCCTTTCTTTCTCCTTCTATTTATGGCTTCTTTTTTCTCTCCCCACCCTGCCTTTGTGTTACTCACTTTAACTCATAACGCTGGCTCAGCCAAACGCGCTTGTCAGGACCGTGTTGGCCGATCTGGGATCTGCGTCACACGGGACGGGTTCGAGCTGTAAGTTGTGCTGATTATTCTTTAGTTGCCCAAATAACAACATTCTTTTCCAAAACGCGGTTTAATGAAATGTCTCGGACCTGAATCATCCTCGAAAGAGGATTTTGTGGCCCCAGCCCTCCCCGGTGAGTACGGTGTCGAGGAGGGCCTGGTCCCCTCGGCGGGCGGTCCCCTGGGGGCCGTGTTGGCTGTGTGTCTGTGGAGTTGTGCTGCTGGAAGCCATCCTGGCTGGGCATTGCCAGGCCCGGCGCTCACGGCTCACCCAGCGGGGAGCTCGGACTGGCACCTTTGCCAGAAGGGGATAACGCCCCCCTCCCGCCAGTGGGGCCAGCTGCAGTGAGACTAGGCCGGAGCTCCCGATGTACCGGTGCCAGGGCTCATTCTGAGGGGAGAGGAGCAGAGCTCAGCTCACAGAGGTGTTGGAACAGCGGGAGCCACCGTCCTGCAGCGCGGCTGGGGCTGGCGCTCGTCAGAAGCTCCATCACTCCTCTCCTGCTGTGGCTCGGCACCACCCATCCTTTAGGAGATGTTTCTTTCCACGTAGTCACATTGACTCTCTCTTTCCTCCCTCATTCCTTGTCACACCCATGCTTTGTGTAATACAATTACCTTCTATACCATTATTTTTTTTCATTCTGTTGAGCCAGAACTCCGCTTGTTATTGTTTACTCTGACAATGTTTAAATAATTTAAGAACTATTTATCTCCTTGCTTGGGCTCATCACCATCTGGTCTCGCGATGCTCGGGTACGGCCCGCTGGAGCTGTCTGGGTGTTGGATGGGCTGTTGGCTGGATGTGGGCTGTTGGCTGGATGTGGGGTGTCTGTAGGCTGGGGGTGGCTGGGAGGGGTGCCATGGGGGGTAGGTTAGATGAGATGTTGGCCGAATGGGGTGTGAAGTGTAAGGGGTGCGGGGTGTTGGTTGAATAGGGGTTTGGTTCGATGTGTGTTGGCTGGATGGGGTGTTCCCTGGATGGGAGTGGTTGGAAGAGGCACGGATGAACTGGGCATTGGTTGGGGAGCTTTGGTTGAGCGGGCATGGCTGGATGTTTGAGCTGGATGGTGCCTTGTTGGGGGCGGGGTGTTGAGCGGGTGTCTGGTGCGCGGGGCGCTGTCCGGGGTGCGGCTGAGGCGCGGCCCCGCTCCGGGGTCCCGGCCCCATTCCCGGCCCCATTCCCGGCCCCGCTCCCGCTCC
>VZRH01002256.1:75124-91174 GCA_013397555.1 Urocynchramus pylzowi
GGGGCCTGACCGACCCCCTTCCTCCCCAGCTGTACTACCAGGTGTCGAACTTCGGCATGATCGTGTCCTCCGCCCTCATGATCTGGAAGGGGCTCATGGTGGTGACGGGCAGCGAGAGTCCCATCGTGGTGGTGCTGAGGTCAGTCCCGGGATGCGGGGGCTTACACTCCAGCGGGTTTAAGCGGCTGGGGAATCGCCAGGCCCCCCGAGGGGGATCCCCCCGGGGGTGGCTCAGACGGAGCCACAGCCCCAGCGGGCGAGAAGCTCCCCAGGAATCCGGGCTCGGGAATAGCGAGGGCAGCGGGAGTGGGCGGAAAGAGCATCTCACCTCGCCCTGTCAGCCAGCTGGTGGAAAAGAGGGAGAGGGACTTTACACACGGGCAGGTCGTGAGGGGACAGTGGGGTGTAACAGTGGCAGCATGCCAGAGGGCAGGGTTAGAGGGGTCAGTGTGAAGAAATCCTTCCCTGTGAGGGCAACGAGGCCCGGGCACAGGCTGCCCAGAGAAGCTGTGGCTGCTCCATCCCTGGAAGTGTTCCAGGCCAGGTTGGACAAGGCTTGGAGCACCCTGGGCTAGTGGAATGCGATGATCTTTGAGGTCTCTTCCATTGACTTGACTTTCCATTACAGGGGTGGTCCTGAGCTGAAGGGTTGTCACTCTGTCACTGTATGTTTTGGGTGTTACTCGTTGTCCTTACAGCAGTGCCCTGCAGTGGGTACCACCAGGGTCACTCCCACCTTCCTGCTGCCCGGGACAAATTCCCTGGGCTGCCATTGGGTGCTGGCACGGATATTGCACCTGCTGTGTGCCCTTTTCTCTGTGTTTCTCTGTCAGTGTTGATGATGTAGAAATGCTGTAATGCCATGACCAAGTGCTGCTTACCAAAACTCGGAAGGGACCTTATGCAGGGCAGATGTTTCCCCCTGCTCCTCCCAGTGAGTAAGACAGGGGCAGAGAGGTCACATCCCCTCTCCAGTGATTGATCTGCTGTTCTGAACTGCACCTGCTGTGCTCTGTGAAGATAAAACTCAAATGCACGCGGTACTTAAAGTTCATTGTTCTGTTTTGCATTATTTATGTGGAATTAGAAGGATAAGTAGTTGGTAACAATTGCCATTTACAAGACAGAAGAAAAATAACTTGAGTCGTGGTGCCTGAAATGAGATAATTAAGCAAAGCAATGAATCACAGTAACAATTTTTTGGCAAGTCCCTTTGTCTGTTTCAAATGGGAATGCAAGAGCCTGATGCTTTCAGTGCTTTGTTTCTGAGGATAATCTGTCTTATCTCTAAAAAGAAAAATTAAATAAAAAAAAGCTTCCCATCATTACAGAGCTGCCAGCATTGCCCTGCCAATGGTGAGCTCAGGAATCAGAAGACAGCGTTCATCATCAGCTTTTTGCTTATTAAAAAAGCTTTTCCCTTTGGATGTGCTTGTAACACCAGGTACTGGCAGTGCTCTTTTCCCAACAAATCCAAACTGATGGCAATATGATGATGGAAAACCTGATTGCAATAGAGGTTACACAGCTGCCCAATCTCCAGGGTGGTTTTCTCAGAAGCTCTTCATCAGGGTTTCAGCCTGGTCTTGAACACTTCCAGGAATGGGGTATCCACAGCTTCTCTTTCTCATGAGGTTCTTGTGAGATTTTTCTTAAAGGGCTGTGAACTCCAAAACCTGGTACTGAGTGTTTAAATGTTGTTCAGTTGTTCCTGTCCTCTTTTTCAGTGGGAGTATGGAGCCTGCTTTCCACAGAGGAGATCTCCTGTTCCTCACGAACCGAATTGAAGATCCAATCAGAGTGGGAGAAATTGTTGTCTTTAGGATAGAAGGAAGGGAAATTCCTATAGTCCATCGGGTCCTGAAAATCCATGAGAAGTATGTTAAGAATCTGGGGGTTCTGCTGCTGATGTTTCCCTAACTGGTGTTCTTCATCTGCTTGGGTAAACAAGTGGGGGGCATGTCAATCATGGAAATCCAGGTGCTGTAGGAAGAAGTAACACAGACGTTTCAGACAGACAAAATCTGTCCTGCTTTGTTTACTTGTGAAGATCATCCAGCAGAAGGCACAAGCTGAGAGTCTGTGCCAATGCCCTGGACACTCCAAACTGTAGAATCATGGAATTGTTAGGGTTGGAAGGGACCTTAAAGCCAGTCTCATTCCACCCCATCCCGTGGGCAGAGACACCTTCCACTATCCCATCCAGCCTGGCCTTGGACACTTCCAGGGATCCAGGGGCAGCCACAGCTGCTCTGGGCAGCCTGTGCCAGGGCCTCGTTGCCCTCACAGGGAAGAATTTAATCCTTATATCCCCTCTAACCCTGGCAGTGGGAAGCCATTGCCCCTGTTACTTTAGGGCCCTTGTTGGCAGTCCCTCTCCAGCACCCTTGGAGCCCCTTTAGGCACTGGAGGCTGACACCACTGCCTGTCTCCTGTGCCATGCTCTCTGTCCCGAGCTGCTGTGCTGTCTGCTGTAGCATGGCTGTGTTTCTGTGTGAAGGGAGTCTTGTTTGTGGGGCACAGCTGTGGCAGAAGGTGTTTTGTGTGTAGTGTGTGTTATTTTAGAGCTTGTCTCTATGTTCCTGGTCTTTGCTGTCATGCAGACTCAGGGCCTTTGGTCCCTCTAGAAGGTTGTGCTGTTGTCCTCAGAGTCTTTGTGTGCTGTTCACTCTCAGCACTGGGGGGGTTGTGTGTCTAAAGGGATGGAGCAGGCATTGGTTTCATGGCTGCTCAGGGCTCGGTTTTCCAGCCAAGGCTTCCACTGCAGTCATGAGCTTTCCTGTTCTAGAATTGAATCCCTGATTCTTCAAGGCACCAACAGCTGGTTGGGGCCCCAGTGAATGTTTTCTGGTGTGAGCTGGAGCTGAACCAGGTGGCATCTGGGGATTCCTCTAGTTGAGATGTTGATGGGATGGAGAGGGTCTTTTTCCCAAAGCTGTTGGAATATCCAGACCAGTTGTCTGCTCCAAGTGAAGGATGACCAGCCTTGTGCATGTAAATACACAGCTGGAATCCTGGCTCTGAGGCAATGAAACAATGCCTCTCCCAGTAGGCAAAGCAGGTTCTTTGCTGTTCACATTTATTCTGTACCCAGAACTTTGAACAATGTCAGTTTGCAGAGTGCTGTTCTTTGATACCACTGAGTTTATGGGCTGAATTTGGCATCTAATGTTGCATGAGCATTTTTTGTGATGTTGTGGGAGCTCTTTCAAGTGAATTGCAGTTTTCCTCCTCCTCTGTCTGTGCAGCATTTTCTCTTCAAATGTTGCCCACCCTTCTTTTTTTGCCTGGCTCCATCTCTAGATATTATGGTATCAAGCACTATTTTTTGTTTAAATGTACTAGGGCCATAGTGCCAGTCCTGAGAGGGTGAAAGCACTCTGCAGTATTTTAGGTTTCATTTAACTGAAACAAGCAAACACAAACCTAATCTTTTTATTAGGAGAGCTAAACTGAAAAATCCATATTGCAACCTGAACCTGGGAGCTGAAGGCAGGATTTGGGTGTCAGTTGCTTCTTTCACTACTTAAAGAATAATTTTCTAGTGCCAGTTTGGAAGTGAAAGGTCTCTGCAGAAGCTGACAGGAGTGTCAAAATGCAGGAAGATAGAAACAGTGTTCTCTATGATTTTGGGGCAACTCAGACCCCAGTTCACATCAATATTGTGTCAGTGAGAAAATGTCTGTTACTTGCTGGCCTTTTCTTCTTGTTTCAGCCCAAAATTGAATTAATTCTTTATTACTAACACAGAGTCTGCATTCAAAATTTACTTAGTGGTTTTGGAGCAGGGTCACTCACCTCAGACAGCAGAGAAGTGCACCATGGGCTTCTCATGCTGCGTCGTGACAGAGCCTTGACTCTGCTCAATAAGGTGCTGCACTCCTACACCATCACTCTTCAGAGCTAAACTACATTGTTTGCACCTTTGGGGATCTTTATCTTTTCCCAGACAGTGTTTGTTGTTCCCTCACAACAAGCCAGATGTGCTTTGGAGAAGGAGCTGTGGGTTTTTTCCCTTTTTCCTTTCCGAGCTTCTCCTGTCAAGGAGCCTGTTGGTGTACAGGCATGATGAAAACAGCCTGAGCTCCAAAGAACTGCCTGCTTTCCTGTTCTGCATTCCATCTGTCACTTCTGTGACAGCTGAGATTCAAGCACTGAGGATGCTCCTGCTCAGCACCTGCCTGCAGGTGCCACAGGAAGGTGACAGTGGCATATCCCTGAGTAGTGCCATGGGCTCCTGTCCAGCATCTGAATGGGAATGGCTGGGAAAGAAACTATAAACCTTTTCCTGGTCAAAGCAAAGATTCATCTGCTCCACAATCCCATTTCTGGCAAGCTAATTCATCTCAGGATTAATTACAGACTAGAGAGAGTATGTAGTGATAATTTCCCAGCTTTCTGCAGGTTACAGTTTCAAGCACTAAGTCCTAGTTCTTTATGAATAGCCTAATTGCCTCTTTTACGTGGAGTATCAGGTCCATTTTTCAGCCAATATAATTTTTTGCCATCCAAAATACCTTTGCAGAAAGACATGGTTTAGTTTGCACTGTGGCTGTTTTATTTAGCATCTTCTCTGCCTGGTTTTAACCCATTACTTCTGAGCTCCTTTTGGTACCCTCTGCCTCCTGCATTGGAAGAGACAGTGAAAAGCTATTTGATTGTTGCTGTCATTTTGGTGGACTATGTCATATCTCCCATCAGTTCTGTCTTTTCCAGGCTGGGGAGTCCTGGTCTGTAGTTTCTTCTATGGAAGTGGTTTCAGACCTTGTTAATAATTTCTCAACTTTTGCCAGTTCTTCTCTCCATTGCAGAAAAGGATCTGGGGGGCTCAGCACTGCCCAGAGCATTCCAGATGTAGGCACATTGTGAGTTCATGCAGTGTCATTGTGGTATTATTTGGGTTTTTTTGTCCCCCTTTCCTAATCAGTTCTAAGTTTCAGCTTGCTTCTGCCCACTGCTGAGTAGAGCTGTGTGCTTCAATCCCAGCCTCTCCTTTTGTGTTGTAGTAGGGAGTTCAAATCCAACATTTGTGTGAAGCAAGAGAAACACCAACACAAGATGGGTCAAAAGCCAAGAGCCAATAGCTGCACCTGTACTTGAAGCTGTTCTGAAACTCTGCTGGAGAGCTTGGCTGGGGCCAGAATTCATTCTTCCCTTGGCAGTTTTTTCTAAACCATCTGCTTTCTGCTGCATTTGACAGTTTCCCTCTTTTATCCTCCTTGAATTGTAGGACATGGTTGCTTCTAGTGCCCTTGTGTTGGTCTCTCCATGCTTGTTGTAGAACAGCTTTTAACAAGTTTCTGTCCTGCCTTACCTGGCTGTCTTGTCTTTACCAGGCAAAACGGAGACATCAAATTTCTGACAAAGGGAGACAACAATGCTGTGGATGACAGAGGGCTCTACAAGCAGGGGCAGCACTGGCTGGAGAAGAAAGATGTAGTAGGACGAGCAAGAGGGTAAGTGAAGTTGAAAATGATGGGACTTTTCACACTGCTGTCCCCAAAAGCCATCTGATTAATCCCCCTTTGTGCTGAGCTGTCCCTGCTGGGTTTTGTAGCCTGCCTGAGAGTGTGGAGAGTTCAGTTCTTAGTTTGGCTGAAGCAAAGGCTTCGAGTTGTGAGCTGTGTCCTGAGATGTTGATGCTGGATGGACACAGATGTAAGGGTAGCTGGGCTCAGAATTGTCATCAGATTTGTCCTGGGAGGCTCAGTGTTTGCAGGCAAGGGAAATCTGAACCAGGCATAGGCTGAAACCCCCTCTGGGCTGGTTGTCACTCAGGCCCACTGCCACAGGGAGGAAGAAGTCACCAGCCCATTGACTGCAGCCCTTGGGATGCCTGAGTGACTCTCCCTCTGCACCCTGGAATAGGATTTGTTTTAAAAAAACCTTTATTCTTGTAGATTTGTGCCCTATATTGGAATAGTGACTATCTTAATGAACGATTATCCAAAATTTAAGGTAAGAGCTCTTCTATTTCCTGCCTGCTTTTCCCACCCCAGCCATAATTCCTTCATAAGAACACGGGCAGGACCCTGTTCCCTGCACATTTGCTGCTGTAGATGTCAGTGTGCACTCCTGTGTCTCCTCTGCTCTCTCTTGCAGTATGCAGTCCTCTTTTTACTGGGTTTATTTGTGCTGGTCCATCGAGAGTAGTCCCTTGCACTGAACTACGAGATGAAGGTGCCATGGATTTTTCTAGATGAACATTTAAAGTAGCTGATGGTCCAGTGTACCAGGAGAAAGAAGAAAGCATGCATTTCAAAGCTTCGTGCCAGTTTGGGTTTGTTTTGGTTTTTACTGCGTAAGGGCGAATGTTTGTCACAGTATTTCCAATGGTTTGTCACATTTTAGCCTTTTTAGTGAATTTTTATATTAAAAATTTGAGCCAAAGTGTTTAGTGCTTGTACTTTGAAGCTGAGCTTCCTCTCCAAGTGCCTCTGGGATGGTGTCCTCAGTCTGTGCCTGGCCGGGCCAGGTGCCCCCTCCCTTGTGCTCACTGAACTGTGCAGTGGTGAGTTGTGGCCATGACAGTTTTTTTCCAATTCAGAACTGGAATAAAGATTTTGCCTCTTGCCACGTTTTTTGTTATTGCCCTGAAGAGAGCAGCCTCCTTGCCCAGGTTCTGGGGGATACCTGGGCTTTGCTGTTACACACTCACTCCCAGAGCCACCATCTAACTTGTTCTCTCTTCACAGAACAGTAGCAGCTGCTCCTGTCACCTCTTTTTGGGGAATAATCTGTCCTGAGCTGTAGATCATTCAATATTTCTGTGTTTCTGTAAATTACATTGAAATAATCTGCCTAAACACTGCAAAGCAACTGGGATAGAAGATGGCAAAGGATTGCTTTGTGCAGTGTGGCACTAGGTAACAGAAGGATTGAGAAGGGAATTACCCACAGCTCTTTGACAGGGATGATTTAGCAGGATGCAATAACAAAAATTGCTTAGTTTTGGAAAAGGGTTTCAGGTGTCCTGTGAACTGGCCACGTCTCACAGCTCACCTGAAAGCTACAGACTGCCCTGGGGTCTGAAATAAAAAGCCCACTTGTCACCACATGCAACAGCTGTTTTTTCTGAGCTTCTCATTCAGGCTTGTGATCCTGCTGCTGGAGGTGTTGTCAGAAAGAGCCCAGGGAGGAGGTGCAAGGCAGTGATGCTGCAGCTTATCAGCTCTTCTTCATGACTGCTCCAGGACTCCAGAGCAACAGGAATCATTGCAGATGGTCACTGCAGCCACACACACAGCTTGTATAAAGCAAAAGCAGTCAGGAACAGCAAGGACAAAACCCAGTGGGGTGTTTATGGCTGCTTGCAGTTTCTTGCATATGTCTCTCATTGGGTTTGTCAGGCCTCTCCCATCTCTGGAGGTGAATTGTGCCATTTTGCTGGTTTTGATGTCACCAGGTGTTTTGTTCCCTATGTAGGATAAAGCAAACATCACCTGTAGGGCACTACAAAGAGTCTACAAACAGGTCCAACCCCCAGCACTGAGCCTTGAGCCTGTAGCTCTGAGTAATCAAAACTTCATAATAAAAATTGTAATAAAATCTGTATCTCTTGCCCCCAGTGTTAGAGCCCTTGAGAGGAAAATGTGGATAAAGCTTCTCTTTAATTCTTGAGTTAAGGATGGGATGTTCTGTCAAAAGTCAAACCAGGCAGCTCTGAGAGAGCAGAGAATCTCTGGGAGCTGCTCTCACTGTAGGGCACCTTCCTGAGGCATTTCTGCCTTTGCAGCTCACGTGGAGCCCGAGTCTGTCCCTGCTTTGCCTTGAGCCTAAGCAGCTTGTGTGCCTAAATGAGTATTAGACTTGGGCTCACACAAAGGGCTGAGTTGAGCTGGTCTGAAAGCTGCTAATCAACACCTCCCCATAAACACTTGCTGGGAGTGCTGCTGCTGCTGCTCTCCAAGTCCTCTCCCTTTCAGACCTTCTCCAAAATTCTAAGCGTGTGAAAGCAGTTGTATTCCTGTCACTGAGTTAATTTAGCAAAAAAAAAGGCTGAAGCACAAGGGATTATGGAGCAAGGTTTAGCTCTCAAACTGCTGAGCCTGCTGTTCTTTGGCAGGCTGACATGTCCAGAGGGTGGCAGCTGGTGTCAGGAGTCCCTGGGCTGGGGACACAGGGCCCACGGGAGCTCTTGCAGGAGGATGGGCCCTGCTCTCGCCTGGTGGTGTGTCAAGGAATTGAACAAGAAATGCTTCAAAAATGCAGGGTGGTTGGGGTGAAGGGTGACAGGAGCCCCCACTGCAGCCCAGCTTCAGAGGCTTCTCTTCAGGGTCTGCAGGTGCTTGAAGAGCAGCAACAATTGCCCTAAACCAGGGGCTGCCATGTGGCATTTGGGAATTCATCTCCGCAGGCCCTGTTCTGCCTGTTCTCAGCTCTGTGCAGCTGAGAATGTGGTTCTGTTTCCTGCAGTTGTGAAATGGGGAGCTGACTCCAATGAGGCCAAGAAGAATTTGGCAGTCAACTCCACCACAGCTCTAACACCCACCACCTCCTGTGCCACCTCCCATGCCACCTCCCACATCACCTCCTGCCTTCCAGCAGCACCTTTCCTGCCACAGTGGGACGAGGGAGTGTTGGAGATGAGCCTGCACCGGCTGGAAACTGGGGATATGGGGGCAGGATGACACAGAGTTATTGCTGGCTCCATCCCCACCAGATTTATTCTGCTTTGCTGAGCAGAAAAGCCACGGAGTGAGCAGGATGTCTGGCTGGCTGGGTGCTGATGCTGAGGTGTTTGGGAGCACTGCTGAGCTCCCACAGAGCCAGAGTGGTTGGTGATAAAACTTGATGTGTTTATGTTTTATGTCAGTTTTATGCTACTTTTTTTTTAAAGGTGAAACAGTCTGGGCAGCTCCAGCAAAGCCAGTGACACTGGAGGCTCTGGAAATGGATGAAGATCTTCATGTCACCACAGGAATGGGATTTGCTTGTAAAATACGTGGGTGTCCAAAGGTCTGGTTTATAAAGGAGAAAAAAATGAAGGAAAAAATCTGCCAGGGCTCATTGCTCCTGTGTCTGTTGTGGCTGGTTACAGCCAAACAGGGCAGGTTTTCTGGTACAGTTCCAGTGCTTAATTACAGTTCAGTCACATCCGCAGTTCAGGGCACAGATTCCTTCATGGGCAGGGGCTGTTTCATGAAGCAAAGCCATGCTGGGCTGTGTCTGATGGCTGCTGGAATTCTAGTGGGTGGTTTTTTTTTTTTTGTATCAAAGCTAAATGCATAAGCAAGAGCGTGATGGTTGGGAAGTGAGCTGTGAGGGGTGATGTGCTGCAAGCTGGAGCTCTGTGAGACAGAGGCTGTGTCTGTGTGTTTATGATGCTTTAGTGCACGGTTGTTGGTTGAACAGCAATGAGCATCACGGTGCTTCATCCAGATCTGTTGCTGCTTATTGCTTTGCAGGGGTTCACAGGGCTCAGGTTTTGTCAGATGGTCAGTTCCCCACTGTCTTTAATGAGATTGGGTAATTTCGTGGTGATTTTCGTGCCTTTAAAATCAGAAAAGATCAACTGTTTTTTTTCAAGGAGCATCTTCTCGATGAAACCTGGTCCATGCATGAAGACCACTCTCTGCTGGAGAAATGCACAACACAAACAAAGTGTGCAGCTCCCAGGACAGCCCAAAAATTGGCCAGGAGAAGGAGAAGAGACAGAGGAGGAGAGGAGGAAGAGAGGAGGTGCTTAGAGCATATGCCTTGGGGATGGCTCCTATGGCAGAGCAGGGGCAGTGCAGAGCAGCTGTGTGTGTGACCCACACGGTGCCAGTGACTCAGTGGCTGAATCAGATGAGGAATGTCCTGGTTCCATCCTCCAGGAAGGAACATGCACTGGGGTGATGCCAGAAGGGCCCAGCCTGTGCCATTCCCACAGTGTCAGCAGCTCAGGGTGGGAGTTGATGTGTGGTGGGTGACTGATCTGAGACTCTCATCTCTGGGAGAAGAGAACCAGCACCCACACTGTGCTTTGAGCCATCTGAACAGCCTCCTGACCCTTTTAGCTCTCCCCAGCCTCGTAACACTTTGGTCTCTTTGTCATCTGCACCCAGATTCTCACCTGTCAGGAGCCACAGGTCTCTGCCAGAGTAGATCCACCAGCCTGAGCATGTTGGATTCACATGGGACACAGGGGCTTTCCTGAGAAATCTGCCTTGGTGGCTCTTTTTTGTCCTAATTGGGTGGCTTTGCTGTGGGTTCCTAGTCTGCCCAGCTCTGAGAGTCCCTCTCCACGTTTGCTTATCCCTCAGTTTTTGTGAAAACCCACCAGCTCCATCACACACAGTCCTGCTTCCCCATGGAGCAGGACCTGCCTCTGTGTGCTGGCCTGCTGACTGAGCACAGTGTGTGTCAAACCTACTCCAGCTCATGGGGAAGTTCATACACTTGTTCAGTTCTAGCAGGTCCTGTGAATGCAGGGTTCCCTAAACCTCAGGGGAAATAAACATCTTCACAGAGAACAGTCTAAATTGGGGTGGACTAGAAATTCAACCTTTGTGATTCAGAACTTCAGTGATCCAGGATGGAGCAGATGCTCTCAGTCTCTTGCTCCTTCTACCCAGCTCCTCATCTTTTGACTATTTGTGCTCCTTCTGTTTAACAATTCAAAACCCCTTCCTGCATCTCTCTCTGCTGAGTATCTTGGTATCACCTCTGTTTTCCAACCTCCCCTTTCCCCATAGAAACAGTCCTGAAGGAAAAATAATATGGAGAAAATGAACTTCTCTGAGCCTTGATTCACTCAAACTGGGATGTCAGATTTCTGCTGTATAATTCTGGCTGGGACACTTCTGAGCTGGGCCTGGGTTTGCCTGGAAAAAAACCACGATTTTCTTCTCTAAGTCTTCTTGCACAGCAGTTATTTGTATATGTCCAGCAGTGTGGAGTGAAAGGGAGACCTCAGGGAAAACCACAGCTCATTTACAGCTTAAATGAAAATTGAAAATGAGTTGAAAACAAGATGTGCAAGATTCCAAATTTTATCTTTTATAAACAGCAGCTATTGCCTGTGGACGAATGGATTTAACAGAGGGATTTAATCTTTGTAAACAAGAGAAAAATGCATCAAAATAGACCCTCAGGCATGTGGCAGGACCTGGCTTTGGAAAAATGGTGAAGAAGAGGCTGAAGCAACCTAACTGCTACTAAGAGTTTTATTGGCACAGGAGCTCTGTGAAGGAGACAAATAGGGACATTCAAGGCCTTTGCTCTTTGTATTTGTTTTTTATTAGAGCCATCAGTTTGAGCACATATTTGCCTGCCCAGGTGGATATTTGCAGGGCCTGGGAAGCCTCAACTCCACAGCATGGAGTCTCTCCCTTGCCAGCCTGGCCACCTCTCTCAGGGGTGCAGAGTCAGTGCCAAAGGTACTAAAACATGGAATCTCAGAATGATTTGGGCTGGAAGGGACCTTAAAGCCCAGCCAGTCCCACTTCCTGCCGTGGGCAGCGACTAGACCAGGGTGCTCCAAGCCCTGTCCAGCCTGGCCTTGGACATTTCCTGGGATGGGGCAGCCACAGCTGCTCTGGGTAACCTGTGCCAGGGCCTCACCACCCTCACAGGGAAGAGTATCTTCCTAATATCCCATNTTCCTGCCGTGGGCAGCGACTAGACCAGGGTGCTCCAAGCCCTGTCCAGCCTGGCCTTGGACATTTCCTGGGATGGGGCAGCCACAGCTGCTCTGGGTAACCTGTGCCAGGGCCTCACCACCCTCACAGGGAAGAGTATCTTCCCAATATCCCATCTAACCTTGTCCTTTGGCAGTGGGAAGTTATTTTCTCTTGTCTTGTCACTCCAGGCTCTTGTTTGAAGTCTCTCTCCAGGTCTCTTGGAGCCCCTCCAGGCACTGGCAGGAGCTCTGAGGTCTCCCTGGAGCCTTCTCTTGTCCAGGTGAGCACCCCTGGCTGCAGAGCAGAGGGGCTCTAGCCCTCAGAGCATCTCTCTGGCCATATCTGGACTTGCTCCATGTCTTTCTTGTGCTGAGGACTCCAAACCTGGATGCAAAGCAGAGAAAAAACAAAATGGGCCTTGGTCTAAAGCCCTTGAACCAGGGCATTTTCAGGTTGGTCTGTTACATTTGTTAGCAAGGCCCTTTTGGCTGTGCAGTTTTTACATCCATTTATTTTGCCTAGTTGTGGTTTCCTTTCTTTACCTGGTGAAATCCTGCTTCATCTTTAGGTGCATTTAGAGGATTTGCTACTAGTGCCTGTTTCACAGGTCTGTTATTGCTCATCTTATCCCTACTTGGACAGGAGTAGGTAAGGAACAGAACTTGAGTAGACTTGGAATTTGTTGAAGGAATTTGGAGGCTTATGGGCAAGGTGAACCCTCAGGGACCATCCAGCTGGATTTCCCAAAGGTATTTGGCAAGGTCCCTCAGCAAAGGCTCCTGAAGGAAGGAAGCAGCCCTGGAACAGGTGATGAGATCCTTACAGGGGAAATTGTTTGCTAAAAGGTAAAGAACAAAAGGGAGAAGGGAAGAGGGAAGAGACTGGGTAATAAAAGAGATGAAGTTTAAATGTACATAAATATAAAATGGTGCACAGGGAGAAAAACCAATTTTCACTCTATTTATGAAACAACGGGTTCCAAGTTAAGTGTTACCATCTGAAACATCGGGGTTGTTACAGACTGTGCTGTGAAAATGTCAGTTCTGTGGTCAGCAGCCATCCAGAATAAACTGTGTGTGTCAATTGCTGGAGGAAACAAAACAACCCCTGCTCCCTCCAGCTGCAGGCATCTGGGGAAGCTGAGGATTCCCGGAGCTTTGAGGTGTTCTGGGTGGGAAGGGACTTTCCTGGAGGATGTGGGGCTGTGCAGGGCTGCTCTCCCCCAGCTCTGGAGGGTAAATCCTACAGAGAGGGGAGGGGGGGCTCTGTCCCTTGAGGACATAACCATCGGCAGCCTGCCATTTCCAAGGAGTCACCTCTGGGGCTGCCAACAGCCCCATCTCCTGCATCACCTGGGAAAGTCGGTGTGCTGACCTCTGCCAGCAAAACTGATTTATAAAGTAGAATTTCTACAGCTTTTTTATATATATATATAAGCTGGGAAGATTCCCTTGGAGGCTGATAGCTGTTGGGAAGGTGAATCTCTGCTGAGCTGGACACAGCAAGTGGCAGAGAAGCACTGCAGTGTCAATTCCTGCCTGGAATGCTGGAAGTCCCAGCAGGCTCCTTGCTCTGACCCACCAAAGTCGGAGGGAGAAAATCTACCACAAACCCCACCAGGCTGGTGACCAGGTTCTGGAGCTCAGGTCCTGGTGCCCTCCCCAAGCAGGTCCTGGCTGCCAGTTATTTTCCTTTAAATTAGGAGCAACTTGTTTGTGAAGACTGGAAAATCCAGAAAAAAAATCTGTTCTCTGTTGGTGTCTGGGGCTGGTATTTACCAAGGCTGCTGTGGAGGAAGGAATTGCTGTTCCTGCCTGGATCACAGCACTGCTGCTGCTGCTGCTGCTGCTGCTCAGTGGGTGCTCAGCTCGGGGTCCTTTCACCCATTGTTTTCCAATAAAGCCCCACTGGCTGCCCTGAGTTGTGCTCCCCCTTGCAGCCTCCAACACATCTCTGAATAGCTGTTCTGGTGCTCTTTCCAGACTTGAAATCAGGGTTATGGGCTCCCATCTCCCACACACACATCATGAGGTCAAGCCTTGGTACTCAGCAATTAATCTGACATCCCCTCAGTGTTTGAGGGCTTATGGTGGCACTGCAAAAGGGCAGGAGTTCCCTGATTTCCTTTTCCCAGCCTTTCCCAAGCTTCCTTAGCAGTGCCACTGGGATGGAAAATACCTGTTCCTCTGCTCCCACCCTGGCTGAGGTAACACCAGCTGAAAAAGAAGGACCATCTGGGTGCATTTGGTTGTGCATCTTATTGGAGCAGTGCACAAGCCTTCATCCTGTTTGAAACCCTGCAGCTTCCCACTGCTCATCCCTTGTCCCCTGGGGCTGCCTGTGAGGAGCACTGAAGGAGTGGGACTTAACCCTGTCACGCTTCAGTTGGTGCCATAATTGCCCAGGGCTCCTTCAGCTGCCCTCTGTAATTGGGATCACTTTATCCCTGGCTTCATCCTCCCTAATCCCACAGGTAACCCTTCAGCTTGCTGTTCTCCACAGTGCAGGATTGCTGCTCAGCTTTCCAAAAACACCCCTTCTCCAGGGTAAGGAGAAGCCAGACTCAGCTGGGCCAGTGCTGGGCAGCACCAGGATCTCCCTTCACATTCAGCACCTTCTCTGGACCTCCCATCCTCCTCCTCCTCCTCCTCCTGCCCTTCCTACACCCCAAATTTCCATCACTTTGGCCACCATGAGTGAATTTAAAACTGTTTTGAAGAAAAGGCTGGGGACAGTGTCCATCCATTTCAAGCTGTGTTTTGTCAGGGCAATGGCAGTGCAGGACACTGGGGGAGGGACACAGGCTGAGAGAGGCAATGGAGAAGGGACAGGGGTGTGGATGGGACAGGGGTGCCCCATCCAGGGGCAGCACTGGCACGTGGGCACTGGGAGGGGACACCAGAGCCCAAGCAGTGGTCCCAGCCACCAGCACCACTGGGACCAGGGCCCTCAGGTCTCTGCTGACTCAGTGGGGACACGAGGCTGTTGAGATGTGAACGTGGGAGCTGGGGCTGTGGTGCTGCAAGTGCCACATGTGGGCTGAGCACTGTGTTCATGCACCCCCTGGCCCCTAAGGGTCATCTCCTCCAGTGGCAGGTCCAGCACTGCCTGCTCAGCCCTTCTCCTGCTGAACACAGGGAAGGAGCACGGTGAGAGAGCGGAGTGAAATCCCCCTTTGGAGTCCAGGAGCTCCAGCACACCTGGGCAGGGCTGGCAGAGGTGTCACACCTGGTGGGTGAGGGAGGAGAAGGCCCTGTCCATCACCGAGGCACATCTCTGGAACAGTGAGGGAGCCCACGCTGATCTGGCCACCCAAGGGGACACTCACACACTTTGGGAGGGTGCCTGGTAACAAGGAACACTTTGGGATTTTTTTCTCCTTCCCACATAGAGCTGAGTTTGCAGTTGGAACTCTGACCCCCTGCTGCTGAAGGGGAGCGTGTCACCTCCAGCCCTGTTCTCCTGAACAGCAGCACGTGCTGAGAAGGGCATTGCTAATGAATTCCCTCTGCCATTTCCCAGGAGAACTGGGACATCATCCCCACCAACCAGCACCTCCGTGTAAAGTTATGGGACTGTAAATCCAGCAGAAGCTGTCAGGGCCTTTAGGACACCAGTTAGCTTTCAGGGGCCTCACCTGGGACTTCCCTCTGTCCACATGGACCCAGGAACCACCTGAGCTCAGCCCTGGGCCTGTAGTCTGTCACTGACCCGTGCTGTGGGAGCTCAGCAGTGCCTGACTGAGTGACTGGCTTGACCAGGCCCCAGGCCCTGCTCCTCCCCGTGGACCTGCCAGGATTATGTCTGACCCTGGGTCTGACCCCCAGCGTACTGTGGTGCAGACCCTGTGTAAATATGGAACCTGGAGGAATCCCTGCTGGCTGCAGGCAAGGACAAGAAGAAACAGAGCACAACCTGTGCCTTGGAGCCCCCTGATCAAATGCTTCCAGTTTCACCTGGAACTCACTTCATTTGAGCCCTGGGCACACACAGTCTGTGCCCCAGGCCCCCACTGTCTGTGTCCCTGGCATGGCTGGGCACAGCTCCATCCCTTTAATGGAAAAGGAGGAGCTCATGGGGAGCATGATTGTCCATGGAAGGTTTGGGTGTAGTAACCAGGAACTAGTGGTCTGCAAAATCTCAAAGGGAGTGGGAAAGGTGAGAAGTGCCACACTGGCTCTGCGGTGTGTGGGATCCTCTGGGAGGCTGCTCTGGAAAGAGAAAGATCTGGGCAGAGCTGGCAGGCCCTCAAGGACGGGATCCTCGGATTGCCCATCCGATAATCAGGTGCGCAGGCACAAGTACTGGGAGATGGGTTTGAGCTAAACTGGGAACGAAGCTCAGGGCTGAGCTGCAGTGCAAGGAGGCAGCACGGACACGGAGAGATCTGGGGACGGGGACCGGACTCAGCGGCGGGTCTGTCACGCCTCCCGCGCCGCCAGAG
>VZRH01002259.1:0-23298 GCA_013397555.1 Urocynchramus pylzowi
CAGCCGCAGCCGTGGTAGGAGGTAGGGCTCTGCCTTCTGTGTTTTCATTTCCACTCCTTCCTCTGTTGGGCCCCTCCTTCCTTTTCTGTAGTTGTCGTGAAATGTGCAGTGATGGGTTGGTTTTCGCTTTGTTTTGCAGATCCAGGTCAGCTTCCTACCGCCGGTCCCGGTCAATGTCTCCTCGTAGATACAGATCTTTCTCACCCCGCAGGTCTCGCTCTGGTTCTCTAAGAAGGTCAAGGTATGTGGTTGCTCTTAAACCCACAGCATTGTTGAGGGGCACATAATGTGGAGCTGAAATACTATGTATCTATGTATATATTTATAGCATTTATAATGTAATCAGTCAGTTTGTTTTGCAGTCCATATGTTGGTAGGAACCTTTGTAGTGTTGCATGCATAAGAGTTATTCTGAATACTTTGTTTAAAATTGATGTGTATAGTTTTGGAACTGCTGTTTCTGAGATGTTATTTTTTCTTTCTGACATTGTACCAAAGTTACAGCCTTGCTCTATGGTTAAGGTTTCCGAATTCAGCTTCAGGTTACAGAGTGCACGTGCTTAGTCCAGTAAGACAGTGGGATTCATTTTACCTACGTGGAAGTACTGACCAAAGGTGAAACAGCCTTCTAATAACAAAAATTACTTCAGCAAAACCAACAGATCAACTAAGGTTCTCAGTCTTCTGGGACATTTACAATAACTGGTTTCTGTCTCACCTGTATGAAGCATGTGGTAGTAGAGCTTCCATCGGTTTTTTTTTCCAGGTCTAGGTCCAGGTCACGCTCCAGGTCCCGGTCTGTTGTATGGCCTCGAAGCAGGTGAGACACTCATTTTAATTCAAGCCAGTAATGGTTTTGGTGGGTTGTTTGGTTGTGGTGGTGTGTTGGTTTTCTTTTTTCCCCTTCCCCGGGGGAATTTGTCTGGAAGCACTCAGAAGGCTGTCCAGCAGAGCAATATTTGCACTTAATAATTTATGCCTTTTCACAGACAAAAGCAGTGGTGTACAATTTAAGGTCTGTGAAGAGAATTTTTTTTAAAAAGTTAATTCTTAGGTGTAGTAAATTGAGGATGAATTTGTGTGCTGTGCTTCCTTCTGCTTAGCAGTGGAAGAGATGCTCATGCTGTTGAGTACCAGTTAATTGCGTGGTTGTGAGCATTCCCATCTTCAGAAACTGACCCACTAGGAAGAGGGGGGAAACGGGCTAGACAGTGGCTCAGGATTGTAACCAGGAAGGTTTCAAAGCAGTGGCATGTGACATTTTGTTTAACATGTGCCAGCAGTGTCCTTGTAGTATTTCTGTGAGTTAATAGGCCAGGTAAAGGTGAATTTTGATTACCCTTCAAAAACAGGTCCAAGCAGAAATAGAGTATAAGTATTTTGCTTTTTTGGCCAAGCTTGTTGAATGGAGCATTCTGATGTCAAGTGATAGCTTGAATTCTGACACTCTAGGAAGACATTTTTTAAGTAACAGCAAATACTTGAGTTGATAAAGTAACATAATAAATGTGGGAGGAAAGTTTCACTTTCAAGTGAATTCTAATTCCTAAATTTGGAATAGTTTACTCATTCATATCCAGATATTGGTGCAAAATCTATATTATGCGTGAATAAAATTGGCATTGGGAATTCTTCTTGAGCTGAAGAATGCACCAGCTCTTCAGCACACACGCTTACTTGGGGCTGATTCCAGGCTCTTAATGTGTTGTTAAAATACTTGTCTAAGATGACACATTCTTCCATTTCTAGAAGGAATACTTGCAGGTAGGAAGGAAGTGTGGGAGTCTGGTCTGGTGTTTTGTGGAACTGGCAGCTGAAGCTTTGCTGGGAGCTTCCTATGCTTGCACTCGTGCCTTCTCATGAGTGGGGTCTCTGCAGTAAGAGCTGAAGGATTCCCTTGGAAGGTCCTGAGGACCTGGTCCCTGCAGCACCAGAGCCTTCCCTCTGGTTGGTGCTGCTGCTTCGGGTGAATTTGCTGTTGCTGGTGTAGCTAACTCTCCATGTGTTTGCATGTCCACTGGCTGCTTTGCTGAGCTTTATTTTTCTCCTGTTGTAGGTCTGAGTCTCATGGTAGATCTAAATCTGGCTTACCTGCTAAAAGGTGAGCGTTCAAATAAAAGTACCACTGAGTTTTGGTTTTTGTTTTGTTTGGTGGGGTTTTTTGTGGGGTTCTTTGATTTTTTTTCCCTCATGATTCAAAATCTGTTTGGACTGGTATTTCAGTTGCAGGGTTGGTTTTTTACTCTTTCATAGGTGATTTCAAAAATATTTTTCATACATTATGGGTTTTTTTGAACAGCTGATTTTTTATGGGACAGTAGACAATTCTTCCAGGATTTTGCATACAGATGTTGCACACTCATTATTACAAAAAAATACTTCTGACAGGATTTGGGGCATGTTTTCTCCTACCTTTGTTCTTAAGTGTCTGTAGTTCTCCCTCTCCCTAACTCTGCTCAATTCACTGCTCCTGCTTTGCAGGGTTACTGTGATTTACAGCAGCTTTGAAGCTGTGTGTTGCTCTTTTCCCGAGGGCTCTGGCTTCCAGCATTTTTCCTTCTCACCTGCAGCTTCTTGCTTAAAGTACTTGGGTACACTCGATACCAGCAGTATCAATGCATTTAACAACATCAAATTGTTCTGGTTTTAAAATGTCAGAAGTGGTTGCTGAGAGCACCCAAGTGTACCAACCACACTGACTGCTTTGTTTGTTTTTAAACAGCCGCTCAAAGTCCAGATCACCATCTCCAAAGAGAAGGTAGGAATGTCTTAAAACTGGGAGTCTCTCCTATGGTTCTTGAGCTGGAGCAGTTCCTAGAGAAGTAAATTTGGGCAAGGATAAAGCTCAGGACTTTTACTTGCCTAAATCTGAACTGTGAGAAGATGAATTGTTTATGGGCATTTCCTGCTGCTGGTAGTCAGAATGTCATGATACAGCTAAGGAATAAGAATAGCTGCTAGGAAACCTTTAATGAAATGTTTCTGAGGAATTTAGAATCTAGGGAACAAGTGAGTAATGTAAGGTGTGGAGCAAGCCAATTAAGTGGTGCAGGATTAAATTCCTGCTGCTGCTTCCTGCAGGCTCAGAAGTTGCACAGCTGCGAAGCTGTGCTGTGCTCCATGAAGGAAGAAGTTTTCTTGTGTTACCAGAGCAAAGTATGTGCTGGAATTGAGATTTCTGAGCAGGCTTGATGTCTCAGCTCTCTTAATTAGTCTTCAGATTTCAAGCTTAAAGCAGTTTTTAAGTAAAGTGTAAAATACAACACTTCTTTTCATTATTTGAGAACTGTAAATGAAAATAGGGGCAGAACTCCAGAGGAAGCCTGGGACAGTATGCACGGTTTCTGTTGGTTTTGCTGTAGGCGTTGTTCTTAATGGTTTGTTGTCTTGTTTTCCTTTCAGTCACTCACCATCAGGAAGCCCTTGAAGGAAAGAAAGTCCTAAAAGAATGGGTTCAAATTTAAGAAGTTTAGTAAAAAAAATATTTTGTTTACATTATAAGGGATTTTGTGATGTAAGTCCTAGAAGGCTGTTTCTATTGACTAGCAATTGGCATGAATCTCTATCTTCTAAAAGTCGTGTTAGCAGACTAATACAAAACTCTTTTGTGTTTGTGTTCTGTGATCTGAAAATGTTGGGCTTTTTTTTTTTTATTGGTGCATTGAAATAAACTGCATTTCTAACTAAGAAACCATTTGTGATAACCCTGTTGTTCATAGTTGGGATGGGGAAGCAGGCAGTGTGCCCCTGGGTGAAAAACAGCAGGCAAGATGGGACAGGCACATGTGTGCCTTCTGCATCCAGCTAGAGGGAAAAGGTACCAGTACCAGCTGTCTCCTGTGTGTATACTATATGTCTGTGACTGTATACCTTTTTTAGGAAATTTGAGGGATTTTGTGGAGCTCACAGGTCCTAAGGACAACCTGCAGGTTGTGTTCAAGTAGCAAGATCTGTGGGGAATTGAGAGCTCAAGTTCCTCGTGTCTGCCTGGTTCCATCCCACCAGTGAAGTGTACCCAGGGAAGGGCCTTGCTGCTGTGCTGATCTGTGGTTGCTTTGGGAAACCAGACTGACCCATCTCACCATGGACAGGTTACTGAATTAATAAAACAGTGCAGGATTTTTGCCAATTTGCTTTATCTTTGCAGCCGAGAATGGCTGTTAACAGAATAGCAAAGAAATTTTGGAGTACCAGGTAATTTTAGGAATGGGAGGAAGGACAGCATGCTGCTTTCCTGCAGTGGCTGAACCTGCCTGCCCCAAAGGAAGTGGGGAATAAATTCTTGGGCTTTTGTTTTATTAAACTATATATCAGTGTGTGAATTTTTCACATCCCATCCTTCTCCCTCCTCCTGTGACAGGTCATGGAGGTGGGAGTGGAGTCAGCTGGGGCTAATCCATCCCAGCAGAGCTGCAGTGGCCATTGTCTGCTTAGGGTACTCCTGTGATCTTCCTCCTAGGAGGATGTGTTGGTGTGAAACACCTACATCAATTCCTGTGTATTTAAAAATAACCCAAACTGTTCTCCAAATAATGTCCCTCCCTCCACTCTCATTCCTCAGGCTGAAGGTTGTAGATCAGACTGGTGCTGGAGGCAGTGTTCACTCTGGTACCTCTGAAAGGTGACAGCCCAGTCCTGTCACTTAAGGCACTTGGTATTTGAGCACTTTGGCTGCAGCAATGCTCAGCACTACAATTAAAAGCAAGGCCAAAGAGAGGAAATAATAGTTCACTATTGCTACAGCATTTTACCCCACACTGGCGCAGCCCAGTACTCAAAGCAGGAGTTTGGCCGAAAGCTTCCAAAAGTGGGACTTCGTTCCAGCTGTGCAGGGTTGGCAAGAGGACTACCCCATACCAGAACACATTAGCAATTAGCAATGGCATCTGACCAAGAGTTCATTGTAATGCACTACAGCAGTCCCATCTCAGCTGTTTTACTTATTCCCAGTGCAGGAGGGCTGGAACAGCCTCTCTCAGGGAAAATGTCCACACTGTCCTGGAGTTTTACCTTGTCACCAGAGCAACCTGCAATGATCCAAAACCACGCTGACTGATCCAGTACATCGCCTCACCACAGAATATTGTCTGAATTGCTGAACCTCTTGACACAAATCCAAAGGTGTTCACTTGTAAAAGGACTTTGGGTTGAAATGTAAACAGAGGATCCCTGGCCAGCCAAAACTGGCTCTGAAAGTGTTAGTCAAAATGTAGAAGTGAATTTAAACCAATTTGGGTGCAGTTCCCAGCCATGACTTTTACAAGAAACAGCTGGCTACCAGGCATTGGTATGACCAGAAAACACTTACCAGGGCATAGTCCCATAAAAAACACTCAGAGGTTTCTATTCCTTCTGGAAGAGTTGCCATTTTCCCATTTCCCAGAGTCTACTGTAAGCCACCTTAATTTCAACAAGCAAGCAAACAAAAAAACCCAAAACTCAACAGTACAGTTGCTAACTTGTTCTTCCAGAGGTCAGTGCCACATTTTGGACCAATAAATATGTCAGGACACTGATGTTACTTGGTCTATTCTCAGGCAGCGGCCATGGGTGATGCTTTGCAGAAAGCTGTTCCGATGTCACTGCGTGGTCACGAGCTTGACAATCATCCCGATGATCCGAGAGCCTCGAGGGCACATGCACAAATCCATGCTGGGATTCTTGATCTTATCCTGCAGCAGCTGGTCCAGCTCACAGCGCAGCTCCTTCACCAGCTCAGCCACCTGACACACGTGATAAAACACAGGCAAGGGTAAGGCTCAGCTGCGGCTCAGCTGCAGCTCAGCCAGGATGGCCCCTCCTCCTCCTCACCTGGTGAGAGGCAGCCACAAAGCGTATCCAGCCGTCGTCCAGGGAGATGACAAAGTCCCCCTTGAGCAGCTGCATGTGCACCTGGCCGCCCCCGAGCAGCACCAGTGGGTACACGGACACCATACTGCAGTCCCGGATGAACACACGGCTCGTCTTGATCTTCTCGTGGTACACCAGGTACGGGCTCTCAAAGTGCCTGGTCTGGGACAGGGAGACAACAGCCCGGTCAGAGTGACGCTCCTCTTCCTCCCTCTGCCACACGGGCCTCCTCTGCCTCTTCTGCAGGAGCAGCGAGCAGCAGATGTGCCTAAAGTGCACCTGCAGCACTAACAGACCCTCCTTGACCCAAAAGAGCTGCCAAAAACTGTGGGCTCCAGAGGCTGCAGGCTCTGTGCCCAGGAGGACATTCCTAACTCAGGACTGCACCATTATTTACAATCCTAACACAGGACTGTTCAATCATTAAGATTTTTCATTTTAAACATCAATAGAGATCCTCACTGTAATTTTAAATACTCAAGCAAAGGTGATTTCTTTTATTAAGAGAGAGCATGCTTTGCAGAAAAATGCATCCTGACCTGATAATTCACAGACGAAGGATGAATATGAACATAACCATCATTTTTAGTAACAAACTTCAGCTCTTCTGCTTTTGGTTGCATTTTGACCGCTCCTGTACTGGTCTTCTGGTATTTACCCTCTGGCTTTTTCACCTGTGTGGTAAGAAAAAAGGTTATAAAAATCTGCTGCACCAGAAAACCTTCTAACTTCATGTTTTAAATTTTTCAAAACCAGAAATTCTGTAGTAGCAACATGTCAAGTCACTGGAAACAGGTATTACACTCCAGGTACTGTCCAACCCTGACCTCCTTTGTAACCTCAGCCTTCTAAAAAGGTGTAATTTTAAGTGGCTTCTTCACATTTGCTGCTGGCTTCTGTGTGACGCTGTAATCAGCCTGTCGGAACAGCAGCAGTCTCAGGCAATACAAACTGAAGCTCTGACACCACAAGCAGCAAACTTTGGCAACCTAAGCCAGACTCAAGGCTGCCACACTGAGCCCAAATGAAAGCAGGCTGTGTGGACATGCTAGACCAAAGAAGGGAAAATGAAAAAGCATTCTTTACCTGGACAACATTGGGATACAGTGCAGCACACAGCATAGCTGAGATCAGCTTGATGTTTTCTGCATTCGAATTTGCCTGTGAAATCAATAGGGGATCATCAGGGATCCTATAGTTCAGTGTGTAAAGGTAAAACCCTGCTCCAGGAATGACTGAATTCTTGAAACTGGTTCACTTTTACAACTGCACTCCTGTGCTTTACAGAGGAGGACAAGTCACTGCTGCTGTGGCCTCAGGTTAGACCTGGGCTGTCTTTCCCCCCACTAGCAATGGAACAAATTGGCCACCACTATCCTGGTGCCCAGCTGAATTGTTCTCTGACATCTGGCTACAAAGTGGCTTGCAGCCTCGAGAAAGTAAGCCCAAGTTGTCCCAAAGCACAGGAGATCCTACAACTACCAACTACACCCTGATCATCATGTAACCCCAGGACATCTCTGGCCCCAGTCTTTCTGAAGACAGCCCACACGAAAAACTGCAGCAGCATTTTGAAGCACCGATGAAATGCTGTGAATTACCTCCTCTCCTGTGGCATCCAACACGCCATCGCCTCCTTGGGACCACTTCTTCTCAATATCCCTGGCTCTCAATCCCTCCTTCACAAAGCCAATGTCAGAAAGCAGCTCTGCAAATTGCCTCTTCAGACTGGCAATTTCCTACAACAGACAGAGTGCTGTGATGGCTGCCATACCCAGCAGGAAGAGTCTTCCCCAGTGGCTTATTTCTGTCACTGGGATTCTGCCAGTCCCTGTGCCAGGCCACAAACACTGACCTACCTGAAGAACTCTTCCTGACAGAAAGTTCTCCCTGCAGTAGTTGTAGCTTGCTTGAGAGCCCTCTTTGACACTTAAATGCCATCCCTGATTGAGAGGACGGGAAGAAGCCCTTAATAAAACATTTCTGCTTGAATTTCAAACACATCACAAAACCCCAAGAGAGGCTACTGAGTTTTAACTCACCTTATAGGCCTGGAGAAGAGCCAGGTAGTCACTGTTTCCTACTGCAAACTCCAGCTTCTTTTTGTTTGCTTCTTCCCTTTTATCCCACGGTGACACCTAGACAGGCAGTAACAGGTTAGTGTGTTCTTCCCCTCACCACTTGGATGAGCCATTCTAGAGCCCTTCTATGGCACATTCTCTTTGGTATTTTCACAGCAGCTCACAGGTCAGAATGCAAATTTTCTCCTGTGGGTAACAGAAAATATGAGGCATTCAAAAGAGCACCTGATTCAAAAAACCAAAGTGGCAGTGAAGACACAGAGATCCAAACTGACCTCTGCATTCACAGCTCAGACGTGTCAGCTCCATCATTATTACTATTTCACAGTTTATATTACCAGTAATTTTCACACCAAATTCAGACAAAATGTGTGCACTTCTTAGCTAAAAATCAAAAATAATATTCACTGTTTCTACTGTGTATAAATACCACTCTTGCTGCTACCACATGGTTTTGAACTTCTGCTTATAACTGGACTCTTTTAACGAGCACTGCATTAACACATAAACAGTTTAGGCTAAAAAGAAGAATTAAAATATCAAATGTAGTGTGCTACAAGTCACAACAGCATTTTGCTGCTACACAAAACCACAGCCCTCGGGTTAAGAATACTTACAAAAGGTGACTTAAAGGCTAGGCTGGCTGCTATGGTCAGCGCAGGATCCAGGCAGCGGAAAATGGTGCCAAACAGCATGAGCTTGCCAATCCTGACATCCACAGGCAGCGAAGCCAAGTGGTATCCCAGAGGAGTGAGCTTTTCCTCCGTAGTTAACGCTCCCAGGTCCTGCAGTCGCACCTTTGATGCCTGCAAGGACTCAGTCCTAGGGGGCTCGATCAATCGTGATAAGACAGAGTGGAGAGTCTGCTCAGAAAACATCTCCAGGATCTTAATTCTTAAGAGCAGGGGAGGGAAAGTTAAAAAGAAAAAACAAAGAAAGGAAAAAAAGCAACTTAGTTCCATATACAGGATAAAAAAGGCAAGCTTTTGTAAAACCAGAATGAAAAATGCAAACAGAACATGCATTGAAGCACACACTCCCTAGAAGAGGGCCTGTAACACAAAGCTCAATCAGGGAGCAATGTGGAGCAGTGAGTCTGTAAGAATAGATTTCTATTTAGTACACTGAGGTTTGAAATAAATTTTTTACTGCAAAACTACTGTAATTTTTGCTGCTTTGTTTCCTTTCAGTACAAAGGGGTGCACAGCGTGCAGCAGGGACAGGAAGGCCTCTTCCTTTGCATGATGATGGTGCTTGCTGCGGGTTGTGGCAGGTGCTCCCTGCAGCAAAGGAAGGACATTCAGCACACTGGCTTTTTCAAGAAAAACAACAGCTCACCTTAGACACAGCTGCTCCAAGGGCACTCTCTGTATTTCTGGCAGCTGTTGTTTTACAAGCTGATGGTTGTAGTGGTGGCTGCTGAAGAGGTGGAAGCAGACGCCCGAGGCCACACGTCCTGCCCGCCCTTTCCTTTGCAGAGCATTGGCCTTGGACACAAAGGTGTCCTCCAGACTTTCCATTCCTTTGCCTGGGTCATATCTACAGGAGAGCAAGAGAGAGGCTTGTATTCACAGAACCACAGAATGGTTTGGCTTGAAAGGGACCTTCAAGATCATCCAATTCCAACTTCCTTTGCCACATGCAGGGACAGTTTCCATGGGACTAGGTTGCTCAGAGCCCTTTCCAGCCTGGCCTTGAACCTTCCAGGGATGGGGAAGCCACAGCTTCTGTGGAAAACCTGTGCCAGTGCCTCCCCGCAGAGAAGAATTTCTTCCTAACATCCAATCTAAACCTTCCCTCTTTCAGTCTGAAGCCATTTTACCCCTTGTCCTGTCACCTGCCTTTGTAAGGAGTGACTATTCATGCGTGCACAGAGAACAGGCTGGAGGCTGAGCAGGCAGATGCTGCTAACTTCTGTATGGATACAATTCCCACCTCTGCACTTGGATCTGAGTTTATACTGGCTTTCTCCACCTCATAGCAGCTTTCTACAGACCAAGTTTCCTTTCAGTTTTTCCCAGCTCTTTGGAANGGCCTTGAACCTTCCAGGGATGGGGAAGCCACAGCTTCTGTGGAAAACCTGTGCCAGTGCCTCCCCGCAGAGAAGAATTTCTTCCTAACATCCAATCTAAACCTTCCCTCTTTCAGTCTGAAGCCATTTTACCCCTTGTCCTGTCACCTGCCTTTGTAAGGAGTGACTATTCATGCGTGCACAGAGAACAGGCTGGAGGCTGAGCAGGCAGATGCTGCTAACTTCTGTATGGATACAATTCCCACCTCTGCACTTGGATCTGAGTTTATACTGGCTTTCTCCACCTCATAGCAGCTTTCTACAGACCAAGTTTCCTTTCAGTTTTTCCCAGCTCTTTGGAAAGCTCAGGGCTTGAAACAGTTTACAAAACCCCAAGGAATGAATGCCAGTACCTTTTCTCTTTCATTTTTCCAGAATCAATCACATAGACCACGTCATCGATGGTGACAGATGTCTCTGCAATGTTGGTAGAGATGATGATTTTGGTAACTCCTGCAGGAGGCCTGAGGAACACAGACTGCTGTTCTTCACTGGACAGTGAGGAATGAAGTGGATAAACCACACACCTGCAAGGACAACAGGACAAGATGCTCAGGGCATCTCCAGCCTCTTCTTTCTTGGGAACAATCTGCCTGCGTGCACTTTTGCCTCACTAAAAACTGTCCAGAGTGTTATTTCTCCTTGTAACTATCCAAGGCCAAACACAACCACAACTAAATGTAACTCAGCAAACACTCTGAGATTTCAGCAGCCTGGATCATGCAGAGCACAAAATGGAAACCACTCCTCACTAGGGTCTCTGAGAACTTCAACAACTGACCTTCCTGAGCTGAGGAGAAAAACAAAAGGAGGAAGCCAACAAGATAGAAAAGGAATTACCCCGACTGGAGTCAGCTCACACATTTAATCAAGCTAATTTATCCCTGGATAAAGGCAGGCTTTGTGCAGGAAATTACTCTTTATTTATGGGTAAAGACTGACAGTTTTGGAACTTTTCTGCCTTACCTCTTGCTGTGCCTGTTATTAAAAAGAGCATTAGTCTGAAGCTGCTCATAAAGCATCTTGATTTCTGCTAGGCCAGGCAAAAATATCAACACAGCACCTATATATGTAGATTAAAAAAAAAATTAAAATCACTCAACAAAAAGGACAGCACAGGATTTTATTAATGTGCAATTATTGTACTAAAAAAGCACACAGGCTGTAACAGTCCTTCACAAAAGACTTTTCAAAGTAGACAATTTTCTCACCTTCCCCCATCCCATGTGTATCACAAACTTTGTAACTCAACTAGAAGTTTGTTTTTTTCCAAAAATAGTCAGTAGCTACAGAACCTCTGCATGCAAATCATTAGCTTTGGGCTGTCCAAGAAACTTCCAAGAATCTTCTTTCGTTTATCTCCCAACTACACTGAAATTACCTGGGGGGTATGAATGTCTGCCAGCAACTATCCATTCCAGCAAGGCTTCAATTAATTCTAGATTAACTTTATCCAAGTCCATGACAGACATTGTTTTCAACACTGCCTTGCTAACCCCTGGGAAAAAAGAAATAAAATATGCAGTAAATCCATGTCTTGTAAAAAACATCTGTGGATGCATGGGACCAGTTACAGCTTTGTTTAAAGAGCATCTGGCTTAGACCTGACGAAGGCAGATCCCCACTGTGCTTCAAGCAAAGCTGCTTCAGCAAGAACAGATACAGAGAGCAAAGTGGAACTAACAAGGCATCTGAAAAGAGACAGTAGCTGAAAATTGTCCATTTTCAGATGCTAAGAACTAGTTTCAGCCAAGACCTTTGTTTGTAGCTTAAGAGAACAATGGGATCTCTTTTCTTTTTTTTTAAACTGGCAGGAAGTTTCTCATCTAAAACTTCACAAGTACAGAACTCTGAATTATAGATAAGCATTCAGCTTAAAGTGATAATATCCCATGTTGTCTGTGTGTCAATTTATTAAATTTAAGAAGGAGCTCACCTTTATATCGTGTAAGGAGCTGCTTCAGAGTTAATTTCTGGTCTGGGTCTGAATCTCTGACCACAGTGTCAGTGGTTTCCAGAAGGCCAGCACGCCTCAGGTCTTCCTCTACTTCTTCAAATGCAGTTCTTTTGTGTCTCCCATTCTGTTCTTGCTTTACCTTCCTCCTGTAGGGACTGCTGTCCTCTAAAACATACCTGGACAGCAGAAGAACATTTGGTAGTGTGGAAAGAAGCCTAACAGTCTCCTTCTAATAATTAACTACAGAGATAGGGTATCTAAAACATTTTTTTTTTTAAGTCTGAGAGGAACTTTGTATAAACCATAGATAATATGAAGGCCAAGGTGCTTTACTAGAGCTCCAAGAGTGCAGGTGATGAGGGAGATCTGAGAGGATTTACTTTTTAAATAAATGCACAGAAGTACTGCAGTCTCAAGGTCAAAAGTAAAACCTCAACCTCACCACCCAAATACATCTGAGAATGTGTGAATTTCACACCTTGTCATTGCAATCACATCTTCCAGAAAAAACTGGTCCACAGGAAATGTTCGACCTGAAAGGAAACATGAGAATAAATCTATTTACACATGCCACAACAGCATGGAGAAAAGAGGAGAAAGACCAAAGATTATTGTAATTTTATACAGGTTATATGACATACACTGGCTTCACAGCTGTCATCTACACTGCACTCTTCAACACAATTTCTGACTAGGACAAACAATGGGTGTCTTCCAAGCATGGAGTGTTCAAGGCCAGGGTGGATGGGGCTTTGAGCAACCTGGTCCAGTGACAGGGCATCCCTGCCCATGGCAGGGGGTGAAACTAGACAACCTCTAAGGTCTCTTCCATCCCAAACCAATCTAGGATTCCGTGATAACATGTACAATGCACTCACATAGGCAGAGAAGGGCAGATACACTTAGGGGAACATGTTACTCTGCTGCTACATGTCATAACTCAGCAATTTAAAAGGCACATTGGGCTAAATGTGTGCACATCAAGCTGGATCCTCTCACTGATCCTTTTCTCACAAGGATACAGGAGAGGCTTCAGCTGTGGTGAAACTAACCCAGGCAACCATGTCATGCATACACCATATGTATGGTGTCAGATTGTCTTCTGAGAAGGGAAATTCTGCTGGTATACAGACAGCACAAAAATGTCAACATTTCCAAGTCGTTTCTCTCCTAAATCTCATCAGTCTCTCCCTCTAAGTCTTCAGCAACAAATTTCTTGCATACATCCTCATCTTGAATTAAGAAACACTTTGCAAGAAGAAATAATGAAAACAAATCTCTAAAACAACGAATGACAATAAAAATGAATAGTTTTCACCTGGTATGTTAACGATTGGACAGGAGTGGAAGTACTGAGAGAAAAGCTCAGCATTCAGGGTGGCACTCATCAGTATAATGCGCAGGTCTGGCCTCTGAACCATTATATCCTTCAAAACCAGCAGCAGGAAGTCACTAAAGAAAACAGGCAAAAGAACATTTGAATGTCTTCAGCATTAACTTTCAGAAGCTTAAAAAAATTTAACTATTTTTCTCCACCTTCCTGGTGTTTTCCAACAGCACAGCAACACATCACACAAGCATGAGCTTGTTGGAATGGCCTAGTGAAAAGCAATCTCCAAATCTGACTCTTTTCTGGTTATCCCTTACTGGAGTGTCAGGATTACTTAGCAAAACCATTTAAACAAAAAGTTTTATAAATGACTTACATTAATGACAACACAAGAACATCAGATAAGAAATTAACTCAAAGTAACAGATGAGTCCTTTTTGCTTCTGTTTTTCACTGGAAGAGTTACTCAAACTTACCCACTCTTCCCTGCTCACTGTATATTTATAGCTTTTGTGGCACGATTAGAAGACTGGCTTAAAGTGATTTTACATAAGAAAGAAGAGGAATCCTTGAGAGACACAAGCACTTCTAAGTGGCTAAAATACCAACTGAGCTGCAGAATAATGGGTAAGAGACAAAGCCTCTTAGAAACCCACTGGACTGCAGTGTTTGACAAGGAAAACAAAGAAAAGGATGCTCGCCACTTAATTTACAGAGATAGTGACAGACATCATCTTTTGCCTGTGATCAGCTGGTAAGTGAGGTAAAACTGCAGGAGGCTAGAGCAGGACAGGATAAGACTATCTAGTAAAATCTACAGACTGGAAGGAAACGTGAGCATTTGTCCCTTGCTCTGTTGAAGTCTGCATCAGGAAAAAAAAAAATCCCCAAAAGGCATGTGAAGAATTATGGTATTTGATAAAAGTTGAAACAAAGAACTGTAAGAAACAGACAGCTTTGGTTAAAAAGTTACTTAACCCTCCAGCCCCATCCAAAACCTCTTTGCAACACTGCTGCAACGTGAGGGCACTTTAGAGGCACAGAAATTTCTGAGAGATGTGCTTTCTCACAAGCTGCTGCAGCACAATTTCCTACTGCCCAAAGACAAGAACCTAAACCCAGACTCCTTCCACCATCCCATATTACTGCCACAGGATCAGCTACTTGCACCTTAGCCACCTTTGACTACGTTTCTTCATTTTGCTTACAGGATAAGAGATTATTTACCTTTCTTCTGTTCTTTCGTGAACTTCATCAACAATTACATGAGTGACTCCCTGCAAAGTCAGATCTCCTTCCAGCCTTCTCAACAGCACACCAGTAGTGCAGTACAAAAGCCTGGTAGCTGAGGACTTGAAGGGTAAGACAAAGCATTCAGTTGACTCTGGGCAAATTAACACAGTGCAAAGAGAGTATGTGCTGCTGTAAAGCATTTGGTTTCAGCTCAGTGCCAGGTTTGACTGAGAGGGAAGAAGCAAGCCCTGATGGAGATGGATTTTAATTTCTTGACTGACACTGACAACACCTGCTTCTTACCAAGGGGCATTGCTACGTATCAAAAAAAATGAACTGCTTTTCCTGTGGATATTGTTTTCTGATAAACAATTCTAATCTCTCTTCCCAGGAAGATTTGGTGAGTCTCTTTTTTAGCATACTTCTTGAAAAAAGCAATCAGCTGCAACACAGACAAAAATTCACTTCCAACACAGCAGTTTCTGCCTGGCTGTAGCTGTACCCTTCAGTCTTCACTTGGGAGACACATGGGAATAGCAACACGCAGAAAAGCAGCCAGTAGCCTTCCAAAGGACAGTAGGATTACTCACACTCTCAAACCCCTTTACCTCCCTCAACAGAAAGCAAACCCGCAAGACACAGCACTGCACTCTCATTCTGCAAAGTGAACTGTGCAACTTGAGATGAAATAAAATACAGAACATGTTTCATAATATTTTATAAATATAGATGATACAAATTTGCTTATCTTACTGCATGGCAGGTATAGGGCAGAGATTCTGTACACTAGAGAAGCACTAAGCACATTTTAACAGGAGTAAATGAAAACCAGCAAGCAAAGCCTATGTACCTTTACACTTTCCAGACGGATCTGATATCCAACAGTGAGTCCAATCCTTTCTGTTCTTTCCTTGGCTACACGTTCAGCCACAGAAATGGCAGAGATCCTGCGAGGCTGAGTGCAGATGATGTTTGCAACTCTGCTTGGAGAGCCTTGCAATGAAGCATCCAAGATAAACTGAGGAATCTGAGTGGTTTTCCCACATCTGCACAACAAAATCAGGAATTAATTAAAAACTCCACAAATCCAACACCTTCCACCCACATAAATTGACTGCATTCCACTGGAAGTTTGCTTTGTTTCATTAGTGTGATCCTACACACGAAGTTCACCTAGGACTGCTGTCACTGGTCACAGGTGAGCCACCACCCCAACCTTCCCAGAACATGGATTGTATTTCATGTTATTCTGTGTATACTTTGATACAAAGTCTGTATCTGCAATCACACTCTTACCCTGTCATGCCACTCACAACAAGAACTTGGTGACTCTCAAGCAAACCCAGAATGTTTTCTCTCTCTTGCCAAGCAGGGAGCTTCTGTCTTTCATACAGAATGCACTGAAAGTGCCTGGAAGACTGATGGACAAAGACAGCACAACAGTAAGAACACCACTGGGATGGAATAGAAGCATCTGAAACAACAGCTTGTCTCTTAATATTTATTTCTCTAAAGTAAGCAACAAAACTATGTTCTGCACATTGTACCTTTTTCTGCTGAAACTGCGCGCAGATTTTAACATTTTCGTTATCCAGAGACTTTGCCTGCACATCATACTTTTTGGAAAGCTTCTTCTTCAAGTTCACATAACTCTCATTCTCCACAACAACTTGTTCAGGCTCTTCCTCCTCCTCTTCTGCCACCACCTCTTCTTCCTGAGGCTCTGACACTGTTGAGGCTTGAGACAGAGAGTGTACAGTTAAATATTGTTAATACTAAGGAATGGGCAATGAAGGAAAGAGAGCCATGTTCCAGCAGCATTCCCAACAAAGAACCTTGTTAGACTGGGCCTGAGGGTCTGCAGGATTGTTTCTGACATGCATTTAATTCAACACCACCAGCAAACCTCCCATCACCTCACCAAATCACCCACAACTTCTCCAGCCCCACCCCACTTGTCCCTCCCTCTGCACCAGGGTCTGGGTGGCTAAACAGGGAGCCAGCATGGTTAAGTGGTTTGCCTTCCTGCACATTTTCCATGTGCCTCAGTTCACTTCTCCAATACACAACCACTTCTATGCAGCACAAAATGCTTATATGTTAGGGTAGTTTTAATTAATTAAGTGTTAGGTCACTGCCAAGTACTTTTAAACCAAAGCTGAAACTGGACCAGGTACTTCAGTGCCTTTGTCTATCAACTGAAGCAGGACTTGCTCAGACTGTCAGCCAGCCCTTGAAAGTTCTAAAGCTACTTTTACCAAAAAAAGGTATTTTATAGCATAAGGAGTATTTTATAACTAAAGAAAATTATTTGGAATCTCAGTTTCTGGAACAAAGCTGTCTTTCTGCAGAGGTGTTAAAAAACCAGAATTATTTGTCTTACTGTAGCAAAATCACAGTTTGTCACTATTTAAGATCTCTACAACTCGATGCAGTTGTTCTTGGACACTGTTTGGAAAAAAAGCTTGCCTTAGATAAAAGCAGTTTTGGAATTGAGAGTTGGAAAGTCACCCTGCCACAAGTGACACAGACTCAACTCTCCCCCTGTGAAATCAACCTGTCTGCACCAGCACAAATAGAAAGGGATGATACCTTGAACAACATTCTATAACCACTTTCCACATTAGCTCAGCCTTAAATCCACCTTTGTAAGTTAATTTTGAGGAGCTGTTGGTAATTTTAAGTAATCTAAAAAAAGAGGTTTCTGAATTGATGAGTCGCAGATGCAGCAAAGTTTGCAAACAACCTTCCCTGCTCCCTTCCAAGCACACTTCTCTGGTCCATTCTGGTGAGCACACATCTCTCAGTGCTTTCCATGGATTGTGTGGCAATGGGCATCACTCACTCTGCCAAACCAAACTCTGTGCTCCTTGAACTCAGTTCTGGCCAGCACAAAACCTCTCTGCTGCAGCATGATTACAGAAGGAACTTCCTGAAGCACAGACAGATCATGGATCTGGCTCACCACATGACTTCAATCTTCAGAAATAGATTTGGAACAGATGGCTGAACTGGGGGCTCTCCTTTGTCTCTTTTTTTTTCTTTTAAATCTTTCTGACTGTTCTTAGCCCAGAAACCATAAAGGAGATTTGGGTACCTTCAGCTTGTTGATTTGAAGCAGGTGCACTCTCTGTCTGTGGCTTTACAGGAGGTGCTGCCAGCAGGGAGACAGGAGGAACACTGAACTTGTGCTGAGTATTGCTCAGGAGCTCACTGATCTCATGTTCATCTTCTAAGCAAGTCATCAAGGTGTACACCACTGGCTCATGAGACTCTGCAGCTGCCAAGGCCTTTCCAAAGAGGAATTCAGCAATGTGAAGACGACAAGCAAGAGGCAGATTCTCGTCAGTGGAGTAAAATGCCACGAGAGGTGCCTGAAGAGGATACTTGTTCTCGTCAGGAAATCTTACTTCAAGTTCATATATGGGACCATCACTACGTCTGAGATGAGCATCGTCTGCAGAGTTCTTGGATGTGTTTAGTGGATGGTTTGGAGGGAATTCATGTCTAAATCTGCATTTTGAACCAAACCTGCAGCCTCCTTGGAGGTAAAATTTACATATTTCCTTTGAAGTCTGTTTTGCTGTGTCCTTTGTACTTTTCTGTTTAGATTTACTGAACCTGTGTGCTAGGTAGTCCAATTCCAAACTGCAAGTCCAAACACGATTTTTAATCCTTTCTACAAATTTTTCTCCATAAATTGACCGGAGGGCAAAAGCTTCTTCTTGTCTCTGCTCTAAACATTCCTCTTGACTGGCTTCAGCTGCTGCTGCAGAAACCTGCATCTTCTCTCCATACTTTTCAGAGAAGCACTGCAATAGCAAATACTCCAATGATGCCCCAATATTACCATTGCAGGATCTCAGCACCGCCCTACAGCGCTCACAGTCAAAACCATACCTGATCAAAACAGGGAAAACAGGGCAACAAGTGAGTGAGAGGCTCGTATGAAGCAAAATAACCACAGACCTGCTTGATCAGGATCACAGTAAGGGAGCATGCATGGCACTGCCTCACACCTCAGAATGTAGCACTTAATAGTTTCAGGGTTAGATTTCCCCACTCAACTACAGAAATTAAACTCTTCAGAAAAAGCTGTCACATATAAAACGCTCCCAAACAAAGCAAAAGTATTGAATAATTATTAACATCTGAGCAAAAGAGATGAAGAACAAAAGGAGGGCTTACAGAGTATTGAGACCAGGGATCTACCTCTTCATGATACAAATTATTCAATAAAGCATCACCTGGAGAGTTTGTGTACAGCAAATGAAGACACTTCACTGTCTACAACTCTGTGCTCAGCTGGCTCAGCAGACAACCTTGGCATTACATCAGAAGCTTCCTGTTCTGTTGACCAGCACTGTTCATCATCAAGGTAATCAGGCTCGTCATCATTTTCTCCAGCTACACTGATAAAAAGAGTAGTAAAAATGAAACAAAATTAAAATGTTGAGTAGACATAAAACTCTGTTTCTGCAATTTTAAATCCTTCATTTAAATGGAGGACTTGGCTACCCCTTTCCCAGAGTTAATCCTGTAGAAGAACAAAGCAGAGTCAAAACCACAGGATTTGAGATATACTTAAAAGTTAAGGGAAAAAATACTGTTTCCATTTCTAACAATATGCCTGCTAAAGCATGCTCATGTAGAGAAGCTGGAAGTAGTGCCTCCATTTAAACTAACTCTGATTCAGGTGCCAGCTCCTGCCCTTGCAGCTCTTGAAGAAGTTCTTTCACTCTTCTCTGGTTCTCTGATGTCATGTGTATGGTCTGCAGAGGCATTCTTGCTTCAGGTCTCTGCTTCATTTGCCCTCCTCTTCTGGCAGGGGCACTTGATCTGAAAATTAAAATAGGACATAAGCATGAGTTATCTGCCTGGCTCAAATATTCTTGACTGAAGTGGGATATTAGGGCCCATACTTGTAATTCAAAACAGGAAAATCAAAGTAAGAGAAATCCATCATCTAAGGATTATTCAGCTGGATTCACTCTTATGTGACCAGGATTTGTGTGTCTTTATCTGCACACACATGTGCATACATGTATTGTATCCTATGTCGAATCCAAAATTATTTACTGAACACTTTGCTAGGTAAAGCTGTTCTTAGACTACAATACAACCATATATTTCTAAGCTAGATGGGTCAGAACACACACAGGATACTAAACTAATTCTAAACTGCTGATTTTCCATGGCCCAGCTTCTGTTTTGTAATACACCAATATTAATATCCTGTGTTTATTAATGCATTCTGACCAAAAGTGTCCTGAAATTACTTTATCACCAAAAAAGAAAATTATAAGAGGTTATAATCAGAGGTTATAATCTTTAAAAAATAAAACACTTTCCTAGGTATCAAATCCATAAAACATTAATCAAAACAGACACGTGAAAAGTGCTTCATACTGAAATACTTTCATCACCCTTTCACTCTTCTCTATATTCAAACACATCCAAAAACCAGCCCCAAATGTCTGTGTATGTCAACATACAAAAAGTATCGCAAATGGCCCAAAGTATCCCAAACAACCCCCAAGTATCTCAGCACCTCTATGCCAATCCCCCCCAGACCAACAGAAATACCTGGATTCTAGCCTTGGTTCCTCAAAGAGACAAAAATCATCTCCATCGTCCCAAATTTTGGTTGAACATTTCCTATTTCCACCAAGCTGAGGCTTATTTGAATGGCCACTGCTGCCTCCTCGTCTTCCACTGCCTCCTCTCCCTCGTCCTCCTCCTCTGTTGGGCTTTCCTCTTTTCCTCCCTAACCAACTCATGTTTCCTTGGGAAAGAAGAGGAAAAAACAGTCCTTAGTTTTGAAGGCGATTAAGCACATTGTGTATGTCTGAGCTCACATTACTTGTTTTTCTATGTGACAAGCCACCCTCTCAAACCACTGTTGATTATCTGCATGTTGGTGTGTCTGCATGCACCCGGAGCAAAAAAATATTAGTCTGGAACATTGTTTAGTGAGTTCTGTGGCTTTAGAAAATAAAAGTAGTATTTACTACTATTAATAAATTAATACTATTAATAAGTATTACAAAAAGTAATATTTATTACTATTATGAGCCTATCAGCAGTGCTGCCTAACCTGGGAACCCCAGTTCTGCCACTCTGACGGAACCTTCTTGCACACAGAAGCCCACAGGACAAACCTCCAAGGGAAATTTCACAGAAGAAAGCAGCCTCTGCCCTGTCACTTTTTAACTCGGCAGCTTGCAGGGCTGAGGCCAAAAGGTGGAAGGGGAGCTAAAGCCCAAGATACAACTTTTTTTTCATATTATCTCACACTGGGTTCCCCTTCTGCAGGGAGCTGCCCAGGCTGCCAGGCCTGGTCAGGGTGGCAAACAGGCGGCCTCCTCCCCTTCTCATAGCAGGTTCTTTCCCAGCGCTGACAGCAGCCCATCAGTACGGCCCTGAAGCAAGGACAGAATGACTCTCCAACTAATTAAAGCTGAAAAGAAGGGTATTTCTTGCAGTGCTGCGCATGAACGGAATTATTTCCAAAGGCAAGTGCGAGGAGTTGCAGACTCCTGCTCTCTATTTATACAGAGAAGGTTTTATATATCCAAGTGGTTTCTAAGGACACATAATACATAATCATTACCTGCCCACTTCATATTATAATCAGCTGAATATCCATTACAGCTGTGCAATTGTACTCCCTTAATTGGGTTGGTGGGATTTTGAAATAAGGGAGTGGGCATATGAGAGGAAGAAAGCCGTCTTCCTCATGCTGAACTCTTCACCCATAGCCAGTTGCACGACTTTTTGACCTGCTGGTCACGATCCAAGTCTCTCATAACTGTTTGATTATTCTTAAGGCAAGGTATTTCTATAGTCTCTGCTACTTCACAATTGCTACATCTATCCCTGTCACTCCTAGCTTTTCCTAATATCTTTGTTACTCTTTAACTAAGGTATGTGATTCTTGTTAGCTATATTACTAACTTAGCTTCTTAACTAATTTTAAAATCTTAACTAAAATAGGCAATCTTCTACTATCCCAATTATATTCCCAGCTGGCCCCTCGACTCATCTGCAGTTTTCAATTATCCTAAGTACATTTCCAGCTGACCCCTTAACTCAGCCCAACATTAGCACATCGTTCTACTGCACCTCCTGCTAATGGGAAGCTATTGCAGGGGCCAGGTGAGCAGCTGTGGGCAGTCCGGCGGGAATTATTTCCTGCATCTTTGCACTGGCACCTCCACAGCCAGGACAAGACCTGATATGGCCGCGCACAAGTAACAGCCCAAACGAGGGCTTGGGAAAGAAGCAAATTCCCCTTTTTGTGGCCGCTCTCCCCACTCCAGCGCCACTGGGGCTGGACAGGAGCTCACAGCCAAGCTGACCCCGTTCGGGGCAGTTTGGCAGAAGTGAGGGAGGGACAAGGGCACCATGGCAGGTGCCTCGAGGCCTCTGTCACACAGCGTTCTGTCTCCTTCCTCTCAGCTCAGAGCACAGAGCCCCGGGCACGGAGCAGCTCCGCCCGCACTTCCCCATGGCACCTTCCCCTCCACTGGTGTCTGGGGACCCTCAATCCTCTCCCAGCCCCGCGCTCCCCGGACCCCATCCCCTGCCCACCTCCCCTTAGACGCCCTCGCAGAGCCCCCGCGCACCCCCTTCCCCTCCACCCCGCTCTCTGCGGAATCGTGACGCCCCCGGCAGCTCTCCCAATCCAATTCCCCAGCGTTCCCACCTCTATGCCCGGCACCTCCCGGACTTCCCGACCCGGATCCGCGGCGTTTCCCTTCCGGGCCGCGGCACCTCCTCCCGCCCCGCTCCGCCCCCTTTACAGTGCTCCAGGCGCTGGGAGTTGCGTGTGGATTTAAGCTTTGAATAGCTGTATGTGTGTGGCTGTAACAGTGACACCGGCTGTTTGTTTCTCAGCAGGCATGCTGTTTTTTAAAGTATCTCTCGTATTCCCGAGTAAAGAAGAGAACGATGCTTGGTAGGTGCTCGCTGCACCTACCCACAAGTTACTGAAGGAGCTGGGAGGGCTCAGCCTGGAGAAAAGGAGGCTCAGGAGGGACTTTATCACTCTCTGCAATTCCCCACAGGAGTGGCCAGATGGGGTTCGGCCTCTTCTCCCAGGTTACAAGAGATAGGACGAGAGGAAACGGCCTCATGTTGTTCCAGGGAAGGTTTAGATTGTATATTGGGAAACGTGTTCATGGAGAGGTTGGTCAGGCATTGGGACAGGCAGCCCAGGGAAGCACCATCCTTGGAAGTATTAACCCTGGAATGTGGCACTTGGGAACGGCCATAGGTTGTTGGTGGGCTTGGCAGTGTTGGGTTAATGGCTGTACTCAGTGATCGTGGAGGTCTTCTCAACCTTCACTACAAAACTCAGTGTGTGGGACTAAAAGGGAGGAAAGTGATACCAGTTTCAGAGTGAGGGGGACATAAGTGACAAGAGACCCCAAAGCTGTGTCACTGAGGTGGGGAAGGCCTCTCTGCAGATCCCTGCACATACAGGGTCACCCATGACAGCTGCCGTGCAGCACATTCTGTGGGTCTTGACTCTATGGATGGAGACTCCACAACCCCTCCAGGCAACTTGTACCAGGTTGGAGTTTAAAGGAAAAAAACTACCACAAAAATAAAAAGAAAATTTACACACTGGGTTTGGCTGTATAAGAACCACCACAGCCCCCAACCCAGAGGCAACACCTGTCATGAGAGTGTTTCCTCAGGGGTCCTTCTGCAGATGGTGGCCATAGCCACCACTCTGATGGACCATTTGGGTCTGCTCTGCCCCAGAAAG
>VZRH01002259.1:23316-101128 GCA_013397555.1 Urocynchramus pylzowi
CCCCCCAGCAGACCCCCCCCCCCCCCCCCCCCACAAGGGGAAGAATGGTTCATAGCAATGCTGCTGACTCACATTCCTTGCCACCCAAGGGTGCCTGCTCCAGCAGAGCTTATGTGCTCCATGGACCCACCTCTGGGAACAGCCTGTCTACAGGAGATGGAGAGTCAGTTCTGGGATAAGTGGCTCTCTACAGCTGAAGAGATGCACTGCATGATCTCATGGGGTTTTGCCTCTCAGATGCCTTCTTGTCTTGAAGTGAAAATACTTCTATACATACATATATACACCATTCTCATTTTCTAGAGGAGGACTGCAAAGGGACACCTGAGTTTGTGCTGGAGGGGAACAGTCGATTTTGTTCAATTTTCTTGTTTTTTGCTTTTGAAATAGACATCTCAAAAAACAAAACAAAACAAAACCCCAAAAAACAAAAAAAAACCCAACCAAAAAACCCCAAAACCAAAACCTAAACCTAAGCAACAACAAAAACAAACAAACAAACCACAAAAAAGAAATACTGTGTCCTCTGTCCCTAGTGCTTGACTTCATAGGTAGCAGCATCTTCCAGAGAGCTTCTGTTAAGTTAGGAGCCTGTCCTTTCAGCTCCTTTGCTAGGGCTCCACATGTATCTCTGCTGCACAGCAATTATACTGTTTTAGGCTGTGCAGTTTCATATTTCACATTTTCTGCCTGGAGGGTATCTCTCAAGCAGATCTTTGTCTTTCAGGGAGAAATTAGTCTGTCTTTTGTTACTGTGCCTCGTCCTTTATGTCTCCCTGTTCTTATGCTTCAGAGTAGCTCGGTGGACTGGCCCAAGCACTGCCCTGACAGCCCTGCCCTTGGGTTACTTGGATTCTCCACATGCTCCCTTTGGAGCAAAGAGCCCTCCAGTGAAGAGCTGATCCTCTTTAGGGAAGAAATGGAGCAGGTGTGGAGGGCTGCTGCTCCCCACCCTCTAAGCCCTTATTTATTTTTACTCAAAATTTTTCATCATCTAGCAAGAAACAGAAAATACTCAAGTGCTGGTTCATTGTTGCTGCTCCCCTGCCATGGCTACTTTGGCAACCTTGCCCTTGGCCCCCGCACCTTCTTGGCCCTGGAATCCCTAGGAAAGCCAGGGTGTCAGCAGGTAGGGAGGAGCTGGTCCTGTTTCCCTGTCCCCAACTGGAGGTTGTCTTTTTTGGATGCCACAGGAGGTACTTAAGATCCTCTGAGCCTGGCAAAGCAGCACGGCCACACCAGCCAGCACATGGCCCCACATAGCCCAGCTGCCATCACTTCCCAGTGCTCCTTGCCCTCCCTCCCCAGCCCTGTGCAATGCTAATTAAAAAGTCAGAAATTCTGTATCACCTTCTTTCAAGTGCACAGTCCTGGTTTTTGCATGGGCACACAAGGATGTGACCTGAAGATTATATAATTAGAAGGCTTTTGTTATGCTTGCATTTCAAGTCACCATTGCTCTCTTCTCTCTCTCTCTTTCTCTCTCTCTCTCTCTCTCTCTCTCTCTCTCTCCTTTCTTGTACAGTGCTAATTCCCAACTCTAGCAACCACCAGTGCTGAAGGATCTTCAACTAGCCTGGGGTAAGTTTAAAATGTACTCAGCTTGGGATGAAGAGTGGGGTTAATTATGCCATTTTTCATATTATTGGATAAAGCTAGAGCCATAACTAATTATGTTTTATATTGTGTGTGCAGTACATAAAATGATATTTAAAGTGTTTTACATCTTCAGTGCCCACAGTTATTTTCAGCTGATTTCTTCTAAGATTCTGAATGGAGATGTAGCTTCTTAGTGTGCTGAACAGTCTTGTTAGGCTGCATTTATACTGAGGTCTCTAAAATAGTTTAAAAAGGTTTTTTTTTTGTTTTGCTCTCACTATTTACAAGCTAAATTGAAGTATCATGCTGAATTGACTTATTGGATGACAGCTGCGTTACAGTTAGCTGGAGAGAAAGTTCAAGAGTGATGAGAGGAAATAACTGATTTTTTGTTCTCTTTAGAGGACTGGGGGTTGTTCTCCAAGTGGGATATTTAAACAGCCAGCAATCTCAGCCAGCAGCATTGAGACAGTCACCAGGAAGATCCCAAGCATTTATTTAGGAAAACTGTGGATGATTGATAACTGAAGCAGCAGAAGTGCACATGGATTCCCCTGTACTGTTATCCATGTCATGATTTCAGAAGCAGAATAGGGCAGAAAACCAGACAAACAGTAACAGTTGTGCTCCTAGGCTAGGCTGTGAATGCTTTACTGAATCCTACCTGCTTGCATGCTGAAACTTGGTGTAGTCCCTCAGTCTTTTTGATCTGTGATCCTCTGCACAGCTGATTCTCTCCCCAACTTGTGCCATTCCATGTTGGGGGAGTGCTGGGAGGGGGAGCATGGTCACACAATTGCAGTTCAGGCTGCAGAACCTGCCTCCCCTCTCTGTACCGTGCATGGCTTTGTGCAGGAACCTAACTCCTGTGCTGCCTCAAGGGCACAACTCACTGGGACCTCATCCATCCATCCATCCATCCATCCATCCATCCATCCATCCATCCATCCATCCATCCATCCATCCATCCATCCATCCATCCATCCCTCCCTCCCTCCCTCCCTGCCTCCCTTCTCCCTCAGGGATCTCATGGGAAGTGGGTGCTGGCCCAGGTTAACAGGCTGGCTGCTGTGCTGGGCAGGAGGGGCTGCAGTGCCAGCTGCTCATGCAAGGCACCAGGGCAGGATTCTTTGCTGGCCACCAGTGGCCAGCAGCATGGCAATCACAAACAGCAGAGATTCTTTGGTTCCAGCAGATTTGGCTGCTGGAGGGGAGATAGAAACAAAAGGGGAAAGTACATATTTTTGACAAGATGGAGGAATCTGGTGGCTTTAACACCTTCAAATTATTCTCTGGGCTTTTCTCTGGAGATATTATTCTGACTAGATGAAAGCTGCAGGAATGTAAATGAGTTTTAGTGCTCACCTCTGAAGAAACAAGCACGTCTTTGCCATTTCTTGTCCCTAAAGCAGGGGACCTGGGCAGGCCAAGACAGCCTGGAAATGGCTCCATGTGACAAGATACTGAGCCTGGCCAGTGGGGAGCTTGCAGAGGAGCAATAATATCTTGTTGATGAGGGAACTACTCTGTGGTGGGCTGGCATGTCAGACAAACCTTGGATTTGCAACAAGTGGAGGCCTGGTAGTGGTTTAAGAAAGGAGCTTCATGGAGGGCTTGCACTTGCTGCTGATGTGCACATGGATTCATTGTATGTGTATACAGGGAGGGACTTGCTCAGGACTGAGACAAAAGCATGAAAGGGGGAGGGGGGGAATCCTCTCCAGCTTTTAACTGCCTCAAGGGGGCTGTAAAAGATGGAGTCCAGAATCTTCCCAGAGGTGCACAGTGAAAGGCACTTGGTACAAGCTACAGCTAAAGGATACCCCGACTGGATGTAAGGAAAAATATTCTTCTTCAGGGTACTGGAGGGCCCAGAGTGGCTGTGATGACTCCAGTGTGGGAACTATCCAGACCAGAGCTGGACTGAGTCCTGAGGAAGTTTGACTTTACTCTTGATTTGAGCAAGAGGTTGAACTGGAGCCATACAAGGGCTCCTGCTCACCTTGATTCTGTTGTGAGTTTAGGACTTGTCCACTGCCAGCAGAGGCATGGTTTGACCAAACAGCCCCCATCCAGGGTCTTAAGGCCAAATACCAATCCTATTCTCCAACCCATTTTTGCACCCTTTAGGCACAAGCCAGACACTGTTCAGCCAGCTCAGGATTCCTGAAATCCTGGTCCCTGGTGAGGACAATCCTAACAGCTTCCCCACCCACAGCTGGGGGGAACAGAGGACAAACCTTCACTCCAAACCAGGGCAAGGATCATGTTCTGTTCCAGTGATGAGGAAGGACTGATTAGTTTTGCTTCTTATATTCAGCAATTCAGGAGAACCAGGGAGAGAGAGGCAATGTTACATATTCACCAAGTACAGCAGTGAGCCCTAAACTCAGGAAAGTAGCTGATGTTAATGCAATTATTTAACATAACAAAGAACCCAGGCGTTGGGGAAATTGCAGGCTGCAGATAGAGGACACACAAAGACAGTTACTCTGGTAAAAAAGGTAAGATTTTCTGGATCCACTTAACCAAGGTCAACCTACTTAGCAGCGCAGTCAGGTAGCAAAACTCCTGGTTTGCCTAGAGCAGGAGGGGATGGCGGCATCCCCTGTGTCCCAGTTTCAAACACTCACTCTGCAGAGGACACAGACTGTGCTTAAACATGTCCTTAATAGAATAGGCAAAAATATGTAAAAATGAAATAAATTAATTTCCAGCAAAATGCTGTTTTCTTTGTTGTCAGTGAAAACAGAGGAGGTTCATGTTTCTTTCTTATCTCTTTTGTCTTTCCTACTTGTTCCTCTTCCCCCACCATTGCAAAAGCAATTCTGAATTTCAAAACCAGTTCTCTGTTAGGCACACTAGTCCTAGTTCAACATCCCAATAACAACAGTCTCAGGAATTTTCTATGGTGCTGACTAATTTAAATTGGGAGCAAAGTCTTAACAACTCTGCTACTGAAGTTGAATTTATAAGTCTGTTTTGCTCAGAGACACACATTAAATACCTTGTCCTCAAAACTTCTAGAGAGATTTAGCTACTTTAAAAACAACTCACATTCTTGTCATTCTCTGGAATACGTAATACCAAATTATTTTTTTTTTTTTTTAGTTATTTATTTGCTGGAGAGGGCTAGAGCACAGAGCATAGGGTGAGAGGCTGAGTGAGCTGGGTTTGTCCAGCTTAGGGAAGGGAAGGCTGGGAGAGTTCTATAGCCACCTGCAACTACTTAATAGGAGTTTTAGTCCAGACAGCCAGCCTTTTCTCACAGACACAATGAAAGGATAAATGGCCATGGGCACAAACTCCAACAAAAGAGACGTTGATTGACCATAAGGAAAAAATTCTTCCTCATAGAAGCAGCATAGCCCCAGTACGCAGGAGCAGAAAGGTTGAGAATTCTCTAACCTGGGACATACTTAGACCTTAGACTAGATGTGGCCCTGAGCAACCTGGTCTAGCTTCGGGGTTAGCCCTGCTTTGAGTCAGATAACTCCAGAGGTCCCTGCCTATCTAAACTCTGTAATGACTCTAGGAGTCTTCAGAACAAACAAATAACTGTTACACTATCAGCTGATCGAAAACAGACGTAACAAACTCTAAGATTTATCTCACTGTGGGAGCTTTCCCTGCCTATTTGTACAAATCCCATTTCAAAGGTCCCTCCGCCTTTGCTCAGGTTTTCCACATGCCTCACCAAGGGATCCTCTGTCCTGAGAAGTCAGTGGATCTTCTTAGCAAGTGATCTTACAAACAGCTCTCTTACAAATAAGTTTATCTTTTCATTAACCCGCAATCTTAAGATGATGCTTAACTTCAAGTCCCTCCAGTGCTGTGCTGGAAGCCTTTCAGTCTATACCAGACCCTCCAGCAAGAGGCCAGCTGGTTCTGTGGCACTGATAGTGCCACCCTCCTCTCCACACTCAAAAGCTATCAGGTTTAATGTGTGGGGCCCAAAGCTACACTGCTGACTGCACCAGAATCACCTGCTTCTGCTCTGATTTCCAGTAGTCACATAGGACTCTTGCATATTTTGCAGTTCTCCCATCTATTTAATGCTATGTCTCTTTCTCTGTGCCTACTTCCCTGAACACATCACCCCAGACTTCTCTGAACCACCTTGGCAGAGCTGTGCCAGCAGAGCTCTGTGCCACAATTATGCTGGCCACTCCAGTCCTGTTAGCAAAGCCAAGGATGACTCACATCAGCCTTCTGCACAGCTATATCCAACAGGAATGGAGGTAGGAGGTTATTCTAGAGTCCTAAATCACATCTGGTTTTTCCTTGTAAGGCTGGACAAAAGCAGACTTGAATCAAATCCTGGGAAGGGGAAGCGTGGATCTGGGCAGGGCCCATGTTGATATGAGAAATGTGAGCTGGTACAATCCATTTTTCTGTCTCTGCCCATGTCATTAATCAGGCATCAAGGTCCTAATCCCAATACCAGGTGTGTGATGAGGTGCATTACCACAGGATTGGCTTGGGTACAGCATCATGCCCTGTTGTCCCTGATTCCCACAGAGGCCACACCTCTGCACATTGAGGTGCCATGCAGCACTACTGTGTCTCCCAGTCAGGGAGCCAATGGACAGAGAAAGCAGGTACAGCAGTACAAGTGCCTGCTAAAGTCCTGGCAGAATTGTGCAGCAGCATTCTGAAGGCAGTATTTCTGTGGCCGAAACACAGGACTGAAGCAGATTTTGGGTAACTGGTTGCCTAGCAAAAAGCTGACTCTTGGATGCAGAACAAGCATGCAAGGTGTTCGTGTGCTGTTCAAACTACAGCATATTTTGATTCAGTGTTCATACAGGAAGCACCTTGCTGAGAAAACAGTCTCTGTGGGATTACACAGAACCTTTAAGTTACCTGTCCATGGAAGCACAAATGGCCTTGGGCTGGGAGGGAAGTGTTTGTACCAGCATCCACTCTGTGGAGGCACTGTGAACCCAAACAGATCTTTAGGATGCTTCATTCTCTCTCAAATCCCTCCTCCTTTCTCTGTTGTCTGAACTTCGAGCAGCTCTGCTCAATAAACCCTTTCTGCATCTTTCTGCACTCAGGGTTCAGATCAGCTGACCCGCCCCAGGGCTCACATGTGGCCACCTCTAAGCCATGGGATGTTCCCAGTGACCAGCCAGAACCCTCCAGAGTGAGGACTGGAGTCCCTGCAAGGACGCACACCCCATAGCAGCCATGGACACAAACAAACACGAAGGTAAAGCATCCTCTTATTTCACTTCTTGCTAGTATGAAAGACAGCAAGAGAGAAACATGCTCTCATAGGAGCCATCTGCTGGCCACCAGCCAGGCCCCTGAGAGCACCTCTCAACCATAGCAGCTGTGGGCAAATGTTCAGTACTTTCAGTTTCTTAGAAATATCTGTGGGTTGACATTTTTATTTCTTATTTTAGAACCACCTCCCTCTCCTCTCCGGAAAATACTTCCATGGCATATGTAATGTCCAATGTGGGAAGTCATTCCTTTTCTTGCCTTGTGCCCCACTTCTGCCTTAGGATGTAGAGAGACTTCTGACTGTCCAGAGCTGTGTTTTACATGAGGGTGCTGTGATGAGGATCTGCTTCTCTCCCCCATGTGCTTTGTAGAGAGGGGTTCTTGTTCGTATCAGTGCCACAGCACAGATATCTGCACCAATCCCAATCTTGCAAGCACCAAGATGTATCCAGGCCACATTGCTTGCATGCAAGCAGTCCTTGCTGAGGTTGGCTGCATTCTAGAAAGTCTGCAAAGCTCAAATACAGGGTTTTAGTGGTTACTGACTTTTCAGAGGAATGTGGTACTTGCTTTCCACCCCAAACCCCTTGCACTGTGCTTTGCCTTGCCATCTCAGAGGCACTGTTTCCATATGGTGAGGAACTCTTGGAACTATGAGCTGGGAGAGCAGCTCTAGGAGTGTCCACAGCTGTCAGCTCAGGAGAGAGACTGGACCACCTCTTTCCCTCTTAAAAGATGCTTGGTGGTCCCACTATTCATGGCATAGTTAGCAGAAAAGTTAATTTCTCTTTTAGTATTATGATTATTCTAATTTGATGAAATTAGGTCTGTGTACCTAGACCCTTACACTACAGCAGACGGAAAAATAAATTAATTCAGGGATTTTTTTCCACTTAATTGTTATGCCCTCATGGGCTGCAGATGTTCACCACAGAAATTGGGAGATAACCACGAAGTCCCTTGTTTCCCACACTGAGACTGTGAGGAGCCTCCTCTGCTTCAGCTCTTTGAGTGACTTTATAGAAATTATCTGGGTTTTGGCTGGGTACACTCAGAGAGTGCTCATGGCAAAGATGGGAGTAAAGTCACGGTAGCAGCGATCTTCTCCCCAGTTTTGGTCTCGCTCAGGAGCAGTTCCTCACTTTCAGTATATCCAAAGACATTTCAGACTGATCCACAATCAAACCCACATGAAAGCTCCTTACAGATCTCCGCAGGACATGGCTCAGGCCCTCTGTGTTATGTATCAGATTGAAAGACACCCAAAGAAAATTTGAGGAGGCTCTTCCTTGCTGTGCTGTGCTTTTAACTCTAGTCCTTCACAGAGCTCAGCACTCAATACACCCACCCATGTTGTAAAAACAGCATCTCCTTGTCCTCCCAGCACCTGGTTTGTGTTGTACTATCAATTCAGAAACATGTCCTCTTGCTCTCTTTGAGTCAGTCCTTACTATCCCACAGCAAGAGCCCAACAGAACTGGCATGGGCCTCAGTTTCCACAATTCAGGAGAGTCATTGTACATACAGCCCCAGCTCCAAGCATCATGAGAAAGCTTCAAGCCAAAGGTTGGTTCCTAATTCATGTGGTTGCAGAGAAAATCTGGAAAAAAAGAACCAGAAAGATCAAAGCTGAAGATGAAAACAACCTGTAATTTAAAAGTTGAAATGTGGGACTTGGTGCAGGCTGGCTGATGAGTTCTGACCCCAAACAGCTGGCAGTTTGGAGTTATAGTCACATCTTCCAGTCACCTGCTGCTTCTTGTTTTCCCTAGGAGGAAGCATGAGAGATTATTCCCCAGAGGGTCAGTGTCTGACCCAGCTACTCAACCCCACAGCTGAGAGAGCCACTAGCACAGGCAGGAAGTGGCACATGGGTAGAGAGGAGCACACAGCCTCTCTGCCTCTCCGCCTCTCCGCCTCTCCCTTCTGCAATTCATTGGGGAATTTGTTAAAGTTCCTCTAAATCAGGACAGATCCTAGAGACCAGAACAGGGCCATTTCATAGGGTGTCCTTGCTGGTAACCCACTTTCCCCTCAGGGGCAAAGAAATCAGAATGGAGCTATGCCTTGTATAGCTCTGACTTCCAGGCTTCAACTTTCTACTGGCTGACTGTGCAGAGTCCTCCCTGCATGCTTTTCCAGCCTCTGCAGGACTGAATTTCTGTGTTCTTAAAGGCCCAGGTTGGAAAAGCACCAAGCATCTGCAGCCAGCATGGAAAGAAGGAGCTTGGCTTCCCCTGGAGTTGGGCACGGGGTTATTGGTCGTGTCTGTTACTTAACAGCAGAGATGAGTGAGACAAATCCTTGGAGGCAAGAGAAAACCCATCTCATGAAGTGGCATTCCCAAGGGGAGGCAATCCAGATGAGGAATGGTGTTTTCTGGGAGTGAGATCCAGCCAGGGAGCCTGATGGAGGGAATAACACCGTGGCCATTGGACTGCAATTGCCTCAAAGGGCAACAGCAACACAGCCAGTGGTGATTTCTGTTGGACAACTGAAGGTTTCTGCACAAGACAGTTGGACTACACAACCTTAAAAAGGTCCCTTCCAAATGATCAAATGATTCCATGATTCTAGGATTAATGCCTAGAGATAATGTCTCTGCAGTGTTCAAAATACTTCTGCAAAATAGATATAATCTCCATCAGCTAAGTCTGTTTCAGCAGTGTTAAGTTGTACAAGATCAACGGGGATCACCATACCACAAACCCCCAGGAATGACAAAACCAATGAAAAGGTGTAATTTTGGGAGGTTAGAAAAGACATGATTACTGCTTGGATTGCATTGTGACAAAACATAACTTAAAATATACAGACAAGGTATTTTGCCTTTTGTGGAGGTAATAGAAATCTGTACAGATATAACAGAGGATAAAATTGACAGTTTCAGTAGAGAAACAGATCAGTAATAATACTTCAGGGCAAAAAAAAAAACCCTGTTACCTAAGGCTGGTACACAGAACTAAACTTCATAGGGAGAAATTTAGTCCTAATTGCACATACAAGCTTTCTCTGGCCAGACAAAGGACAGCAAATAAGGTGAATTTAACATCTGAATTTAGGTGAGTCATTCTATTTTATAATTGCAGTTTATTTTACAAATGATATGGTGTTCAGACCTCCTAAAGTGAGACTTGAGTCCTTTAAAACCGATTCGTTCCTCAAGAGGGACTTCAAATCCTCTGTTCCAGTTATTTATAGCAGCCATTATAAATCATTTTAATTGACTGAAGTTCTTTATTCCCACAGGAGGGACTGAAAGTGTGCCTGTGAGTACCCCTGCAACACAGATTTCCCAGGTAAAGATGAGCAAAATGCCCTAAATAACTCCAAGAGTTTAAAGAGTTACTAATATATAAAAAGTAGTTAAAAAAGCTAAATTAAGTTGAAGGAAAAATGTAAGCATTTACAAGGAACATGGCAACGAAAACATGCACACTGCATGAATAAATATCACACATCTTGGGTCTCATCTTAAAAGACCTTTCAGTAAAATTTCTCTGCTCACAACCAGTTGTATTTAGACAGGTGATTTGTGAGCTCTCAGCTAATTAAGCAACTGACATCATTAGCACCTATTAGAGAATGTCAATTCACTGGGCTGGGGGAAGATTTCATGACTGGGCTTTGATGAGCTTTCAGCAAACCTGATGAACTGTCCCAGGAGCAAGGATCTGTTGACTGACATGGGGCAGGGGTATTTTATGCAGCAGGGGCCCAAGTCTTCTGTGGACCTTTGGGTTATCCTGGCGGCCTCCCAGCTCCTCAGACCATGGGGTGCTCTTGCCTGATAATCCAGAGCAGCCAGAGTATTGAGTCTTTCTGCATGTCTTTGTCTGGCCTCCCAGCCAGAAGCTTGAAAACCCTGGTGATCAGTTCCTCCTGAGCTCTGTGCCTTGTCTTTGGGCTAACATTTTTGCTGCAATTGGACACAACAGATGCTGTAAGGTTGTCTATTACCACAGCCCAAGGAGTATACATCCTCTAAGATGCAGTTTCAGCCTTTCCACAGTGATGTTTCCTACGCATTTCCAGTCTGCAGGAAATGTGTCAGAGTTTTAAGCATTTTAATCCCTGGTTGGGTTCAATATGGAACCGTAATCTGAGTGAGGAAACATATCCTTGAAGTGGAAATCCAGACTATTTGAGACCTCTCTTGTCACCATTGCAACACTAATGTCTGTAATTGCTTGCAAGTGCTACATGGCAAGTGGAGAAGGCACTGCTTTCCATGAACTGCCCAGCACTTCTGTCATCTCATCCTCTTTTCCCATCCAGACAGCTCCAAGGGCCCAGCACAGTGGATCCAACATGCATGTGTGCTGGAAATACCATGCACACATGTTGCTTTCCAGCTGACATGTGGGTACCTTAATGAGTCCTTAAATGTCAGTCACCAGCTGGCTCTTCCCTTCTGCTTCAGCAAAGGCCCTGTGGACAATGCAGTTACCAAAAGGGACTGCTTGTCCACAGGTGTGGAACAAGGGCTGATGAGTACTTGCAGCTCCCTTTAAGTCATCGTTCTCTTCTGTACTTACTCTGCTGCTCTGACTGTATTCCTGCCATCTTTGCCTAGGAATGTATATGCTGGATATACTCCTAGGACCAGCTTCTTTACCACTGTAAATCACTGCAGCTCTGCTGCTTTCCTGCTGTGAGGCACCGCAAGCCTTCCTAATGCTTGGCTGTAGGAGTGCTGCCCTTAAGCACAGGAGTTAGTAGCTGTTCTAAAAATTAGTTGTTTCTTGGTGAAAGCATGCATCGTGCAACTCAGAAAAATCAGATCCCAGGCTTGTGTCAAACACTGGACTTTGTGCCAGATTGGTTTCAAGCAGTGTCCTCAGGCAGCCCTCATTTGAGAGACACAATGTCTATTTACTTCTTCAGACCAGCCCCAAAAGATGTGCAGTGATGGACAGTAGATAAGCTGGGGGAAGCACCACAGACAGTACTCCTTCATGGCCACAGAAGGTTTTGCTCTTTTCAATGATATATTTGTAATAGCAGAATTGTTCTGTGCAGTATTTCTTTATCATGAGCCTGTTTTCGACTGGTTTTGACAGGCTTCAGCTCAAGGTCCCAGACAGCCGTAAGTAAGGACTTAGGCAGCTGCCACGGGTGCAGATGCAAATAACATCCCTGTGGAGACAGAGCCCTGGACAGCCTGGCCAGTGCTGGGGGAAACCTGTGGGGACACAGCTACTCAGAGAAGCAAGGGCTCCCTCTCATCCTTTCAGTGGCAGCCAGGATAGTGACCCAGCTCACCAAGGCTCTGCTGCCCTCTTTCTATCCCACTCCTTCCTTCCATAAACCATCCCCACAACCATTTTCCCTGGGCTGCCTCAAAGCCTGAACAAAGCTTTAGGCTGCAAGGACTGTTGTTATCTTTTACAAATGTCTCTAATTGCTGGCACCCACCAAGAGAGAGGGGGGAGACTGCAGTTTTGCTGCCTCAGCTCCAGGAAGCAGCATCAGTCCTGTGCACCCTTTGTGAACAGCACAGTTTTTCCACACAGAACTGAAAAACATCAGGGCAGCAGGTGAAATAGGAGTCATGGGGCCCTAAGAAAGACATAACCTACTACAGACACATGGCACTGGATGCCTCACTGCTTTGCTTTATGAGGTTTGAGGGCCACAGTCCAAAGGCAGATGGGCGCTGAAATCTATACCTGGTACTAAATTATTTAGATGCCTAAATGCTTTTCTTGAACAGTTGTTGGACAGGTTTGAAGGACTCCCTATGACTGTGCAGATTCATTTGTCCTCTAGACATTAGCTCAATTTAAGTTATTGTTTCTTAAATTCCACGACTTAAATGTTAAATTACATCTTCATTACCATGAATAAGTGAGCCACGGCAACACATTACAGTTTAACTGCTGCTGTATTACACAATCTGTCTTTTTTGGTATGTGTTGCACTTAGAAACTTTAGAAACACAGAGTTGCCTTGACTTTCCAGAGAGTCACAAACCTGTGAAGTACCTCTCTGGTCCTGTAGGCATAGGCCATCCCTGTGGAGACAGAGCCCTATCACTTGGGCAAGGCATGGGCAGGGCCTGATACCTCAATGGCTTCCATCTGCTTTAACAGCTTATGGGATTTAAAGGATGGTTTTCTACAGCTTGCTTTTAGAAATGAGCTCAAACTAAAATCCATAGCTACACCATGCTTGGGAAGAGTTTAAAGATAACATGCTGTTCCTGTACTACTTCACTTGATTTTGGATCAACTCTGCAGCCAATGCAACAAGAATCTATTTCCTCTCCATGCTAACCCTGACCTGCTCCGGGTTTCAGCACTTCTTGTTCCATCATACAAGCTCTGTGGCTGGTTGGTGTTTCTGACTGCATTCATCCCTCAAGTAGCAACACAAGGATGCATTTCAGTGTCTGAAACAGCCACTGCAAGCTACATGGGGCTGAGGAAGGATATATGCTGCAGGACAGACTCAGTCTGGGCTCTGGAGCACTGAGAAGGATACACAAAAAACTAAGCTAGCACTGTCACCACAAAAGCAGAGACTGGCCAAAAGCAAATCCCAAAACAACAGGTCACTGTCTGCTCTTAGATGCAGAGGATATTTTGTCCAGGCTCTAATCCAAGTCTTTCCTTATGCTGGCTGAACTCTGCTTTCACAGAGTGTTTCAGTGCACATGGACACCAAAGTCTCTGCAGTGTTCCAGTTTTGCTGATGCTTTGCAGTTTCTTAACTCTGAAACCTCAAGATCAGCAATGATTCCCATCCCTATACCCTTCAAAGGATCTGTGTAGTTTACCCCCTTTCTGGAAGCATCTGAGGAGATGGCCAGGCTTGTGGGAAGAAACATTTCATTTTCAGCTTATTCTCCCCAGACCATGTTATCTCCAGGGCCAGCTCCAGCATTGCTCCACTGCTAGCAAGACTTGGGGCTGTGATATCTCCTTCCTGAAGCAGATCTCTAAAATGGGTAGCATAGGTTAGAATGGAATAGCATATTCCAGTTGGAAGGGACAGATCTAGCAAATCAACCCTTTTCACTTGGAGGGCAGTGTGTGATGCCCAGTCCTGATGCAGGCTGGCTGACAGGCTGTGCCTTGGCCACATCAGGTCAGGGGGAAAGTGTGTCAAGCACCTGTGAGCAGGGATGGGAATATTAACATTTTGCACAGTCAGAGTACTTTATAACCCTCCCACCGCTTCTCCAGGCACATATGTTACAATGTCTGATGATGCCACGACCAGCTGGACTGAGATATCAGAAGCAGTGTGGTCATTGTCTGCCCTAAGCAGCCCCTCTAACCCTTCAGGCTACCTTCCCAGGTCACAGGGTGACACTGTGGCCAGGAGAGGTGGGGGAAAGGGTTTAGCCAAGGAGTCTGGAGCTCCAGCTGGCTTGGGGACTCAGGGTTGTCATCCTGATGAAGGAAGATGGCCTCAGCCTCCTGCTCCCCTCTGCACTGTCCCAGTGCCTGTGGTTCCTGTCAGTCCCACTCCTCCTACCCAGCACTCTGGAAATGAGTGTCCAGCCAGATCAGAGTGGGGGCTGTGGGGTGAGCGCTGGGGTAGGAGTGGGGATGGCAGGCAGACATCCTCTGTAAAGACACTGCCAGTCTTGACCAGAGGAGGCTGGTGCATGCCATTGCCCCGAGGTATCGGAAGCCATCTCTGCTCCATTTGCAGGACTCAAGCGCCTGAGTTCCCGGGGTGGCTCTCCACTTACCACCAGTGCTCCCGTTTTGGACTCAGTTTATAACCAGATGTTAGGCCGAATTTCTGTTGTAAAGGTAAAAACCTCTGTGCCGAAGTGCCTTGGGCCGCGACCTCGCTGTGGGCTTTGTGCAGGCAGGCCGAGCCTCGCTCACAGCAGTGGGGGCAGAGTCCAGGGTCACCAGCCCGAGCTGCTCCCAAGAGGGTGTTCCCTGCTTAGCTCTCCGCCAGCCGCTGATCCCCCCTCACTGCCCACCTCCACATCTGCCTTGTCTGCTTGCTCTGCCAGCCTGGCTTGCCCCAGTCCATCCCTGCTTCACCCAGCTATCACTGGCTGCCTCCAGCTTAGGTGGTGAGCTCTTCCAGCAGCACCAGGGCCTCTAGGGACAGAAAATAGAGACAGTGGGCACAGCATCACTGTATGCCAGAGGAAAACCTCCTGTTCCCTCCCCAGCACAAGTTAGAGCTGCCTCCTTCCATGGAAAGGGTCTGTGGTAAAGGACAGAGCTTCTCCACAGCCCTTGGAGAGCGAGGGGTTAGACCTATGTGGGGAGATACCAGCCCCTCGAGCACGTGTGGGAGGAGGACTTGCTCAAAATCGGACACATTCTTGATTGCTGCTTTGGAGATTAACAATCTGGCTGCTGTTATTGCAAACCTTCTTGGCATGTTTCAGGCTGTCCTCTCCTACTATAGGCTGACAGGCTGCAAACTGCCAGGGAGCCTGGAAAAACTCAAAAAAGTTTTTTAAAAAAGTCTAAAAAAGGGGCACATTGATTGCCCAAGACAAACACCTCCTACTCTGTACTGAGGCTGCAGCAGGGGCCAAACATCTCCCCATGTTTCCCAGCCATGAAAGGAGGAGGAGAAAGAGGACAGCACCTTACAGATGGGTTATACCCAGCCTTTGTGACCCTCAGGGACACAAACACCTGAGCCTGGGAGGAGGGACTGACCCACCGTGTTTGTGGTTGCTGTAGTTGCAGGCATTAGCCTCTGAGCTGAAGGCAGGTTTTACAGAAGCAATGCAGGAGCTGTCACGGATCCAGCATGGAGAGTATGCCCTGGAAGAGAAGGTCAAGAGCTGCCGCTGTGCCATGGAAGAGAAGGTGGCTGAGATGAAGAATTCCCTCAATACGTTCAAGGTAGGAATGTGACCGGTGGGGAGGCTGCATGCATTCCAGTTGAGCTTGCCTGGCAGAGGGAAGCATCCCCCTGCCTCCATCAATACTCCCTGTTTGCAAAGAAAATGTGTGAGCAATTGTTTTGGATATACCTGGGGTACTTCCTTTGGCTTTGCGTCTCCTCTGACTTCTCCAACTCACAAGTAACCCATACTCTGGCCTATTTAGCCTTCTTGACTGGCCATGAGGCAGTGCTGAGACTTACCTGGGAACAAGCAGCCCTTGCTCTGGGCTGCACATGCCATGGGTTTATGGCCTGTTCATAGGCTACTGCTGGGCCACTGTTCCACACCTCTCCCTGGGTCAAGTCTCCTGCATTTCCTGCAGGAACCAAAGCCACTGGGGAGCAGCAAATTAACACAGAACCCTAAAGCCTTTTGAAGTTACATTTCCCCATGGCTGGGAGGAAGTGCTGCCTGGTTTGATCTGGCCCAAGATAAAGGATAAAGGACAAAGGGCTGGAGAGACAGACTAGCAAGAAGGCTTGATGTACACTTTAGACCAGCCAGCATCTCCAGCATCTCCATCCAGCAGAAACTTGATGACGAGGCAGGCAGAGGAACTCTTTTATTGGTTTTATTGCAAATTTTCCTCAGGGGGTTTTGCTGAGTCAATAATACCTTGTGAAGCTAAAGAAGGCTGCTTACTGAAAAAGCCCATTACTAACCCTGTGACAGGGAGACAGATGGCACCAGACAAAAAGAGCCCTTGGTGCCAGATGAGCAAGGAAGGCAACAAAAAGGGCAAGGGCATATGGAAGAGGTCTCAGAGCAACCAGACACAGGATTACCCAGGACATTGCCCTAGGGGAAAAGAGGATTTAAAATGCAGATATGAAGAATTATGCAAGAAACAGAAGGGGCAAAGGCTGATCTCCCTCTGCCTCATGCCCATGTTGGCTCTTCAAACACTGAGCTCCCAGTGAAGCCACCTCCTTGCTTGGGAAAATCCTTTGGTTTACATGAAGCTCCTTACATTTATCCTCAATCCTGCTGCTCATGTTCATGGAAACTGCAGGAACTTCATGCATCAGAGCTCTACATCTAAGGCTTGGCTGAAACTGCTTGAGGGAGGATGGACAGGGAGGATATGGAGGGCCTCATTTCCTTAGGAAACCAGGCTAAAAGGGCAGATCCATGGCCTGATTGGCAAAAGCTTATACATGTGAGTGCTCACACTGGGATCCGAACCAAGTGCAACATGTGAAACACAGGCTGGAAAACTGCAGAGGGAAATGTGCTCCCTAAGGCCCACTTCCAAATGCCATTAAGGGCAGGAATCCTCCCAGTGCTTTCAACTGGTGGATGAAGCCCTGAGTCTCATCTCCCACCAGTGCCTTGATCATCTGGCACCACACTGGCTTGGGTGAGTTGCCTGTAGAATTAAGGATCCCCATGTTGTGCCACGTTGTGCATGGCACATGTTACACATCCTGGCCTTGAAAAGGAAGATTGTCTAATCACAGAGCCACTCCCCACAACACCCTGAAGCACCTTTTGTGCACACCAGCCAGCATTCAGAGCTGTGCCACGTAAGGCTGATGGGCACCCTGAGAATGCTGTGCTTTTGCCTGTTCCTCAGGAGGAGCTCAGCGATGCAAAGTCAATGATTGAAGAAATCAGTGCCAAGCAGGAGGAAATGCAACAGAAAATTGAGCAGCTGCAGCAAGAGAAGCGTCGGGAATCACGGAAAATGAAAGCTAAGTAAGGGCCCAAACTCCAGGGTCCTGAAAATGCTAATTAGCAATGGTGTCCATTTTGTTCCTTTCTGTATAGCATCATTTCTTATTTTTTTTTTTCCTGGCTGGACATGTGTATCAACCCTGTTTATGACCAGAAATACTTCAGTTCACCCCAGGCTCTTAGACAGATACCCCACAGAGCAAAGACAGAAGAAAAATGCTAACACCTCACTGTGATTCCAACACCAAAACAGCCCCCAGCAGCTCCCTGGAGAACCAGGGCCTGGTGGAACAGAGACCCACTAAAGACATGCTGGGGCTGTTGAAAATCAGAGGCCTTCACCATTCAGACAACAGCACTGCAACTTCCCCTTCCAAGCTTGCAGGACTCACTGGGCTCCTGATGGTGCAGTCATGCTCTGCTTTCCTGTCACCAGCCTTTTCTCCTCTGAGCAGAGTCAGAGAATGTTTGCATACTGCTGGGCCACACTGATGCTGTGATGAAGCAGATGGTTGCCCAGCTGGGTCCTAATTAGCCTCCTTCTGAAAACAGTTTTGATCATGAGTCTATACAGCTGCCTTGATGCAAACACTTTGCAAATCTAGGCTAGCCCCTCAGCTAATTAAGGTATTTAATTAGATGAAATACACTCTGCAAAATAATAGATCTGAAATAACCTTCTGCTATACCAGTGGAAGTTATTTCCAGAACATTGTTCATGATCTGCCAATTCCATCAAAGCCCACTCCTTTCCTGGTCTCTGCTATTGTTGTCCTATTTCTGACAGTGTTGGCCACAAATGTAGCATAGGAGCTTCACCTGTAGCATTCAGACTTTCCGACCATCCCGTTCTTTGTGTTTGTACAGAAGAGCACAGAAGGATGACCACGGGTCACAGACAGTGCCAACACCTCTCCAGGGCAGCCCATTTCGATCCATCAACCTCCCAGAACCTGTGCTGATTAATGAAGATTTTACGAGTCTTTTACACAACGTGACTTATGAAAAAGGTAGGAAACAAAACAGGAAAATGCAGTGCCTTCCTCAGGAAAAAAAAAATTAGAAAAAGATCACTGGGCTAACCTGGGTTCAGGAAGTATTTGCTTTGCAAACATTGTTTTAACAGCCATTTCTTGCCTCCTCCAAGGAGAGGGTACAGGCTGGATCTTCATTCCTGTAGTGCCAGTGGCACAGATACAGAACCAAATGGGGGCTCTTGATAAAAATCCCGGGTTTGTTTCTGTGTGAGGGAGCAGGGCACAGGAAGGAGGATCACACCTTGATGAAGAAAACACTGTCAACTGCCAAACACTTGGAAGTTGGAATCAAAGAAAAGGAGACAGACCAGAGCCTTTTGTTCTATAATTAAGTCTGGGGGTCTAAGCTGGTCAATCACTCTCTTGCTGTTCAGATAGGAAGATAATAAAAACATATTCATTAAAAATGTCAACACAGCAGAGATTAGATGAAAAAAACATGTGCTGTTTTCTACACTGTTTTGCTCAGAACCTGCCAGTCGTGGCCCTCCTCTGCCCTGTGCTCTGTGGTGCCATGTCACCCCTCTCCCTCACATCCCTCTGGCATGCCCACCTTTCTCACCCACTTCTCCCAATGCTCCTTTCTTTCCAGTCTCATCCCTCTGTTCTTCAATAAGCTCCTTTCCACTCAAAATATCAGCCCTGTCTCTGTGTCAGGTCTCCATCCTCTTTGTTCTGTGTGGAGTATCTTCTACCCAACATGCACCTGCATGCCGGGAGAAGCCAAGACTTGTCACATTCCCCGGCAGTCACACAGCACTGAGCACAGCAGGGACCCCACATTATCTGTCTGCAGGAGCAACTGAAACACAGGCTTGTGACAAGAGCCCAGCAGAAAATATTCTCCTTACAGGAGAGTCCAACAGGGGTGTTTTCATAGCAAAACTGTGAAAGACTGGAGGATTTAACCCTACTGAGAGGGCCTGGCAGGAAGAAGTAAGCTCTACAGTTGCCTTCTGTTGCTAAAGTTCCCTTTGTTCTTCAACAGTGTCTGACACCAGGATCATGCCCATGGGAGAAGGAGGTGTGAAAGTCATAGCAGGCCCAGGTAAGAAAATATCAAGCATCCAAAGACAGCAGGACAATTATTCAATTAGACTGCTTGCTTTATTGCTCTGAAGAAATGCTTTCAGGGAAGGCATTTCACAGGGATGTCTTTCACTCTGCCCTGTGCCTCCATTTTCCTACTTGCAGTTGAGATATGAGGGCAAATCTGTGTCTCTAAAGTGTCTCTAATGGTCAGTGCCAAGGATTTGGCAGAGAAAGCCTTTCTGCTGTTGCTTTCTTAGGTTCTAAATGCTTTTGCAGAAAGGAAGAATTGAAGCTTCCTGATGTGAAAAAGAATAGTGAGAGCACCACTTTTCCCACTTGGGAAGAGAAGGTGTTTCTGCTTCTCTAACATATGTCTAATTTTGGATCTTATTTGGCTTGAAAATAAACACTGGAAGAGTGCAAACCTTGTTCTGCTGAAGAGCTCACCAACTGCACTTCCTTTGTAAATTAACTCTGCAAGGCTACAGCCCTTGTGAAGTACAAAGAATGTTCCAAATTCACTTTCCAGTGCTTCAAATGGATGGAAACACAGCTTAGTTGCCTGCTGCAGCATAACCTGTCAGAGAGATGCTGAGATGTCAGATTCCAGAGACCTGTTTGTCATTGCAGGAGCAGCCATAGAGACAGATGACAGCCTCAAGCCTTCCCTGGCAACAGAAGGGCAGTCGAAAATGCATCTGCCATCAACAGTATGGAAGCAGCCCAAGGACACCAAGGACTGGGGAGATGAATACATTTCCAAAGAGCAACCAGAGAGAGGGAAAGACATGGGCCAAAGCAGATACAGCTCAGCAGACAACATAATATGTGAACCTTCTTTGGCTGGTAAGGAGTAGAAAACTCTGGCTAGAGAGGCTCAAAGCTGGTGTGAGCTGGCTGGTGATCAGCATCCATGGAGGGAGACACACAGGCCAGTTTCTGATGCTGGGGGGAATCTCTCAGGGCCTCACACTCCAAGACCTCTGGCCTTTGTATTTGTTGGGCTGTGTGACTGACAGAACCACTCTGTACCCAGGACAGCCCTTCGCCTTTCGAAGACCCGTCAGGTTCAGAGTACTGACAGGATTGCAGCAATGTAGTTGTTTAAGTGGGTGAAAAATACAACTTCTCATTCTGCAGGGTTTCTTCAGGATGGGAAACCCTGATATGAGTTGTTTTGCCTTTGATTGCTTGTTTTGTTATTCTTAGAAAAATTTTGTATTCATAGGGGGAAACACATTTGCTTTGGAGCTTTCCTAGCAAACTGAGGAGCTGGTCGTGGCTGGGGCACACTGTAGCATCAGGGTGGAGTTTTACATTTTGGGTAAAGAAGATACAAAAAGATGAGACATTGATACAATTTATAAACAAATTTCTCCTTTCATGGTCACTTCACCAGTCTAACATGCAGCTGTCCTTGAGGTCAGTATTTCCTTATTTTTAAACTTAACCATTATCTTCTGGAAGCCAAAAGGCAGAACATTGCCTTGGAGCTGCTGGAGTCAGAAAGGAAGTATGTCATCAACCTTTCCCTAATCCTGAAGATCAAGGCCACGCTGCAAGGGCCAGATGTGAAAAGAAGCACCAAAGAGAGAAGGTATTTGATGTAACGTGCTCCCTGTCTTTTGGGGAGCTTTCTTCAGTCAATATTACTTCTGCATTATCCCCTCACAAACTTTTCTTACATGCACACAAGATCTTTGAAGACTTAGTTTATTTCTAGTTGAAAACTAGAGGCACTGGGAGATTTTTGCAGTCATTAAAGACATTCCTGCCTGTCCCTTGCATCTTGTCCACCATCTTCGTTCTGATTCTGTGTGAAATCAATGTGAAGTGGCAGAAAGGCAGTAGCACATTTTGACCAGCTCTGCATCACTGTGTTGTCTTGTGAAAGGGCCTGAAAAATGGGACAACACAGAAAGCTGGGGAGCTCTCCTCCAAGCTCTTAGTGGGATGGCTCAGGGCCACGGTCCTGCATCATCAGCCACAGCAGCATTGCCTGGGGCTGCCTGTGCTGCTAATTCTGGTCAGTTACTCAATGCATTGCAAGGAAAGCCCAAGAAGCTTTCAAAACACTTCATTAATAGCCAGCTGGAGAGGGCACTTGCATGTACACAGCAGCCAAAATAGGACCCCCAGATGCAGCCAGGGCTCCAGCCACAGGAGTCAGTAACACCTGCGCTATAGTAGCAATAATAGGTGCAGTCAATATTACATGTGCAAGGCTGTGCTGACCACTCAGGAATGCCCACTTCAGCAGTATTCACTCATTAGGGATGAGGTTTTGCTCTGTGTAACCAGTCTGATTTGGTCTGCCATCAGCTTTTTCCCCAACTCCTTGCGGTTCCTGGTGCAGCAGCACGTGGATTTACTGCACGCTCTCCAGGAGCGAGTCCTGAGCTGGCCACGACAAGGGATCCTAGGAGACATCTTCCTGAAGCTGACAAATGATGAGGTATGTTAAAGACCTCTCCAGAATCTTCTGTCATGTTTCATTACATTTTATTAAGGTGCAGGTAGACTGAGACACCTTGAACAGAGGGGCTCTGCTGTGCAGCTGTGGTCTGAAGGGCAAGCCTTTCAGCAAGCCCCCTTGGAGCACAGTCCTGGGGCATGGCAGCCCCTTTGGTGTTCAGGGATCCTACATGCCAGACCCACCTGTGGGTAAGCAGCCTCATAGCACAGCTCCATAAACTACATGAGACCCAGACCTGCTTGCGGGAGCCACACTTGAGCCTTGACAGCTTGAATGGCTGTATTTCCAGCAAGGGTGTGAAAAGAGAGGGGTTCTGATTCTCCCCTGCCCAATACACCTTGCTCAGAGTTCTGACAAGCAGGTGGGCAGGCAGAGGCCCACATGGTTTGTTGCACTCACTTCTGTTTCCCTGCTGAGCAGCAAGGATGTGTAAAAACTCATCTGATACTTCATGCATTTTAAGAGTCTTAGATAAGCAGAGCTACTTACTGCCCAGCCTCTCCACCCCTCCCCACCTGCAGTAAAGCTTTACACACTGTGCTCAACAGCACATTTTATAAAACAGACTTTCCTGAGAAGTTCCAAGCCCTGAAGGAGTGAAACAGCAGCTCTGCTGCATTGGTGACCTTGCAGCAGTGAAGGTGGGGAATTAACAGTTTGGCTGGCTCTGTGACAAAAATCTCGGTTAAGTTTCAGTGCTCTTTTCTCTTTCTCTTTTGTAAGAATAATTTTCTGGACTACTACGTTGCTTACCTGAGAGACCTGCCAGAATGCATCTCTCTGATCCACGTGGTGATCCTGAAGGAGGTAAACTTCTTGCCTGCTTCCTAGCACGTAATGACAACATGCAAGCCTAGATCTCTTCCTGTTACGCCTCCCCATGGTAGGACTCTCCTGTCAATCCACTTGTTCTGCTTCCTGGAGGTTGCCGTGGTTGACTGGCACCTACAAAAGGCAGCTTTAACACCTTCCTCACTGTCTGAAACCAAAGCAGCTTTTCTGCTGTGCCATGAAACAATGTATCAGATTAAACCTCCCAAAAGCTTGCCTATGTAGATGCTATCCTAGACCTTATCCAGGATCTGTCTCCTGGAAAATGGAGGACTCATCCAAACAGAGGGATCGAGTCCTTTATAGAGAAAAGAGTCTCCACTTTCAGCTTCAGCTGTTTGGTCCTGGATTCTTGGTTTAAACTTGAAAAGTTAAATACAAAGGTAGTTTAAAGTGCAGTAACCTAACCCCATTTGCTTGCTTCCAAGATATTTTAATTTAGAAGTCGATCTCATTTTGTTCAATTAATTTGAGCCCAAACTAAGAAGTTTATTCTGAGCAACAGTGTCTTCTTGGGGTTTCACTGAAACTTAACTAGTGCGCTTTCAATGTGCCCCTACTTTATTAGGCTGAGTGTCCCTAGTAGATAATCCCCAACCTAAAATGCCTGGTGTGCCCCTGTGAACTGTTACAGCTTCTTCAGCATAACTACTCATTAAACCACAGAACCATCTGGAAGGAGATGTATTTTATGGATGGAAAAGACTCTTAAGTCACTTTCTCTATTTCAGGTAGAAGAAGAAATCAAGTCTGATCTCTACATTCTGTTCTTTCACATAGTCCAGCGAATCCCTGAATACCTTATTCATCTACAGGTAGGACCCCAGGATGGAAACTGTGTTGTTGAACTCTAATCATATCAGATGACTTTTAACTCAGAGCTGGTACTTGGGCCTGTACAGGTACAGGATCCTGACAAACCCAGTGGGTTCTTTGAAAGAAAAAAAAAAAAAAAAAAAAAACTTTTAAAGGGAAAGCCAACTAACAGTAGGTTAAGTTTTATCTTTTTCACATGAGGTTTGCTTATATTTGCCAGTTTCTCCAATTGGCCTGACAGAAACAGCTTTTGTCCCCTGGGCAGCCAAAGGCACTGCTGTCTACTGATCTGGGAAAACAGGAGGCCAGACACATCTGAGAGGGCTCCTAGGGCCCAACAACCTGTCCTACAGAGAGATGGCTGATAAAAAGAGTTCTGGTTCACAGAAGGCTTATCTGAATTGTACTGAAACATTTCAGACAAGGCAAATACACAGAAAGCAAGCCCTAGAAAATCAAAATATTGTTTTATTCACCCTAAGCTAAACTCACCCAGTGCATCACCCACACATCCCATGATTACACTTACAGTGGTTCCTTGTGCATTTGCACTGGACTAGTGGGAGGCAGGCCCCATCCAAGTCCCTCAGAAACTCATGGTGACTAGCAAAGCTCCTCCAGGGCAGTGCCATGAGCACTCCAGAGCCCTAATCCATGGTTCCAATAGTGCCTTCTCCCCAGTAAGGGTCAGGACAGCCTCCAAACAGCCTGCTCTCCTCTGTGCCTCAGAATGTCCTGAAGTTCACGGAGCAAGAGCACCCTGACTATTACCTGCTGCTGGTGTGCGTGCAGCGCCTCCGGGTTTTCATCTCACACTACAGCCTCCTCTTCCAATGCAATGAAGACTTGCTGATACAGAAGAGGAAAAAGCTGAAGAAGTAAGCACAACATCAGCTCATTCTCTCTGCCATCAGGGAAGGGAGGGGTGGGGGAAGCCTGGCAAACAGGGGGTTTAGGTCCCAGCAAGATCAATAGGCACATTGCTCTGTTGAAATAAAACAAAGCCCTTTGCATCTGAATGCTGGAGAAGAACAACTATTGGCATTTGCCCTCCAAACTGAGGTCAGACTTGAGGTGGGCCCTTCTGTCTAACTCTGAGAGTGAAAGAAAAATCACTTTAAAGTCCTTCTAAATAAAGCAGCCACATGTTTCATGGAATCATTTGATTCTTTAAGCTGGTGGCAAAGTCACTCCCCAGTGGGAAAACACACTGGGATTTAGCTCTGGCAGCTCCAGGCCCTGGTGAGGGTGAGGACTGTTTCCCTTATGGGCTGAGACTCCAAAAGAATGGTGTTATCTTATTTTACTGGAAGAGGAGGTAGGAGAAACAAAAGCCTTCCATAACCTGTTTGAGTTGAACTATGATGAATATTACCCAGAATGTAGAATCTCAAGTTGCAGTTCAGAACAATTCCTTGAAATCAAAGCTTTTTACTAAAATCAGAATCTGGTTGCCTTTGCTTCTTGTGATGATTTACCTGAGGTGTAGGACACTATCAAATTTCAAGGGAAGCTTCTAAGTATGGAGGGTGGTAAAGAGCTGGAGCAGATTGCTGGGGAGGGATTGCAATCAAGAGAGGTGTTAAGAACACCACAGAAAGCAGGATGCCCTACTGGTTGGAGCAGAATAGGTGGAACAGGCTCTCCCTTGGGGTGGGCAGAGGTGAACAGGAATATTAAGGTCCCTCCCAGTCCTGTTTTCTGTGATTCTACATGCTTGTGCTCATTCCCTGCCTTATTTCTTAGCCCGACGATGGATTTCTCCTCCCTCAGGTCATCCCTGGTGAAGCTGTACAAAGGTCTCACCTCCCAGTGTACAAGCCAGGAGGTTTCTCCAACACCCAGTGCAGCATCAATGCGGGACAGTGGGATCCACACTGAAGAGGCCATACAGTCTTTCCCAGCAGCACCTTCCTCTGGCACAACCACCCCGTAAGCCTGTTGTCCTTGTGGGCAGCTTTCAAAGTAGGCTGAAAACTCTCTCCTCACACACACCATGCCAGTGACACCAGGCAGCTACAGGCTGTCATTTCCAAAACCACTCCCTATATATGGAGAGAGAGATGAAGGGCTGCCTCCATCCTGCTATCCCCTACTGTGTGGTTTACAAGCAGGGGATGTTTCAGAGCTCTAGCCAGGGCTGCCTGCTAAGGCAGTACATCAGGAAGGATGTGAATTTGTTTAGGCCTGGGAGTGGTGTGCACAATAATATTCTACATTACTCACTGTCAACATTACAAGAGCTGAGAAACAGGACCAAGGTGTCAGAGCAGAGAAAAAAAAAACTTTTCCACACAGCACATAACTGAATTATGTGATTCGCTATCACAAGTACAAAATGGGTTCAAAAAGACACAAGACTAAGTCAAGATTGACAGGGCTACTGGTATCAACTAGAAATCTTCACAGAATCACAAAATATTCTGAGTTGCATAGGACAAGAGTCACTGAGTCCAGTTCCTAGCCCTGCACAGAACCATCCTCAAGAGTCACACCATGTGCCTGAGAGCTTTGTGTAAGCTCTCAGGCTTACACAAGAAAACATCTCTTGAACTCTGTCAGGCTGGTGCTGTGACCACTGCCCTGGAGAGCCTGTTCCAGTGCCAAACTACCCCCTGGGTGAAGAAACTTTTCCTAATATCCAACCTAAACCTCCCCTGACACAACTCCAAGCCCTCAGGTCCTATCACTGGTCACCAGAGAGAAGAGATCAGTACCTGCCCCTCTGCTGTCCCTCATGAGGAAGCTGCAAACTGCAATGAGGTCTCCCCTCAGTCTCTTCCAGGCTGAACAGACGAAGTGCCTTCAGCCACTCCACATATGGTTCTCCTTTAGCCATTTCTAGCCTGATAGGTGCCAAATGAGATGATGATCAGAGAAGCACGCTAGACTTAGTTTTATTCTTATGCCAGTAATTTGTAGCTATTGTGCTTTCTTATCTCTTTTGATAATAACAAGAGTTTGGCTGCATCATTCCCATCCTCCTCTGTTAGCAGTGTTATAGATCAGTCCTTAGCCTCCTTCTCCCCAGACTGCCCAAGCCAATCTCCCTCCTCTCACAGACAGATTGCTCCAGGCCTCCACCTTGGTAGCCTCAGCTGGCACCACCCCCACATTCATCCTGAGCTGAAGACTCAGCTGGAACACAAGGAGGGTAGGAGCCCTCCAAGTACTCCTGACACATTTTGGGGACAGAGTCACCTTACCCAAGAGAGAAAGCCAGTCCACCTGAAAAGACAAGCAGACCACAGGAAAGTGAGGCATAGCTCCTACATTACAGAGAGAGAAGGAAAGTTAGAATCTAAAATGCAGATGAGCAGGAGAGAGATGGAGCAGTTGGCTTCTCATCTCAGTTTCTATTCATTTCATGCTGTAGAATACAAAAGTCAGACAAAGCTCCTGGATAAGCAGTTCTGTCTCTCCAAGTTTGGTCCTCCTAACCAGCCAGGCCATTTCTTTAAGAGACACCTCTGTTACTGCTCTCCAAGACAGTAGAGTACCTTTTGGCCATAAAATCAACACAATAGGGCTGAGTGGGAGTGAAGGGGTGGGGGGAATTTGTCATGCTGTCTCTGTCATCCTTTAGTATTCCACTTCCGTCTGTTTTTTTGTTTTGGTTTGGTTTTTATTTCTAAGGCATTTGATGCCGCAGATGAAGAAACCCCAGCCAACAGTGATGGAGAACATGCAGGCTGTAAAGTCCCCTGACTGGGAGATGGAAAGCAGAAAACACGAGAGGCCAGAGAACATCCTTGCCTCCTCTCAGCTGACAGAGCAGGAACTCAAGGCCTTGACAGCCCCCTTGCAATCCATCCCTGAAATGGAGTATGAAGCGCCACCGGCTGACGCGGTGGGGAACACCGAGAGAGCCATCAGAACTTCTGTGGAACTGCTGCAGGATGCCAGGAACTTTGCACCAAGCTACGAAGAGTTTGACTACCCTGGGGAGGTTTTCACCATGCCAGGCCCCTACGAAGATGACACCTTCCAAAACCTTGCTCTCTTTGAGAACTGCTCCCCGGCCTCTTCTGAGTCCAGCTTGGATATTTGCTTCCTTAGACCTGTGAACTTCACCTCAGAACCAGAGAGGACAGACCATGCCTTGCAGCCACTGCCTAAGAGCTGCACTCCCGTGAGCAGCAGCACCTACAAGCGTGAGATGTTCCACAGCAAAGGGAAGCAGCTGAGCAGGTCCCTGAAGGAGCTGCCGCGGAGCGCGGAGGGTGTGAGCACCAGACTCTACAGCACACGGAGTAGCAGTGGGAGCCGTCTGCAGCAGAAGCAGGACAGGAATGTTCAGCCTCACATGATCTCAGCCTCATCTCGAAGCTCCCAAAGGAGCTACTTCCCCCCACAGAGAGGAGCGGGTGAAAAACCAAGCTTTTTGGAAGTAAGGAGGCTTAAATAGGAGGAGGAAAAAAAAATGGCACATGGTGGTGCAGCAGCAGCAGGAGAAAGATCTGAGATACAGTTAGAGTAGAACACGCCAAAACAGCTTTCAAGCCCACACATTCCAAGACCTCAACAGCATGTACATGCCCAAGGGAGGGACAAGACAGCTGGTTTTCACACACATCTTCCCCAGGGACAAGCACAGGTTGAGGTGCACAGCTGGCTGAGCTAGAACACCTTTGAGACAAGGTAGCCTCTTGTGTGTCTCCACCTGTCACTAGCTTCCGCCCCAGGTGAATGTTCTGAGCAGGTCACAAAGTTTACACAAAGCTGTTCAAAGTTAGTGCTGTGGTTGGCACCCAGTTAAACAGGTGCCTTTCCACCTGCTGTGAGGAGTGCTGGGTAAATGCTGGATAAGTCATGCCAGTGTAAACCAGCATGACTTAGCCAAGCTCAGCCCATTTACACCAGCAGGGATCTGGTTCATAGGTTTTGTTTCACCTGTATTTGTTGCCTGGATTGTACAGACCTATGCCAAACTCTGTGTGAGAACAGTCAGAGCCCAGAAACTCTGTCCCTCAGATGGGACACGGCAAACAGCACTGTAACCTTTCAGGGACACCAGGTCCTGCAGGAGCAATGTTTCTGTAGTTTGGAGTGACTGTTCAGAGTCAGCTTTGGGCTGTCACAGCCAAGGAAGTAGAGGCCAAGGGTGCTCTGAGGTGCTTACATAGGAGGCTGTAGATGCAGATGATGATGGGAGATAGGTTCCAACAGCCTGACTGAAAAGGCAGCAAGGAAACTTCAAAAGAAAAGAAAAGAAAGCCTAGTGGGTGAAGGAGGTGGTAGATGGTTGAACAGGGGAGATAAGGCAGAGGGAGAAGAGCCATGGGGACACAAACACCCCAGAGAAAGGGGCCAATGAACTCTTTAGCACTCACCTGCACAGAACTAAAGCCTACAGCAGGGTGCAGGTGTGGAGCTTGTTCAGAACCGCAGGACATGCTCTCCCCCACAGTGCAAAGGAAATCACCATGGTAATGGTGGGCAGAATTGGAGAAAAGGGTCTTGTCTGGAGTCTTGCTGAGAGGAGCTTGACACTCTCCTGAAAGGGGGACAGATCTTTTAGTGGCACATTTACCACAAGGTGTGTGTGCTAATGAAGCCTTTTGCCCCACAGATATAAAACCATGCAGCAGAAGAGCCAGTAGAAGAGTCTTTCACACCTTATCACAGCTCCAAAGCCTGATGCCTCCCTGCCATAGGGGAGAAAGGAAAGGGTGGGAAGTTGTTCCAACTGCCCAAGCTGGCTTGCTCCCTCACTGGCAAAAGAAGCTAATGAGCTTCCCCTAAACAAAAAGCTTAGCAAGAAAGGCTCCAGTTCCCTCTAACAATGCTTATCCTTCTATTCCTCTGCCACTGCCTCAGCCCTAGAGCCAGCAACAAGCTCTCTGCAGAGGTACCAGTGTTGCTCCCTAGCCTTGTCAGCACCTCCTCATCCACCAGGTCCTTCCTAGCACAGAGAGAGAGAAATAGAAAGAGAGAAAAGGGAACAAGAATGTGAGGTTGCAAATGCTGGTTAAATTGTCTTTTCCCTTTTAGGAGCTCCATGCAGAAGACAACACCAGGTTCTGCCAGAAGGATGACAATGAGCAAACATCCTTCAGCGACCACAACCCGCGGCACGAGCCCAAGGGGGGGTTCCGGAGCTCCTTCCGCAAGCTCTTCAAAAAGAAATAAGCAGCCCCAAGAAAGGCAGGCCACAGCCAAAGCACAGCAGTGCTTCCCCAGGTCCCTGAGGGTGGAGACAGACAGCAAGGCCCCAGGATCCCCCTAACTAACACAGAGGGTGGAGGGTGTGGGAGAGGAGACTCTCACAACTGCCTTACAAATGCATCCTGCTCTTTCTAGCACAGGGCAGGGCCAGGCTTTGGGTTGCAGTGGAGCTCAACCAGCAGGTCCAATAAGCACAGGAACTTGCTAGCTTTCATCTCTACCTGACTGAACTTCCCTCAGTTTTGGAAAGCTTCAGCAAAAATCTAATATCTTCTCCTCCCCCTCATCCCCCAAAACTGATTTGCCATACATCTTCGCTCTTCCAAACTCAAGGCAGGTCTTATTTGGGCTTACCCACAACAGAAAGGTTACCCTTGCAGCCCTGGCATCCAGGCCAGAAGTCTTAAATTCCCTTCTTTCCTCTACTTTCCAAAAAAAATCACCATCAAAGATGCATTCCAGCAGGCCAGCTTGCATTACACAGGCGGTTTGAGAAGGTCTAAGAAGCATCAGCTGAAGCACCTGAGCATTGCACTGCCCAACCAGCAACATCCTTTCTTTTGGACTTCCATCATTCCGCCAAAATCCTATTTCACCTTTTATGTGAATGCTGTTTTTCTGAATTGTGTCCTGCTGTAGGAATCACTGCTCCTGCTCTCAGAATTGCCCGTGACTCCAGGCAGGTGGTGCAGGCTGGGCACAGGGCCTGCTACGAGAGAGACTCTTCTCCACCTTATCCCCATTGTGGATCAATGCAGACACTGGTAGTGCCAAAAGTGTCCCGGCTCCTGGTCTGTTACACACCTGGAATACACTTTGCTAACTCTTTGGCCTGACACCCTCACGAGCCCCAACACGTGCAGCTTTGGAAAGGTTCTTCCAGCTAAAAATTGAGGCATTAGGGCAGGAAAAGTTGATGGTGCACCATGTTCAGAGCCATAGCCCTCCTTCTTGTGCAAGGACAGATCAACGAGGCCACACACAGGCCATCCTCCTCACACCTGGACATGACAAACCCTCAGTAACTGATCTCTGCAGAAGACTGAGAGAGTTTCTGCTGTGACACCTGTGTCACACACCAGCAGCGAGAGCACCACTGGCACAGTGGGTTACCAGTGCAGTACTGGTGAGCTCTGGTGTCACCTGAAGCTGGGACGTTCTGAGGGCAGTTCCAAGAGCAACTGTGGTTTTATCACCTTTGTTTTTGGGACACTGGTCTGTCTAAAGGACAGCTTCACTTTAAAAAGTTGTGAACTGTCTCCATGGGGCCAACAGCAATACCTTGGGGGAAATACTGTGATACTTGCTTGATGACTCCCTGCATCAGCAAAAGGGTGGCTGGTTTTGGGGCCAAGATAAGAGCACCCATCCATATGCTGCATGGCTCTTCTGGCTGTGGCAGCAGGACAGGGGAGCCCAGAGCAGGTGCCTGTTGCAGATGCAGTGGGCAATATCTGCTGCAGATGCAGGGGCCCAGAGCTCTCCAGTGTTGACTGACCTGCACCTACCACCTCTTCTCCTCCTCTGCTGGAGGCAAAGGGGGGGTGTGTGAAAAGGGCTATCCAGACAGACAAAACCCATCCTTTACTGCAATCAAGGTTTTCCCAACATTTAAAGAATGTGACCAAGCAAAACCCCTAAGATTAAAATGTTTTTGCTGGTCCCTCTCCCATAGATTTTAATGAAACAAATATTCACTTCTCCTCCTTACAAAAAGGAAAGAAGTACCATACTTTCCTCTCCTAGCTTTTGGAAACTACTCTGGGAAGATTTTTTTTCAATGTAAGGCTTTTAATCGCAAAAAACTCCCCTTCCATCTCCTTCCCTTTCCCTCACATCTTCATAAAATTACAAATTTCATGTCCCTTTCCAGTCAGGACTGCATCATGCTGACCAGCCACTGAATCACAGACAGTTCCTAGGACTTGGCAGCTTTTAGTCAGACTGTGCAGGGCCAGGATAGAAATTATGTAGGAAGAGCCAGATACTTGTAACTGAAGCATCAGCAAAACCTGTTTGTTCTGCACAGGAATCAGCCACAGACAGAGCTGTTTGTCCATGGAACCAGAGTTGTATCATTAGGGACAAGCATCCATTGTAATGCACTGATGATGTCAAGGGCTCTGATTCTTGTGGGTTTGGTCTCATGCATGTAATGACACTTTTATTCTTCCCAAAACAAACCCGCTTTTCATATTTGCCAAGCAGAATACTAAGACAGAAACAGGACAAAGGAAAAAAAACCTATCTGCTAACATCTCTGGGGTGAAGAAATCCTTCCAAAATGGCAGACCCTTGCTTGTAAAATGCATGAGGATTTCAGCTTCTATTTTAGTGATTTAAGGCACAGTCAGAACTGATGGTTATTTCTTTTTGATTCTCTATGAGTTCTTACTTCCAGTCCTATACTTAACACTTGAGATGTCCTTGTACCTGCTCAGAATCTGCAAATGTAAATAATATGAATGAATGATGCTCAGCACCATGCATACACAACCTGTTGCAGGATCCATTTCAAATCCATCTTTAGTGTACATGTGTGCTCTGGATTATTTTTCTTCCTTTGCCAAATAAACGTTGCTTTTAAAAAACGCTGTTGCCTCTTGCACTGAATCAGCCAGCAGGTTGCATCCATTAAAATAAGAAACAGGTGTTTCTCTGGTCCCTTTCTGAGGCAACATTACTTACACAATCCTGTATCCCTACAAGTCCAGCCATGCAAGCAGACTGTTCCCTACACGAGGTTCTAAGACTCTTACTCAGAACCCAGCTGACTCACTCTCCAGGCTTCTGGTCAAGATCCTGTTGTTGGTGTAGCTCACTGTGATGGATCTTCATCTCCTTAAGACTCTTCTAGACCACACCTCTCCATAGCTACACTCCGTGTTTAAGTCAGCCATCCTAGACTCAAAACAAAAAAAAGGGTTACTCCAAAATAGATGCAACAAACTTGTCCAAAGCAATTCCAATAACATATGCCATTGTTCACCCACCTTTGGTTACCTTCTTTTTAAAAATATGACAGATGTTCTGCACATTTGGCAGCTAAACTGTCATGCATCTGGCAAAAGGGTTTTTATTTTATTTTCCCCTTTCAACTGTTTAGCCACCCAGTATGGGATTTCACAGTTGTTGGCTAGAAAGTAAAAAAAAAACAACAAAAACTCACTTTTTACTTCGTTTCCCTCATAATGCACAATTTTCCACTGAACACAAAAGATAAATTTGCTCTCAGTGGACAGAAAAATGCATTTAATGGTGGTTTGGTTTTTTTTTAATGGAAAATAAAGAATGCCATTTGCAAAATAAGTTAAGAGCATTTTTGTCTTTACACCTGTATTAGGTTTGTCTCCTGAAGAAAGACTTCATCTATGCATTGTCTGGATTCAGAAATGACAATTCAACTATCTTTTCAATGAAGCACAATAATCTACTATGTTCAACAGTGGTACCTCCAGTGATACCACTGGGAAAATCTAATTTAAAACACAAACAAAAGAAAAATAATTAAATATCCCACAATGTCACTCTGAAACTTGAAGGATCTAAAATCCAGTGTATTAGCATGCTCTTACTGAGACAGACCTCTCCCTCCCTGATTTAAGAGAGGCACATTAGAGCAGCAGGTTAGCCCACACTGGAAATGGCTTCTTGAGAATGGAGCACTCCAATGCTCCCATGGTATCAAACCCCGAAGGAGGACAATATTCCCCATTAGCAGACAAGTTTGTTGCAGGGGCTGCTGAACGCCATGACAATGTGTCACCATGGGGTCACTAGGCAGCACAACAGCGACTTCCCACACAGCAGCTGACAGAAGCAAATGCTCAGCACCTGCAAAATCACCACAGAATCATGGAACAGTCTGGGTTGGAAAAGAACCTTTAAAGGCCATCTAGTCCAATGAGCAGGGACATCTTCACCTAGACAGATCTGGCTGCTCAGATCTGGCTGCTGTAAAGAACCTTTACTTTAGGCTCTTGCATGGTGATCATTGTCACCTGTCTGAGTATCTCACCAGGAAAACACTTTTATCCTCCACCACAAGCAGGGAACAGCATTCCCCATTTCACAAAGGAAAGCAGAAACCTACTGACATTTAAGAAATCTGCTGATTAGCAGAAGCCATGTGAGGTCCCTCCTGACTGAGCACCCTGACCACTGGGTGGCCTTGGCTGCACAACAGCACAGACAAAAACGTGCTGAAGAAGAAATACAGATCAGAAAGTCTAAATTTATGGAGTTTTCGTGGTTACCCACTGAGGAGCTAATAATTTAGGTAACACTGCCAACACTATGTTCATCATAGTGTTTTTATCCAAAGAATCCATAACCTAAACTACATTTCCTGTGGCTTGACAGTTTTTATAAAGCTCCCATATAACGTTGTCCTCTGAAGCCCAGGTTTTGAAATCTTCACCTTGTTTTTCTTTCGCCAGAAAAAATGTTTCAAAACAACATTGTTAAAGACATCTAAGAAGGAATACAACTGACAATTTCAAGATCTGACTTTGGTGAAAACTGCCATTCCTGTTGATAAAACGCTTTGCCAGTGTAATGACCACACCAAAAGATCAATGGCATTGCTAAAAGCATTAAAAAAGGTGATTTCTGCCATCATTTTAACTGATACCATCTTTAAGAGACACAGCTTTCCAGGATCCTGTGATGTGTTCTTCTTCCAAAGAGGATATGTGAGGGAATTTTACTTGCCCCATGAACCATGTGAACTGAAGATGAGACACTTTATGCTTCACATACCTACTGAAGAGGACATTACAGCGCTCCTTTTCTTCAACAACTGTTATCCATTACTGTCCCAGACTGGTCTGGAGCCAAAGAGCAGCATGTAGATTTATGGATAAACCATGTCAGAATACTTACAACATACATGTTTTGTCATGTCTATATTGACAGAGAAAGCCACTGTAAAAATTAATATAAGTTTGATTTTTTTCTAACATGTGGGAAACATTTCATAAGGTATAATAATTCACTTTGGGAGTAACCCAGCCTCTCAAATATTACGGAATTATTATTTTGCAACATGCCAGAATCACCTCTTTAGTTGCTCATTACTAAAATACATACAATCAACTAGGAAAAATATGTACCACAAGATGGGCTTTTATCCCCCTCAGTGCTTAACTGAAAAACTGAGTTCAACGTTTGTCCATTAATAATTTAACGTATGTCAGCCAAACATATTTTTATCTTTATTTCAATTAAATTAAAAACAATCTGCAAGTATATTTATGCAACATTCACTATATACACATGATTTATGCAACTGCAAGGCAATCCTATGTATGCTGATTAATCTATTGTTAGTAAAACAGGACAATAGCTATGAAGTTGACAAGTGACTGTTTTCATGGCATGACTGAAAAAGAATAGCTACTAGCCATGAAATGGATTATCAGTAAACCTTAAAAAGAACATGACATAACCTAGCAGAGATTAACAGTCTTCTAAATGTAGTATATTTGCTTCAGATGATAGTGCTGCTTTTAAAAAAAAATTCGCTGTCACCTTAATGATGTAAGACTTTCATCAGCTCTATCTAAAGAAAGCAATAATTAGACATTATGCTTCCTGTCAAAAATTTATTTTTGAACTGGCACCACAGTATTTCATAAAATAATAATAAAGTACCTCTTTGGTGAAGCCTAGGTACCCCCTACTACTCATTGTAACAACTTGTAAACAGGACTGCAATACAGTGCTTTGCCTTAATTCTAGCTCAGTTAGGTACCACAGATCTTCCTCACAGTCCTTCTCATAATTTTAGGAAGGTATTTTAAAGCAGGGAGTAAGTAAAGCAAAGGAAAATTAAGAAGGAGATATAAAGTTCCCTGTTTGAGATTTAAAAAAAGTGCATAATGTTTTCATTCCGAAAACTGTGCCACTGTATGGAACTGATGGATACAAGACTGTTTTTCCTTCCTGTACTGGACATTATTGATCATTACACAAACACAGTCTCTGCTCATTGGCCAAAGAAGTCTCTCCAGACTGTTTTCTGGTACAATCAGCTGTCCAATTACTTTAGAACAAAGTCCTGCATACTAAAACGAGAATAGCAAGTTAACCGGGTTTTCCACTAGAAAGTCTGTTTTTGCAATTCCATTTCTGTACACTACATTTCCAACGCATTGGAGAGTTCTTAGTGTTTGGCATACACATCCCAACTCCTTGACACCACCAGGTTCAGTGCATCCATTGCCAGCAACAGACATAGCACCAGGAAAATGCGACTCCCAGCGCAAGGGACAGTTCAGGAGGAGGGGGCGTTCTCCAGCAAGGGTGGCCCATCCCGATGCATCGATGGGTGCATGTGCTCCCTTTTGTAAGTTTTTGGAGGAAGCTTTGGGATATGTTGAGAAGTGCTTTGTCGTGGAGGAATGGGTGGTCCAGCAACAGAAGGGAGGTCCACATCCTGCGGTATCAAAGGCGGCGATGGCAGATGCCTCCGTGCTACATGTGGGGAAGGTGTCTGGGGGGGAGGGGGTGTGAACGGAGAGGGGCTGTTTGGGAAAAAGGTGTTACCAAGTTCGCTTTTTCTCCCCAAGGGTGGAGGCTGGAGGTGTAGTGGTGAACTAGAGAAAACATCTGGAGTTCGCACAGGTTCCCGTGGCGGTAACTCAGGGGGGTTTGCAGTGGTAACACAGGAGTCAGAGATGCAGGTCCGATCAGGCACCGAGTACCTTGGAGAATACACTTTAGAGGTTGGTTGCCTAGGAGGGATTGCTGGTGGGTTGTCCAGGTGTGCAGAAGTAATCTGAGGTACACAAACACTTCAGTCAGTAAAATTCCAGAGTGGCAGCAAAGCACAGGACCCTGCTATGAAACAGAAGCCCCCTCCTGCACGTAGATTGCTCTGAGCAGGGGTGCAGGAACACATGAGTGAACAGCCAAGGATCAAAAGAATGAAGATGCACAGAGAGGGACAAGGGCAAGGCAATAAATGGCCAAAACAATTTCCATGCTAGTTCTAGGTCTGCTTGCCGGGGAGGTTTGGATATCTTCCACCACCTCCCCAGTAACAAGCACTTGGAGTGGGTTAACACACCAGGAATTTCTTCGAGAAAACTAGAAAAAGGGAGAGGCCGATGATGCTGAACAGGGAAAAAAAATAAACTATGTTCAGAAGATGGAGTTAATGGGATTTATGGAAGTGAACAGTTTTCAAGTTGCAGACCATAGTGACAGGATAACTGATCTCCAACACCCTATCACGTACATAATGTTTTCAAATACATTTTGGTAGGACTTCAGATTCATTTTGGTGATTTCAGTTCTGCTGACAGGCAAAACAGTTGCCTGTAGTCTGAAAATAACTACTGAAGAGCCACTTATAAGCTCTCTTCAAAGACATAACTGCTCTGAAGTAGTTTTGAACGGGATTTCCAAATCTGTAGTCACAAACAAGCTTCCACTGAAATCAGGTGAAATTTGACACTGTCTGCAACAAAGATTGGATCAGATCCCGGCTGCCAAACAAATGCAAAAGGAAAATGTAGCAATGGCTTAAATAGACAGGCAGAAAAGGATGGGTAAGCAAGAGAGGAAAGCAAGCACTTGAGCACCACAGCATCAGGATCAAATATTCTGGTGAAACTTTCCAGAGGACTGAGTTGTGTACATTATTTTCCGTCATTATTGTTCATCAGTTCTTATTCATATATCCTAAAACGATACTCTGGAACAATTAATCCCAGATGGAAACACCTGCCTGAAGCCTCAAGTTGTCACAGGCAACGCAAGGGCCTGTGCATAGCACATCCGTAGATGAGACATTTCTAACCCTAAATTTAGGTCCCATCTGTTTTCATTTGTTTGAGATCAAGACATAGTGAGGTAGAGTTGTGAAGGCTTGAAATACATGGCTGCTTACTCTTTCACATACAGTTCTTCAAAAAATAAATGTACTGTCTTTGAGAATTACTTTTCTATCATACCTGCCCCTCTTCTCCCAGAAAAACAAATTACCATTTTCTTGCTTACTTACTTTTGATGGGGAGGATTCAGCTGGGGCAGATTCTGGTCTTCTTCGTGGAGGAACAGGAGGAGGGACAGGAGCATCATCTGAAGTTTTGGTAAAGTTTATGGATGACACAGAAGCAGATCCTAAGGGACAGAAAAAACCCGCTGATAATGATGACCTTTTGGCTCAATATTGCTGCCAATAGAGGTGCCATAAATAATAAAGCAATTGCTCATAAAAAGCATCATGAATCAAGGAAGTCGTAAATAAAGACAATGAAACAAGCCTCTAACTTGCAGCTGCCAGAGAAACTGCTTTTCTGAGCAGCAAAGATCTCTGTGGCCATCAGCTCCTGAACTTTCTTAAGTAATCCTTGAGACCAAAACCACACCACAAACTTGTTCTTATGTCACAACAGCACTAAAACCGTATCCTGAACCTGCAGACAATGGACCCAACAACAAAGAAATCCCTTCTCCAGAGGCTTTCCGAAGACCTGGTGTGGACACTCAGCAATGGCACAGCTCTGCTAAGGAACTGCACAGCTCTGCCTTTAGGAAGTCATTTCACCTCCTTGTGGCAACCAGCTGAACACAGGAGTAACCTCTGAAAACCCTCATATGTGAAAGAAGCCTATATCCATTATTAAACACTGAGGGCATACCATAAAATATGAGCTTCCTTGTATGTTGGGAAAGACAGAAGAAAAAGAGGTGTGGATAGGTCCTGATGGATTTAAAGCAAGCAAATACTGATTTTAAGTTCTGCAGTAAATCCATCCATGTACACTGAAATCAGTTCTGAATTGCAGGCAGCAGAATAAGGCACCTACAAACAATTCATTTGTTATTCTCAATGTTCACCATCAGACACTCACCAAATACACTCACACATATACATATGACAGCAAATCCCGCAAGTTTATTTGGGACATATATGGGCCCCAGAGATTACCTCTGCCTTCAGTTTTGACAGGTCCTCCAAAGACTTGTAACAGTCCCTATGCAACACACCTAACTCTGTTCAGTTTCTCCTTTAAAATAAAAACTTATTGAAGAAAAAGGGAGTAAGAAATACTGAAAGTTTTTGATGTTGCAAGGAGACAAAAGCAATGATTTTTACAGTCACTGGAGAAGTCTAAACCTGATTTCCCCTGCCTAACACCACAAAATGTGAGTGGCACATGCTGTCTGTGAGCACCTACTTGTATGAAAAGGACTGGAGGGGTCCGAGTCGAACACACTGCAGGCGTCTGTGGTGCTGGAGGTGGCAGAAGCAGGGGGTGGGGTCAGCGGGGTCCGGGGCGAGTTTGGGGCAGATGCTGTGGCTTCCGTCTCGCTCTCTGGGATGCGGCTGTAGCTGATTTTCCTTGGCTCCTGCTGCAGGGGTGTGGGATGTCTCATGGTACCTGGCCTTGGATTAGAGGGACGAACACCTGGGGACTTAAGAGGGTAGCTGTACTTCTTGGGCTGAAACGACAGAAAATAGCAACCAAAATCAAAAGGCCGTGGGGTCACTTAAATGTAGCTCTGTAGTTATGAAGTTGGAGATCTGAAATGACTTCTGCTATCTATGAAAGACATATGCAAGCACTTTTTTGAAAAATAAATACAAAAACCAAATACTAACAAATCTTGGAGGAGGCTTGACATTTCGTGGCTCTATCTCCAGTGACTTGTTGAACAGATAATCAGTAAATTCTGTCTCCACGCTGTTTCCCATTGGATTCAGGTTTTCAAAAAATCTCTGCAATACAAGAAGGCAGACAACTTGTCAGCTAAGATGCTTCTTAATACTGCTTGTTTCTACAGCACAAATGATCCCAACTGTTCGAGAGAAGAGAGAAAATGCTGGAGTCAGAGGTAATGACAGACTTAAGCTATTAAATGTGCTTGTCGCCAGGTGTTTTCTGGACATTGCTACTGCTATGCTTGGCCTGAAAACCAGCTGTAGAAGTACCCTAAATGCTTTCTGCAGTGCAAAATCAGACCAGGTTTGCTCAAACACTTCCAGAAGAAGCTGCCAACAATCCATCTTTACACTGATGCAGGGAAGACTGCTCCCACAATGCATTCTGTCAAAGCCTGAGGAGAACAAATTAAAAAAAGCCTTGCAGAATCTCTTAAGATAACCAGTCCTGTGACTCTCTGAAAGCACACAGCTCAAAAGATGGTAAGAAAAAAAGAAAAAAGGAAGAAAGGAAAGCAACCAGAGAGGACACTGCTTAGACAACACCTCAGACCAAGGAAAACAAGCACCAGGAGAAAGAAAGATATGAGTATCATCTCCATCAACACAGGATGTAAACACAGTGCTATCAGGTAAACATGGAACATAAAAGCAGTGTAACAGAGGAGGAAAAGACACTTAGGCTCACTGGACAAATAATTGCAACTGAGTGAAGGACAGTGAGAATCTGCCAGTTTCAGTTCCTGTCTAACACTGATCAATAAGTAGATCTACCAATGTCCCAAGAGCTGAGAAAAAAATACAAGAAAAAAATGCAAGAAACTGCAAGCACTGAGCTTTCTACCCTTTCTTACACTGAGACCCAAGACAGGTTTTATGACAGACCTTCTGCTCATCTCTGATCCAGTCAGACTGAATCTATGTAAATTCAGTCTGTCCTTATGGTCTGCCAGCTGACAGAATCACCACAAAAGGAAATCATGTCACTCACCCTGATGTCAAATTCCACTCTTAAACAATAGGGCTGGTTCTGATACTGCTGGATCTCCCCTGTTATCTCGGCTACCTTCCTTCTCTTGCTGAAGTTTATAAGGTCTTTCCCATGGCGCTTGAGAAATTCAGGATTGCCTTCTTCTGTTTTCAAAATGTTGGTTAAGTAAATCCCTAAACAGCACACAGAAGAGGTTTTCAACACAGAGTACAAAACAAGGAGGAAGTCACAACTGGAATACAAGGAATTCTTAAAAAATTTAATTTGTGCACTGCAATTATTTAGAAAATGCCTCTGTTAGGGTCAATAAGAGAATTGCACCTCACCTTCCAATAAAGGCAACAATTTAAATATTTTAACATGCCTTTTCCAGAAAGATGCCTTTTTGCATCAAAGTCCCAAAGCCTGTGCATCTTTCTGTGGTTTAGGAAGTTCACACAACTGAACACTAAAAGAGGACACTGAACAGGAGTGCTTTCTCTTAACTCCCCTTCTCCATTAGACACCCCAGCTAAACTCCAGAAATTATTTTCAAGTTTTATCCTGGCTTCATAATTGCATCAAATAATTTGAAGATTCAGAAGCAAAAAGTGCTCTCCACTTCACAGATCATGTGTCTGAAATTGTCATTATGACTTGACAGAAATAACTGAAGCCATTCACATGTGATCCTGCTAAACTCTTCTCATCTCTGAAGCGGGACAGAAGGTTTCTTAGTTGATCTTATCTTTCTTTGCAGAGCTCTGGAGTATATCTTTCCCCAAACTGTAAAAGGCCAAAAAAGCCATCAACACTATTTTCTTTCAGTTTTGGCTTGAAGCCTATATTAGACAAGTGCACTGCCCAGACTTAGAACTGATCTGCAGCAAACATTTTAGTGGCTAGCTTAAGAACACGAGTGACATGTGCTTAACATCACAATCTGCTAAATCTCAGCAAACTACTTCAAAGAAGAACTGTTAAATCTGATGATAAAGAGGATGCTTGCTTTCCAAACTCTGTTTCTACAGAAATAAGACTTTTTAATAGAAATGAGACTCTAGCTGTATTTCTTGGAACACTTGATGAGGAAGAAGATCTTTCTTTTTCTCCCAGTCAATGGCAATAATATTTCTAATATGACCGCCTTCACATTAGAGTATTATTCAAAGTATTTCTTCTTGTTACAGTTCAAACCACACTCAAAGTAAAAATCAGCAAATATGGAAACAGGATATTGCAGACATACTCATTTTTACTGCAAATAACATCTTCAATGAATAGTTACTTCAGGGTTTTTTTTCATATATTCATGTCTGGGCACTTGAAATTGCAACCCACCTGTCCTGTTAAAATTGACTTTTCTCTCTATTGTTCATACTCTGTTTAGTCCCTTAGCTTAATACTTTCCAAATGTTAATGTGGGACATGGCTCATCCAAACCACACGTACTCACCAAAAAAAGGCACACAAGGAGGATTAATGGACCTGAGTTTTGCCAAGTATTTCTTATAATGGTCCTCACTCAGCTCATAAGCTTCTTCTAAGATCTTCTTCTGGCGACTTGGAATTTGCTTAAAAGAGAGATCAAACAGGAGGTTTGGAAAGAGAAGATAAAGGCATGGCCCAGCAACGATACTGAGAGTAATGGTCTCCCATTGGCACTGGAATCAGGGACCACGAGGACAGTGCCCCACCATCCTGAGACACCTTTCTTAAGTGGGGATGGATTTCTTGCTTCTGAAACCAAGGAAAAAACCCTCTTACACCCTGGTTGATTAATTTCTTGGGGGATTTACTTTCCTTGCTCTTTGGAAGCATATGCTTACTGACAAGATAGGCTTTCAGTGCAGCCAAGGTACCCTGCATGACACTGGCGTAGCAAAGTGGAAAACATTTCACTGTACCTCAAATGTGTGATCCAACCTATAAACTGCTGCGGAGTTCATAGCACTGACAATCTCAAGGACACCATTAAAGTTGTTTAGCTCTTGAAAAACTTGCAGGATCTCAATTATCCGGCTCACTACAATTACTCTTTCCTCTAGGTTTTCTGTTTCTACAATGCATCTAAATACACAAGAACATTGGGGTTTGTATTAAAGCACTGATGAGGTTTCCAAAGTCAAATATTAAGTTGTAACACAAACAAATACGATTTTATCAAATTACTTGAGGTAGTTCTGAAAATGTCTTAAGAGATTTGAAAATGTTCTAAGAATAAAAAACTTGAGACCACTATGGTAAATTTCTCACAGGGACCAGTTTTAGCATCTAAACACCAAAACAGGAATTCTCCCAGAACAGAATTTTTCACAGTGTACTTGTGAATGGACTGTAAATGTCCAGATATGGAGTAGGTGCAGATTCATGACAGTCACTTACTTTTCAAACCACAGAGTTAGGTTAGTTGTATGCCTTATCATTTTGAGAAGGTTGGGAGAATTAATTTCTTTATCTTCCTTTGTCCACACACTTCCAACTAATTCTGATGGCTGCACAGCCCTGGAAAAGTAGATGTTTTATCAAAAAATGTAACTAAAAGCAGGAAAGAAGGTATTATTTTCCAAACCCTCTTGATTTTAACTGAATTTGGAATTCATATTTAGAAATAAATTCTTAAGTATCCCTTCTACAATGTTAGGCTGCCCTCATGACTAAATGACTGATATTTCTACACTTCTTTTTTAGATTGTAGATATTTCTTTATGTATGTGACTCTTAACCACCTCTGTTCATCTAAATGAAGAATGAAATCTCCATCTCATTCACCATAACAAAATGTGAGCTTCCAATGCTTGAATAATTTCTTACAGACAGCTGATAAGATCTGACATGGTCCTTAATTTGCTATACAAACTAGGATGTGAAGAAAACTGATTTAATAATTGTTCCTACTTCTCAAAGGTTGATCTACTCAGAAAATACCAAGAGAAAGCTGGAGCACAAGACAATTAACAGTATGTAACAGTCACACATACTGCACATTAACTTGGGGAGGATAAAACAAATATTGTATTTAAGAGAGCTTCCTCTGAAAAATGGAAATTAATACACACCACTGTATTTACATCAGAGTAATTTACATCAGAGGCCCACAGAAACAATTTCAGGCATAAAGAATATTTTGATTTGTGCCACGTGTTTCTCAGTGGAGGAAAGTTACCTGTAAAAATCTGACTCCAGTAAAGTGAGCTGCCGAGCGATTTCTATGGGATGCAGAGTGAGCAAGTCAAAAGTCTCTGTGTGGCCTGGTTTGCTTATGTGCCACTCAATTGCTGGAGGGGGGCTCTCAAAAGTGATGTTGTGGCTCGGCCCAATGGCTTGTGCCTGCTTTTTCCTGTTGATTATCTTTGTGATGGACTCAACCCACTTCTTCATGGCTTTGCCTGGCACACAGGGAAAATTACTATTTAGTTAATACTGTTTCTCCTAAGACATCAGTATAATTCAGGAATCTTTGGATGTAGCCCCAAAACCTAATAATGGTTTCCACCATCCAACTTCACAAAAATTACCCCTGTGTAAAGTTTAAAATGACAATCAAAGCAATTATTCTGTCCTGATCATGACTCAGTTCTTATTATTTTTCATTATTTCAGTCCCTCTAAAACAAAACTCATAATTTATGTAAATAACAATCATTACTCTGAAGAAGAGCCAGATTTTGAACAACGGTGTGTGTGGGGGTTTAATGAAAGTTTATTTCATGCTCTTTATGAAGTATTTAATAAGCAGCCTGTCCTGTTTTTCCTGAAAACAAAATTGATCACACTCTGTATCTTTGAAACGGGATGCTTTAGGATAAATATCAGCACTTAAGGAACTGTATAAATACCTCTTACTGTTCCAATGAACTCCTCCAAACGTTTCAGAAGGTCAGCATCTCTCTCAAAGTCATAGAAATGGTGCTCTACCCAGTGTCGACACACATTTAATACTCTGCAAAAGCAAAGAATAAAGAAACACTCTACAGCCTAGTCCATCTTCCCTATCAAAGCAGCTGCAAGAAAGGTCACTGGCAGCACCTAGAGCCAGTGCAGCCAAAAGGTGACACTTCAGAAGGACTGCAGGGTGGCTTGCAGGGATGCAGCACTCACCGTAGCTGCACAGGTTGAATGTACTCTTTCCTAAATCGTTTCAGCTCTGCACTAAGGGGCTGGTCTCCGTTTTCCATGGCAATACGGTCGGCTTCCGTTGGCTCAGGCTCTGGAATTTCAAACCTAGCACAGAAGATGGGTGTAAGCACTAGGCCTCTGTTACACCAGTCTTGGGCACAAGCTTCTGGATATAAACTTGTACATTTTAGTGGCAATCCTTGAATTGGACAACTTTTTTAAAAGGTGTTTGAAGTGACTCAAAACCAACTGGAAAGCCAGAATCTTACACACTCCAAGTAAAAGGAAAAAAAAAAAGCACTTCATAAGAACAGTATTATTAACAGTGGCATACCTTTCTATTAGCAAACTCAGCAACTCTTGAGGTCTACAGAAGGATCTATATGTTGTGAGAAAAGTCCGAACAAAGTTGGGATCTAAGACAAAGAATAATTTTACACTTATGTCAGCAATCACCTGTTTTTTTTCCCTTTACAATAACTTCAATTATCCATTAAAATTAAGGATGTCACCCTATCAATTTACAGAGAAGATGGCGTAAACCAAAATGGCTTTGGTAACAATTCAAAACCTCCTACAATAGCAATACAAAGCAGAACTTAAAAACAATTTTCATTCTGTTGAAGGTTCACAACAATGACTTTTCCCCCCCGCTTCAATTGTTAAAAGACAGGATTCTTTTCCAATTACTTTGAAATTAATGAATAGATGATTTTATTTATGAGTAAACAACTTTAGTTTTGACAGTGATTGGGACAAGAGAACTCAAAAAACACATCAAGCATCATTGCACTGGATAGAAACGGCCTCTTCCAGGAGAGAATATTTCTCCTAAACTGGCACAACTGATGACCACTCATGCTTAAGGCAGCCTAGATATTTTTTCACCTGACAGCTATGTTAAAGGTTATATTTATTTCATTTCAAGAAAATCAACTGATTTCATTTAAATTGACTAATTACATATCAATTCATTTAAAATATGAAAATGTATCTTAAAAACAATCAAAACAATCAGAAAACCAAAGTGTCTCTCATAATTACAAAAGCAAACTCATTTGTTTTCAAATAAGAGGAAATGCAGTGACAGCTCACTGGCACTGCAAGAGCTGAGTAGAAACTAGGCTAACACTGTTATCACTGAACAGAATTAATGAGCAGATTACAACAGCTTTGCATATTTAATCCATATCCAGATTTGAAAACCAAACCTCAGCTGGTAATTGTCCTAACACAGAGTGGCTGAAGAGGAGCTCACAGGACTTGAAGAAAGAATTCCTGTAGGCTGTAACACATAGGATATCAAGGTTGCATTATTTGACCTAATGCTCTACTGGATTTGTTTCCTGGAACATGGATTTTTAAGAGCTGCTTTAAAATCCTCCTTAACTCTTTACCAGCATCTTGTCCATTTGAATGAACATTCTACCTTCCTTAGATCCCACTGAGTTGTTCATTCATGGGCAACAGTTTACTGTGATGTGCTGCACACCTTAACTGTGCCATGTACATAGCATTTCCTTGCAATTTTGTTGCATGATAATTCTCATTCCTTAAACAATTGGCTTTTCTGCTTCTCCCATGTCCTTCCTTACTCCATTTTTCTAATCATAACCCCTCTCCCACCAGTCCTAGAAACTGTACAGTCCAAAATTATTTTCAAAGGCAGAATTCCAATACTTTTTGCACAAAGAAGGTCATCCCTGTTCACATCATCTTCATCATGAAAATACACAAATTCTGCTGTGCTAAAGCACAGTAACTCATAGTTTCACAGCTTGCAATCTGTACACTGTATCTACTCTAAATAAGAGATTTTTGCCTACATGAAAAGAAGAGCTTCCACAGCAATTAACATTTTCAGATCACTGCAAGCTCTGAGTCATAGCTATTGTTACTTACAGGTAGGGTCAGTATATAAATCCACAATACATATTGAATTTCAAATGAAGTAGATCAGAAAATCAAATCTAACTTTGTTATCTTACTAGCAACAACTGTGACTCAAAATAGTGTACAATATATGAGTAAGTGTTAAAAAAATACAGACAACACCAGTTAGCCAGGATGTCTGCTCATGTGATAATTCTCTCTTCAATGCAGCCAATTTGAAAGCTAAAAAAGAACAATAACTGTTGTACGAGGATTTATAAATAATCACCCTTGAATTCATTAAGAAAGGAAACAGACACTATGATGACGCACAAGCACTCCTAACATATCAAAGCTTTAAAAATAGAAGACCGCTGCCCTATAGATAAAAAAAATGCCTTGACTTTAAAATGTTGTTACCACCTAATCCAGCTGCTCTTAAACAAGAATTGGGCAAGAGGAGATAATGAATGCAGAAACACATTAAAACAAGGAGAACCCACCAGAACATGCAAATAGGATCAGAACCTGAACTTCTAATTGCAGGGCAGTTTCTCTCATGTAAAAATACATGGAAAGCTGCTTTTGCAGAGGAGATTTCTCTCTGTTTTGCTGCTCCACCACAGGATAGTTTGGACAGTCTGCCACACCTTCTGACCAGGTGGCCATCAGGGCTGTCTCCCTGTCTGAGCTGTTGTAGAAGCTGGATGCCTCCCACCCCTAGCAGAATTGTTTCCTTAGAGCTGTCCCTGTTGCACAGCAAAGAAATTCTGGCAGATAAAATGTTTTTTCAATTGTCAAGGGGGTGAGGGATGACAAATAAAAGGTCCAACACCCTTATCTACAAATGAGGTGGACTGTGTGGATCTTCATATATTACAAAAAATTGAGACCTGATTTGACTACAGCAGCTAACTAAACTGCAACAAATTTGTATGACCTTTGCAAAGTGTATCTGTAATTATTTCTTACACCACTTGACCTAGAAAGACAAAAACCTAGAGAAAAGCCACAGCTATAGCAAATACTGTCTTTAGACTGGCAGATCAAGGGCTGCCATAACCAGCCACACTGAATTTCAGAAAAACTGCCTCAGAAAGGTAAACACTTGCTGTTCTGGCATAAAGCCAGTAAAGACTTTTAAGATTACCATCACACATCCACAATCCTGTGTGGGGCAAGAAAAGCATTTCTACAGTCTGTAGCTGTTTGGTTGCATATCACCAAGGCACTCATCTTCCCAGGTCTCCAAGCAGCAAAGAAGCCTTGAACTCAGCTGGTACATGTGTGAAAGAGCTAACCTGGTACTCTGGAGAGTTGCTGCCCTACTGACTGCAGATCACAAGATGCAACAAACCCCTGAATGATTTACATCACAAATGGACCATGTTTCCTGTACAACAGAGCATTTTTGGTTGAGTCACTCTATATTTTATTTCTTTGCTGCCCTGGAAAAGACTGCACAGACTGGTGAGAACAATGATGTTTTTCCTCACAGATAACCAATTATAAAACAGAAGGTATAGAAGATAAGAGTGTTGAGAAATTATGCACAATGTAGCAATGCAGCATCACATCCACTAAGATGTTTAAAACTACAAAGACAAGCTACATACATTATAAGACAACTATTTTTATCCTTTTGGTCAAAGTCTTTCAGGCCACCTCTCAGTATCCATATTCTCAGTTTTCTCATACGATAGTTTTTGCTAATTCTTTGGCAAAAACAATGCTAGATTTAAAAATAATAATAGAAAAGTATCTTCCTTTCTCTAAGGCTGAGTTGTTTTACTTTCAAGACTTACGACACAAATTATGTCATAAATCATGCCTATAAAATACAAAGCCAAGGGCTAGAAATTTAAAAAGTTACAAGAAAATTAAGACAGCTACAAAACTGCTCAGATTAAAAACTGCCAGCACAATATTGCACATTACTTTCTAATAAACGTTAGGAAAATTAAAAGAAGAGCAAGAATAGTAATGGAGTGAACAGATATAAGTATTTTAAAAAGTAAACAGAGTACTAAACTACAGAAATTATATTCTGCTTACTGCTCACTTCTTTCAAACAAATATTCCTGATCTATGCAGGGTATCTAGGACTGAGCTGCAGAAAAACACTCTACAACAATTAAGAGTGTAAAAAGGAAGGAAAAAAAATTTGTTGAATATGAAAAGCACTAATAACAAGATGCATGAAGTTTCAGAATAACTGACATACAGGTAGAATCAGAAAAAAAAAATCCAAATCCCCAAACACAAGCCCATGCTTTTCAGCACAGCTTATGAAAATCCTGGGCTGCTATCAAGACGAACCCCACACACTGAGGTCAGTCTGAATAACCACATAAATGTCTTTAACATGACTTCAACACAAACAGAAACCCTAAGTCAAAAGTCCTTAAATCAAATCCTCACTGAAGTTCTGATTAAGGCAAAGTTCTGAGGCCAAAGTATGCAAGTGACTGCATCTATTAAGTTGATATTGGTCTTTCCATGACACACCAGTATGGACACAGGTAATAGCTGATAAAGTACGACCCTGAACTGAAAACACTGGGCCCATAATTCTTCTCCCACAATGCTGGCCCTTCCTGTGTCACCCAGCTTTAGAAGTCTGGAGGGAAGGCAGTTCTGGTAGCTTGGGGCACAAAGGAAAAAGTATTGTTTAGAGCTCAATTGCTGCAGGCCCCCACCCCCATCACTTGCATGAGAACAATCCTATGTACATGTAATATCCCATGTGAACTGTCAAGCATATTCACTTTTTACTCTCTTTATACATTTTGCTGCATGTATTTAACACAGAGAGAGAAGCATGAACGAGTTACAACCTTGAGTTTTGGCTGCACAAACCAAGTGCCTCACCTGCATACATGTGGTATGTCAGCCTCTCAATGAGCTTCACAACAGTTCCTGCCTTGATGATGGGGATTCCAGATTTGGGCTGCATGTTCTCTTCAAACACAATATTCTCTTCAGAGTCAGGTTCTGCAAATCTATAAAGCTCAGGATTTGGAAATCTCATCTGCTCCTCTTTTTCTTCCTGTAACATTGTTACATCCAACATCCTTTCCAGTGTGCTTCTATATTGCAAAGATATCAATGCTGCCATCCAGTTGTTTTTCTCTTCAGCTGATTTAGCAGCAAAAATAACACTGTTCTCATCTTTTAAGATTATTTCAAAAGCATGTCTGTACTCATTAGTGTCATCTTTATCATTGATTTGTACCTTTCGCATTAAGAACTTCTCCTTGAGTCGATATTCTGCATTGCTAGCACCAGGAAGTCTTGGCTGGCCATGATTTGACTTACAGCAAATCATCAAGCCATCAAACAGGAATATGTGTCTCTCGTGCTTTGCTCCTACACGTGTGAGTGTTCCTTCCATGATGAACTCGTTACAGCACTGTCCAATGTCTTTACCCTCCCAACCATCAATATTTTTCTGGATTTCATTCATTTTCTTAATTGCTAGCTGCTTCCCCTTCATCTGCTGAGTATAGAACCGGCATGCGGATTCACTTCAGTGGAGGATGGGAGAAAGGCAGCCTATTAGTACACATGTATTTAAAAAAACACAACCACCACTAACACAAAAACACCACATCATTCTTCTGAGAAGTAAGGATTCCACTGAGAATGCAATTTCATCATTCAGTATCAGCAGCATTGCAAAGGCTTGACTAAAGTATCTTATCTGATACATTTTCTACTTATCTTCAGCAATAGATGTTTTACCTAAACACAAAGAACCAGAGGCAGGCAAGCTGTGAGTGCTTCTTAGCCCAACAAGCCACTCACTTCCATAACCAAATGAACCATTCTAGATGGCATTAATTTGAAACAAGTACATTCAGAAAAAAATAAACTGTTAAATGCATTCATGTTCAAACCTAAAGGTTACACTTCACAGCACAAAAATTGTCTGGCAAAGAAAATACTGAAACAATTTTAAGAGTACTTTCAAATTCAAGAACATTCCCTTCTAACTACACAGAAAGGTACTTTTAGAATATTTTTTAAATTTATTATCTGAGCACAATTAACCCACCAGTGCTGTAACTGTCTACTTACCAGTGAATTCTCAGAACGTCTCAACTACCAGTTTGCAAGGACACATAGAAATTAGAACTGTTTTAAAACAATAACAAATTATCTTGGCTTTGATGTCACTTCCTCTGAAAAAGCAGGCTTGTAAAAAACTATTTTGTTCATTGTTTACTAAAAGAGGAAACCGGGAGCCCTGGATTTATAGCAAAGCATTAAGAGCAGAGAGCAGAAAAACCGGAAACATTTACCTAAGCCTTCGTTTTGCAAGGCTTTTGGAGCATATCCGTTCCATACTGCTTTGAAGATTTAGCAGGGCAGTTATTGCTTGCTTCAAGCACTCCTTATCCTCTTCATCCTCACTTTTTTCTTCCAATTGCTGTGAACATTGAAAGTCAAAGACAGGAAGTGTTACAAGCATTTTGGTACGTGCAAATCTAGACGTTTGACCCAGGAAGAAGAAATCTAACCATCTGCTGATTTTCCATGCTCCTGCTTGTTATAAAAGTTAATGGTAATAACCAGGTGTGTTACTGACACAGGTGAGAGACAACTCTCTGCTAATAGCTTAATCTCACTAAAATACAGCACAGTCACTAAGGCCCCCCAGATACAAACACACTCAGACACACAGTATTTATCTCAAACTGGTTTGATTTACCTTACAGCTCCTTAATGGAACCCATTTCAGGTGTTAAATCTTAAGAACAAGCAAGGAAGGAGATCCCCATACACACCATACTACAGGACAAGATCAAATCAGTCTGAACCACATAAACATCCTGGAACAGGCAAGCTGGACCCAAAGCTAAGCAGAATTCCTTCATCACATTCTAAACAAGAAGATTACAAGGACTCTCAACTCACAAATAACAGTCTAATTAATAAATCAAGTGAAAGGGGACCTTGGAAATTATCTCAAGCCAACAACTGCAGAGCCAACGCAAATCAAGTTGCCCAGAGCCACAATGAGTTTTGAAATTAAAAACTAAACTAAAACTGGATAAGAAGGGTTAATACTTAATATTTTGTGTCTAACTATTTTTATGACAGATAAATTTTTAAAACAAGATCTGCCATGTTTAAGATTGTTTAAATTGAGGATTTGCATCTCTTCATTTAAGCACTAAAATGTTTCATGTGAGTGAAAAAATAGGTGACTACAGTTGTGGCTTAGATGTCAAACTGAAGTAACATTTGCAGAATTATGAACAGACAAGCATTTTGCACACCAAGAATTAGTTCCTGAAGGATTTGTTATGGTTGCAGAAGTGAAACGAAGGCCAGCATGAACCAGAATGAGACACCCTTAGAAAAAGTAAAACTGCGTTCTTCGATTCCAGTGTAAAACATAAGTATGGTTCTTCAAAATCCAACAGAGTACAACAGTCATGTTTTATATTTTAATGGGTCAGAGAACAGCACAAATTTTTCCCTAACGAGTTAATCATTCAATGCAACAGCTGTCAATGCCAAAGACTATTTGTTTTCAGCCATAAGGATGACCACAAAGGTTATTCTAGGCAGCTTTGGTTCATGTAGTGAACCAAAAAGTCATCTGTTGTAGTCTCAACCTAAGCAGCATTCGGTGGGAGAGCCTACTAGAGTAACAACCCCTGAAATAGGTCTGAGAATGCACCACAACAAGCATTACTCCGCAAAAGATCTTAGGGAGATAACATCATCCAAGAAGGAACAGACTACCCTCTTCATATTTCTCTGCTCTTCAGATTTAGTGTAGTTATCATCTCCCCTTTGCTTCAGATTTGCAGATCTGGCTTCATAGAGGATTTCAGACTAATGAGGCAAGTACAGCACCAGTGGCAGAAGTCTTGAAAGAAAGCTGTGAAAAAGCTGTAACTGCCTCTAAGATTTTGCATCTTTCCTGCACAAGCATTCATAGAAGGCTCTTTGCCTTGTGTGCTGCCTTTTTGCAAACTTCCATCCAAACAGTCTGGATGGATTTCCTACAGTTTCTGGGTTGCTACTCTTCAGCAGTGGAAGAGATTGTTTAAGCCTGGTCTCCTTGAAAATAAGCCTTACTAGGTCCTACAATATTTGTACATTCTCTTCAGAAACAAACTAATAAAGATTAACATTCATTACTGCAAAGTATTCTGCTCTTATGTTGCTTTTTACAGCAACCTCTCTCCAGCTGCAAAAATGTTGGTATTTATCCGTGTCCCAAAGCAAAACACATATTTACTTACAGAGAAAGCAGTTAATACTTTCCCAAGAGGATCCATTGGGAGTAATCCTATTTCCAACGGTAAATAGAAACTAAATCAAAATCCAGTGAGTGTAATTATGCTCCAGGTTTAACATTTAGAAAGTGCTATGCAGAAATGCGTGTCATCTTCTGTGTAACACCAACACAAATGGCAAATCAAGCAGTACTCTCAACTACTATGAAGACACTTCTTTTGACACAGGAATTTGGAAGCTTATATTCCAGCATGGTACTGTACAATTACCAAAACCAGACTTAGCCAGAACTCAGTGTAAATTACAGCAACAATTTCATCTTACACTGCCCCTGGACAGTTAGGAAAAGGTGGAAAGTAAAATGGCATCATTGGAAACCACACAGAAAGTTTTTCTGCAAATCCCACTCATTCTTCTATAGCTGTGCAGTGCCCCCTAATGAATAAACCAGAGAGACGCTATGAAAGTGGTGAGGGGGGTTTTGTTTGTTTTGTGGTTGTTTGTTTGCTTTTGTTTGTTTTTTTTACAGAAAGTTCACTATATACTACAAAAAATTATAATATTATTGGAAGGAAGTGCAGACTTCTGATTATCAGAAGTATTATAGACATTATGGGTTTTAACAATCTTATGAGAAAATATTGGCTTATCATTCATATGATTTACAATACTACAGGCACAAGACCCTATTCATTCAAGGAAAACAAACTTGGAAAATAGACTGCTAGGGAAGTCTCTAATAAAACTCTACATTCTAGGCCACAGGTTCCAAAGAGACACCAACAAGTGGAAGATGAGGTATTTTGTTCTACCTGTTGCATACCACAAGGATTACATATTTATAAACTCCAAAGAGATAGAAAAGAAAGTCTTCTCATGCAGTGCACAATTAGACTGTGGTAGTCAATCTCTTACACTGTCAGAGAAGCATCTCTCTGGAAACATGGTGACAGAAAATACATATGAGAACATGCAGATACAACCATACCAGCAGGTGCCATGACAGATATGAAGTCTTGTACTTTAGGGTTTGCATCATAACCTAGACTTCTGTCTTCCCAGAAGATTAAGTCTAACCACTGAAATTTGTGAACTGCAAGTTCCCCAATTCCTCTGGGAACAAAGACCACAGCTTCAATACACAGAAGACAGAGCTATTTTGTAATCAACAATAAAAACCAACAGAACAGGGTTTCTTCTCTGACCATGGCAGGCAGGTCTGCTGGCACTTCGCCATAAACCAATCCTGGAAGGTGGCTCAACAGCACAGATACATGAGAGCACTCTCTGACTTTTTGTAATTTCTAAAAAAACCCAAAAAAACTCAGCCCAAATCAGCAGTGTACTGGGGACAAAAGAAAGTGTTCTCATATCTAGAAACTTTAATTTCTAGAAAGCATCAGGAAATCATCTGGGACAGTAAATGGAGACAACACTATGCACTTCTGGAAAATGTTAGCAGACTAAAAAAGCACCTCACGCTTGAACCTTGAAGGAAACCCCACATGCCATATTCCTGAACATATATACACAGCTTCAATGCACTGAAATTTGAAAAGTCCTTTTGTTTTCATATAAACTCAGACAATCTTAAGCACAGTGCAGTAAAACCATTCATACACTTATCTGTTTATTTAGACCTACATTACAGCAGGAGTGCTAGTTGCATTGACAGTGGAACAGAACTTCATATCTTACTGAAGCAATGATAAAAACCTTTTCCCCCCTCAAAGTTTAATTATGCCTTCTCAGTTTAATTATAAAAAGTTACATGAAATAGCACATGTCAAATATCAAACCCCAGATATCAGACAACTAGTTACAAAAAAGCCTTTAGCATTCTCTTGGAAGTACATTTTAAAAGACACAGAAGCTAGAAGCCCCTCATCTTTTATTTCACATTACGTTTAACTCACAATATAAAAAATGATCAACCCATAAGGAAGTATACTGGACAAGTAAAGCACCAAAACAGAGGAAAACAAAAAACATTTCAACTTTTAGTACAAGATTCCTTGTTCCTTCACCTCTTTACTATGTGACTTAAAACAGATCCTAAATGTACGTTGAAAATTCAAGTACATCAAATGTCATCCAATCCCAAAAAATGTAAAAACATTTGGGCTAAAGAAACACAAATTTAAGGAATTGCTACTTGGATTACTCAATGTGAACGTTCTTATTTGGGAAGGTGTGTGTGTGTGCATGTGTGAAATTAAAATAATTGCATTTCAGAATTCAATTACATTTCTCTGAATTGTCATTTTGAAAGTCAGGATGGACACTGAGGAAAAGTCAGGAAGACCCACTGAGAACTGTATACTACACAAGTCTGTCAGCTGATGTTTCACCAATTCAACAGCTCAAAGTTTTCTATAACAAGTTTCTTATGTGGCCAATTTGCCATTAGCATTCCCATAAAGGGGTACAGCCTGTCAGAAGACCATATTCCAGATTTGCTCCAGGGCTACAGAACCCTGCTAAGTGTTTCACCTGGTGTCTGCTTAGCAGGAAGAGGTGCAATTTTGCTCTCAGTTTCTGCGGCTGGGAAGGGATTCAAGTATGCAATCAATGTTAAGTTACACACTCAGCATCTCCTTCACCAATAAAGAGACAGAACAGCAAAGCCTTTTTACCAAATGCCTTCTCTGAGGTTCTCACAAAACTATTTCCTAAACATTCAGACTTTTTGTAGGCTAGTAGTAGCCATTTATGCATTTTACATTCCATTACTGGGAATAGCTACTTTGCCTATAGGAGGCCTTGACTTCTCCAAGTACAGAAATCCCATTTGCTCTGCATTTTTCAGAAATATGGGGTTTGGTTTTTTTTTTGCATGTGCTGATGTCTCCTCCACATCAGCATCATTACCTTTCTGCAACAAATGTACAAGTTCACAAAGATCCTTCCAGAGCCTTCATGCTCTGAAACTCTTTTCTCTCTTACTAGAGACTTTGGTTTGTCTCATCACTATTAGCAGCCCTGCAGAATACATTAGAAATTTAAAACTCATAATTTAGTTCATAACATTTAGTTAGATCAGTATTTGAAATATCACAGAATATTTACCTACATGCTTCCACACTTGTAACTGAGGTCTTCCATCTTCTTCCCCCAAATTTTCCATCAAAGTAAAGACAATGCAATTTGAAAACATCTTCCCTTTCTTTTATAATTCCGAAGTGGATTAAAATCCACTTTTTCTGCTTCAAAACAATTCAAGTCTGATCTTTGCCAGAAAATTTTGCAAGGCTGTAAGCAAAACTGGATGACACCTCTATGTTGGGACAGAAATGTATGAATTTTTGAACAGAAATGTACGAATGGTTGAACACTACATAAGGTGAATGCACAATTTCAGAGACCACTCTGGGAAGAAAGGGTAGAACCATGTTGATTTTAAGAGGAACCGTGGTGGTTAAGTAAAAAACCACAGTAGGTGAAATGAAATGAAACAGCAAGTGACAAGAAGAAACCATGAATGGAGTTTGTTGTTCCACTTGTGTTTGTTATTTTCTTCTTATTTCCATCAGTTTTCATTGAATATCTTGAAGTATTGACAGAAAACATAAACCTCCACTGTTAAGAGAAACAAAGAAAGTGGGACTAAATCCACAGCTCCACATCCAGAAGTATTTCCAGTGAAGAAATACAAGCATATGGAAGTCTCAACCATTGCACTACCACTCTCCAAGGATCTGCCTTTTGTACACAAGGTGGCAGGAGAAGAGGACAGGAAAATACATTACAGTTTAAAAAAAATTATGCAACAATACAAGTGTATCAGAGACTGTATCATGACTGCCACAGTCACAAAAACTAGGAGCTGAAAATCCCAGCTAAAATAAGCTTCTTAACATTCAGTCCCCGATGCATTTTGTCAAAACTTTCATTTAGCAGGGAAAAAAAAATCAAAATTTGTGCAAGTTCCTCTAACACCCATCCATTTTCACGGGAGCTTGGCCTTGGGTGTTCAGCACAAGCTGTTGCCATGGAAGCTGACGAACTCTCTACCATCACTAACAGCAGCCACTGAAAAGTGAGAACAGATCAGTTAATACAGCTCTTCTAACTCCCGCAGGACTACAGAGCATTTGCCATGCAGGTGTTTCTGGAAAATTGACTGCAAAACAGGACTTTGGAACCCTATGGTTAAACACATAAGTGAAGTCGTAAGTCTGGAGTTCAGGACATGCTTCATTTGACTTCCCAAAGAAGTCTGGCCCTGTGACATCCTACTCCTGCCTCAAGGGATCAAAGTACAGCATTTGTTGTTACAGGTCCAGCAGGATTGACTGACACAGCTCAAGTGCCATTGAGGACTGGAAGACAAAGGATCACAAGGAATATTTTACACTCACTTTTGTTATATTTTATCCATTTTTTGCAGAAAAGCAATTTTAGAGGGATAAGAGAAAAAAATATTCTCAGAGGTACCTATTTAGAAAGAAAAGGGGATTATTAGAAATTATTAGAAAATTTCCTGGAAAGAGACATCTGCTTCTCAAAATCCCAGATACATCCTGTATATAAGGAAAAAACCCTATGAAGCAAAACATGCAGCCCCATTACAGCTCCATAACAGATGACATAAATCATTGACAAATGAAGTGACACCCATGTGCATAGATTCATCTGATACAAACACAGGAAATACATCAATGAGTGCCACAGCTAAAAAGAAAATTAAGGACCAATTAGTTCGATTAACAATAACCAAATTTCTGGGAAAAGTGCACACACACATACATACACACTCACAAATGTGTGACAAAGTTTTATTTTCCCCTATCAACTTCTCCCTTTTGGCTGATGAACACACAGCTGACTTCAGGCATAAACTCACTAGCACTTAAAGGAGAAAAGAAATAGAAATATTGTCAATGAAACCCCACAAGCAATAAATACATACAGAATTTAATTTCCTCATTTCACCTGGCTGTATTCAACTCTGGCTTCTACCACATGACACAACTTCTGTACCTTTACAACAGTCCAGTTGTAATACAAGTCTTCTTAGCTTAACAATATGAAGCTTAAATTTTTTACCTACTGTCACATTCTAGGAAACCTCTTCTTAGACTTCAGTTCAAATTTTGCATCACCACTGCTTTCTCTCCTAAGAAACACCCAAATACACTGTGTAGTCCTTATCACACACTAGCAACAGTTTGCTAAAGCTACGCTTTCTTTAACACACAGACACAGAGACCTAGAACAACACATTATCTCCAGTGGATTTAATAAGTCATCCACATCTGCAGCTACGTACACAAAGTATGCAAAACATTAGTACTTCTGCTTTTTATTTATTTCAAATGTTACATACATTGTGCATACAAGTTACTGCCTTTGGAAAAAAGCATTGAACAAAAAGTGATTTCAGAAAGTAAAATATTAAGTGAATACTTTCTTGAAATAATTCACAGCTAGTTCAAATCCATTATTTACTGGTTTTAACAGTAATCAAAAGATACTTTGCAAATTAACTAAAGCAACAGAACCTGTTAATCATAGTGCTCATACTGAAGACAAGCAGTCCAGACAGTGTTGTGAGACAATGATCTGTAATTGCAGATATTGTAAAACCTTTGCAGACTGACAAAGTTCAATTAATTAAGACTTTGATTCTCCACCCTGAGCTGCGTTACACCACTTACAGATGGCATTGCAAACCGAATTCACTCAATTTGTTACACTCTGGAACACGACACTGGGTGAAACAAGGAGAATCAAAGTGAAGTCAAAGCCCAAAATACTTTGGGATGTGCTGCCCAATAAAACACACAGCAAGAAACTTAGGGGATCAAGCTCAAGATACGCTAGTCCTAAACTAACTCGGTACTACCTTGTGCCTTCTTCAGCAACATGTAACAAATTTAATACTAACAGGTTAGGAAAAGGAGAGGTTATCATCTTGAAAGACCTTGTCAAACCAGAATTATTATTTTTACCATTAGCATGGTGGAAGACAAAGACAAAAAGGTTCAACTGAGGAGTATTTCTACTTGAGCTGAATTGCCAGTCAGTAAAACCTGAGAAGTTACTTATCATCTAAGAACAAAGTTTGGAAATAAAATAAATAGATGCTGCTGTGAAATAAAAGCATCCTGAGATTTTTAGTATATTATAGATAGAATTCCAATTGAAATATAAATATGAAAAAATATTAGCATTAATTTAAAATATTAAAATATATTAGCAAAAAGATCATAGTTACCATTCCTAAGTCATGGGACTCAAGTCTGCACTTGGCTTAAAAAAATCAAAACCACACAAAATCCCTACCAAGTTCTCCTGTTGCCCAGAATATATTGTTTAATCTAAGCAAAGTTTATATATGCTTTGCAGCATTTCTACCTGGAAAAAAAAGAACTTTAAAGTAATCTATTCACCCAATGAAAGAATATCATACATGCATAATGTGCAGCATTTGAAACAGTGCCCAATTCAAATATCTTGACAACCTCTTTCTTCAATTACTAGTAATGATTCTATGATTTAGAAAAGCCCATTTATTATCTGAATAACTGCAGAAAAGTGCAGTTTCCCACAAAGCCGCTATTTTATATAGTTCTTATATAAAAGTTTGAGGACTTTCAGGTTGGTTGAAGGAAAACACAGCTCTTAGTCCTATGCTAATTACCCAACAATGTAACAACAAGAAGATTCAGCTAAAAATAGAATATGCATTTGTGGATTCCTGGTGCCCTGTCCAACTTCAGGAGGGCTTTAGTTTCTAAATAGGATAACCTTTAGTGAATAGAAATTTACTTTTTTTGTAGTCTGGATAGTTAGAAGGTAACTGAAATGCATTTTAAATAGATTACTTTAAAATAGGCAACATGATACAACACAGCTCAAAGATAAATGCTAACCTCTCTATCCTTAAGTAAATCTACATTCAAGAGAAATCAAATCTCTTTTTCCACATGCTACTTTGCCAACATTTTGTCTCTTCATAACCAGAGGTCCCTTTTCATAGCATTTTTAACTTGATTATTCATAGACATGCCTGCAATCACTAACTCAGGCCTCTTACCACACAAGAGAATTCAATATCTTTTATCAGTGGAACTCTCAGGATGATATAATTGCACAAATATCCTTCTGTGGCAGATAAAAATCAAGCTGGAATCTGTTCAAAGATTCCAGATACAAGGAAGAAAATGTTACTGCTAGCAAAGACTACTTGAGGCAGGGATTCATACTGAATTGCACATTGATGTACTCATCGACAGCTGAAGATATCTCTCTCTTCATGTGCACCTATTATCCATCACTGCCTATTTTGTGTACGTGATATGTGTGTGCTGACAGACCACAGTGACAGGTGTCCAACTAAAACTTGATATGAGCAACACAGTGGGAAGAAAACCTGGGAGCTTATTATCAGATACAGAATAAAATACAGCAGAACAATATCAGACTGACACAAGGTAGAGGAGTTCTGTGCATTTGTGTGCGTAAAGCATGAATGTGAAAAGAATAATTTTTCACATAGCAGAGGTCATGAGTTACAAAAAGACTGATAAACTTTGGGGGGGAGGGCAGCTTAGACTCCAGCCTGCCCTAGAAAAGGCAAACACTGTTTGCTGTTCCCTGTTCCATAGGCACACATGCTCTCCTTTCCCCTCTAAAATTGCCAGTGGCAAGAAGCAAGACAGGATGGCTGGGTGTCAGACAACATTAATCCTTCATGCTTTGTCCATTAGGTAATACAGTGCCATGTTCACATAGAAGTATGCAAAGCCTTCAGTACTGCATTTTGAGACTGTGTGATAACAATGTGAGCAGAGAAACCTTATGTCTGTGCAGGTCCTTATCATACAAAAATACAAACAAGCTGTGTCAAACCTCCCTTCCAATGGACTGCCATGAAAGGAAATGCGTAATATTTTAAAGATGTCTGAAGTCAGACCAAACCCCTGAATGAGACAAATAGATCAGGCACACATCCCAAAATTTTTCAAAAAGCATGTTATACAAGACGTGCTATGCGCCAAAGGTGTACAAAGGTAGCTAAATCAGTAAAAATGAAGTTACAACTGTAGACAATTATGCTCAAAGATGAACTACTGGCTTATCCAAAGACAACCAAACAAACATTCAAGGAAACACAATAGATTTCTTAAAAATTGTTTGGGCTTTTCATTTGTTGGTTTTTTGGTTTTTTTTTTGTTGTTGTTGTTTTTGTTGTTTATTTGCTTTTTGTTTGGTGGTTTTTGTTTCGTTGGTTGGTTTTTTGGGTTTTTGTTTGTTTGTTTGTTTGGGTTTTTTGTTGGGTTTTTGTTTTTTGGTTTTTGGTTTTTTTTTACTTCTGATCCAAATTTTCATAAATAGTTGTTTGGAACACTGTATTCTTTATGAATTTCCATTAAGCCCAAAAGATGATCCTACTGGAACATTTTCCTCAAAATGCCTTATACTCCCTAAGATCATTATGCAATACTGATAAGTGACCCAGAGAAACATTCTGCAGCTATTACATGTTATTGTTACGCTATCAATGCAAGGTCTAATTACAAATAGCCCAAGTATAAATATTAACCAAGCCTTCCCTTTGAAGGAAAGATATCACATGTACAGTCCCATGGGATGTGCACTGCAAGAACTCTGAAGCTTTTATTAAAATAAAATGAAGTCTGAAGGGGAATCTTGCTGTAATTTCAAATTTACAAAGTAACAGCTTGAGAAAGGCTTGGACATTTTCTGTAACACAGCCATGTGCCATCATCTCCTAGCAATGTTGAAACAATCATCCCAAGAATATGAGTATGTAGATCTCTACTGCTTTCTAGATTGATAGATTATTTAACAGAAATAATTATCAGCTGATATTCAATTAATTACAGCATCCACCTGCAGAGCACACAGCCTGCTTTTCTTTCAACACAGCAGTTTTATTATTCACATTCTAGTAAAAGATTCTACACCTAACTGAGCATACAAAGCTCTCACCTAACATTGAGAACCACGAAAAAACCCCAAAACCCCCAAACACATCAGATTTACACAATATTCTTACTTTTAGCAGTTCAAAATAATGAAGACAGTGGTAAACAGGGGCGAGGAGGAGTCGGGGTAGAACATACTGAACAGCTTCTTTAAAGCCTTCACCTATTGACTAGAAACAAAATAAGTTTTAGTCTTAAAACAATACGTGTACTGAAGCAATAAGACAATATAATTAACATAGCAATATTAACAGCATGTCTTATTTAAAGGCAAGTTACCTGTAAATAAAATGCTGCTCCTGGCTTTGATAATTGACTTAGAAAATGATCATGAAACCCGGGTCGTAAAATATCTTGTGCATATGATTCATATGGATCAAATGCTAGTTCCTAAAAAGAGATACAGAATAATTTTACAATCACAGAATCCCAGAATGACTTGGGTTGGAAGGGACATTAAAGATCTTCTAGTTCCAACCCCCCTGCCATGGGCAGGCATGCCATCAGTTTACAAAATTGATTTAACAGCTAAACTTCCATATTTCTAATAGAAAATACATATCCTACATAGAAGAGACTTTTCTGCATACTCTTCCCATAATACCTATATAGAAGAATCCATACTTTTACGTGCACAGTCTCATGGGTTAAATCAGTCTAAAAGAGATCTCTGGAAATCAACTGGTCCAATTCCTTTGGTCAAAGAAGTGCCCACCTCAGGGCCAAAGACAGATCCATCATTCAAGCTGGCTGAGAATGCTCAGGGTCTCTCATCCTGTTGAGTTCTAACTCTAAGAACAGAGGCACCAAAACCTCTCTGGGCAGTCCATCCCAATGTTCAATTGTTCTTATTGCAAATTTCTCCCTCTCCCCCCAGTATCTAATCAGGATTCATCTTTTTGCCTTTTTCATGTTGTCTCACTCATCTCACAGTTCTCAACTGAGAATTTGCCTTGGCCATCCTCACACCTTCCCTTCAGGTAACTAAAGACAGCAGTAAAATCGCCTGCTTCAGCCTTCTTAAGAATCAACACACCCAGTCTCAACCCTCTTTGTGCATCGTGGGCCTCAACTCTTTAATCATCATGGCAACCTTCACTACAAGCCTACCTTGCCTCTCCTGTACCAAAAAGCCCAAAACCAGAGACAGTACACCAGATCTGGTCTCAAGTTCTACACAAAACTGCCAGCTACACATTCCCTAATATAACCAAGGAGCTACTTAGCCTTCACATCCAACCTCCAAGGATCTCCCAGCCCTGACAAGCAGTACTGCTCCTCAGACAGGCAGCTGAGACATTGCATGGGGTTGTTTGCTCCCAGGTGCAGAATTTTGTGTTTGCCTTTACTCAGCTCTAGGAGGCTCCCATAGGTCCATTTCTCCAGCCTGTCAGATCCCAAGAGCAGCAGCTCAGTCCTCCTGTGTGTCCCCCCACAATTTGGCAGCACCTATCTAGGCACCAGCCTAGATGAGGCAGACCTCCTTCCACAATACCAATACAGACACTAAACAGTATCAAACCCTGAGGAATGCTGGCAACCATCAGCCTCCAGGTGACCTTTGTGCTGCTAATAACAATCCTTCACAAGCCTGACAGCTCAGCCAACCGCCCATGTTCTACAATTCAACCAGCTAGGTTGCATCTCACCTATGCGATGACAGACTGTGCTCTGAAGGCCCTGCTTAGTTCAGATAAGAGATAATAACTGCTCTTTCCTTCATCCATGGACACAGCCATCACTCTGAAAGCAGTCAAGCTACAGTCTGTCCTTTGGAAATCTGTGCTGGCTTTTGCCAACCATCTTCTAGTCCTTCACATGGATGCGAAGTCCAGGAAGATTTGCTGATATTCTCTGGGACTAGGGAGAGGCTGACCAACTTCTAGTTTTACAGTAACCTCTTCATCAGTGTTGTTTTTTTTCACCGCTGCTCTCTGAACTTTAAACAGCCACTCTAAAAGCTGAGATTTAGAGACTAAAAAGGTAAGAGGACTTAAAAAATGGACAGTCCCTTCATCACAGTGGGGTTGGAAGAAGAGATCTGAAACTGAAGAAAGCCAGCTGGAACAGAGATTTAGTTGCAAGTATTAAAATACGAATAGCGAAAAAAACCCCCAACAAAACCCACACCACCATTCTCTTACCTCTGCCATATCTTCAAAGCAGCTGCCTACTAGTGGGTGAGGACTACCTTCATCTGTCATTTCAACAGTGTCCTCTATATGACCCAGTAACTTCACACTAAGTTCATGGATGTCTGATATACGACTAAATATATTTTCCACATCCTGCAACAAAACAAGACAAAAGTCAAACGTGCAAAGCTACTCTGTTCTGACATGAAAGTCAAGAACCTCCTTAAATAGAACAAGATTTTACAATCATGCTATAATATACTTTTTCTATGATTTATGTAAGATCATAAAATGTATTTTTAAAATAATGAATATATAAATATATGTAAAATGTACATTATTGAAATATGGTGAAAAACAGTGACAGATAGCCTGTAAGTGAACATACGTAAATGGGAAGGTTTCTTCCATGGTCCTACAAAACCTGCAAGTGCTCTTTTACTATTTACATATCAGAACTCAAGAAAAGTGCTTTTTCTACTACTGATACCTTAAACTCAACAACAGTAAAGTTTGCAAAGTATCTATCTATATTTACAGATATGACAGTAGGTGCCTTTTGTGTTTCTGGTTTGTACAATACTTACATGAGATGAAAACAGTTTGGAGTTGGAGGCATATGGCTCTCTAAAAACTCTGATAATGAGATTCAGTTCCCTTATGTATTGTCGAACTTCTGCCATAAATGATTTCACTAGATCATAATAGGTTTGCTCCCCCGAGGTGGAGGGTTCTTCATCAGATAAAGTCAGTGCACTTAAATCTTCTACATCTTGATTGAACATATCCATTAATACCTAGGCAGCAAAGAGAGGGAAATCCACAAAATGAGAACCCCTTTTTGAGATTGACTAGTAAGTTACCAATAAAGAAAGCCTATTATTCCCATGAAGTCAGACTGATAAGCAATAAAATTTATGTATTATCATTCTGCAATCAGGTAAGCATTACAAAACCAACATCCATTGCTATGAATTTGCAAGTCATTATGTGCAGTGGCAATTTCTGAAGACTCCCAGTCACTTAGACCAATCCAGGCATCTCTCCAAGAATGTGTTCCTAAAATCAATTACAATTTTAAAAGGTGCAATACACAAAAACAATTAGCATTTACCTGTGTTCTATTGCTCTGAATCAGCAGTACACAACCTAAGTTTCTGAAGATACTGTCTGAAGTTAAAAGTGTGTGTATTTTGGCTTTTCAGCTTTCGCTTTACCAGGAACACACAATGGTCATGCTCAGAACCCTGTGATCTACCTCTAATGAACACTGGCCTGTCCACAGACTGCACATGGCCCAGTTTCTGTCCTTAACTGCTGAGCTCTCTTGTTAAAACGAACCCTTGCAGAAGGGCAGCAGCTTCAGAAACCAGTTCTGTTGCGGAACTACACACACAACAGGAACTCTGAACACTCTGACTATCAGAGGTCCCAATTCATACCCAAGCAAGATTTACCAAACACAAGCAATCAGTAACTTAAAGTTCTCAAGAAAAGTGGATCACTGAACACTTCCCCCAAATGTGGTGTGTGAAACAGGAATCATTACAATGACTCCCTAAAAGCAGAAAAATGCAGGACATTTTGCATGAAGCCTGACTACTGAAGTTCTAAGAACAGAAGGTGATTCAAGCTTCAGTCAGTGACTGTACATGGAACTTGGGTTAAAATGAGAATCCTAACTAATTCTGGGGAATGGGACATTGCGGCATCACTACTGTAGGAAATCACATGGAATAATCCAAGTATTCAAGGAGACCTCACCATTTCTAACTTCCCTTCACAGATACAGTTCTAGCACACTGCTAGGAGACTCCAGGCTGTATTCACCAGATCCATGTCTCACTACTAAGGAAAATTGGGCTGAGATGCTAAGGAGATGGGGGTTTTGTTCAACCCACTGAAACACTACTTTTTACGTGCAATACAGTTTTAAGTTAGTGCTGCTTCACAGTAATTTTTAAAGTATTCACATGTTGCTGACATTAGGCAGGTGCAATCAAGCGAAAGAGAGATTTAATAAGCACAACAGCTTTATAAGCTCAATTAGCTTTGTGGTAGTTTTGTTCCATTACTGGAACCATATTTTATGACACCAATTTCTTCTTAGAAGATATAACATTCCACGTACTCACTAAGAAAAAGACATTGTCCTCCCAAAATTACCGACAGCTTTAGTTGTTTATTAACTTGACAAACCAGAGTTGGGCTTACCTTATCAGCACACATTGCTACTTTAATATCTTGTTTTGTAATCTCATAATGTCTTATATTCCGCACATAATTCCCAACCAGTTTTAAGATGTCTGCAGAAATGTATTCTAATACTGCTACTATGTAAACAGACACTTGGTGGTCAATTTTGTAGCCTAGAACTTCCTGAAAAGGAAAAAAGAAAACAAATAGGCATTCCACTGTCACTCAGTTGATGAAACAGACACTGTAGATTATAACTCAACCCAGTTAATCCTGCTCAATAAAAATTCACCACATATCCACAGCCTATTTTAGGAACAGAAACACAGGAGTGTGTAGGCCGAGAGAAGAAACAGTGCCACTGGTGATGCTGCTCTATTAAACATGGAAGAGACAACTAACTGTCCCAAAAGTCTCACCTAAACATTTAGGGCTATTTCCATGAGTTTCTTGAGTGTTTTCTTAGTCATGGAAAATGAAACACAAACAATCAAACTTATACAATGGGTTCTTAGCCTTGTTTGTCCAAGAGAGAATTGAGTGAATTTTAACTCAGAAATAAGTATATTCCATTAACTGGAACACTTAGAACTATGCAACAAACATAGATATTTTTAATTATTTTAGTTCTCAGTTCAGGCAGTACACAGACATTACATAAAACAAAGGGGTTGACCTCTAACTGCGCTCTGAAAGCAAGATTCCATCACTGCTTACCTTTAACAAGGGATGGATCTTTTCTACCGGAAGAGATAACGGATTCCTTCGTTTCCTCTTCTCAATAGCAGACTGGGCATCAGCTATTGCCCACTTATCAATAGGATGGGGGAAACTTTTTTGAACACGATCCTTAAGACAAGAAAACATGACCAAGGAGTAAATGCACCATCTGAATGATCTCAGCAATGTAACTGTGTTATCAAACTGCTTTCTATTACTTAACAAAGAAATGGTTGCTAATGTTTCTATTTCAACTACAAAAGCTTATACAAGATGTGTAAATGTTATAATTTTGGTACACGCTGCTCACTACATTCATAAGGCTGTTTCAGGGTATCATTATCAGAGAATTATCTCTTGCTCAGAATTTAAGAATTAAGCTGCAACTGAAGGCACAGTTTGCTCCCCTTGTACCCATGCCTGGTAACTTGGTATTTGAATACATGACTACATACCTGACACTTTATTCCCTGTACAGGATGGTCACTGAATGAAATGATAACAGGCTTTCTGTTCTGCCTTTACTGATCAGCACATGGTCCAGTCTGAACACATGAGAGCAAACTGCTCTGATGATGACAATTAAAATAACAGGAGAAGAAAATGTCCAACAGCACCCACATATTCTAAACCAGTTTCAGGCTGCAGGTGGGCCAGACATGGCCCAGTTTATTTACTCCTTCCAGCAGTGCCTGAGGACACCTGCACACTCCCATGCATTGAACAACTCTCCTGCTGGAACTCACACACAGGTCTCTGGAGGTTTGAAAGCATCACCATTTTTTTATGTAGCCCTAGTATTCACAGATGCCAGAAATTTATTTTCTCACATAACTTCACATTTTATTTTTTCAGACCACAGTTCCCACTGACTGTTTCAGTTGCAAGTGCTCACTTACATAAATACGGCTCCTGTTTGAGTAACCATGAAATGAGGAAGATGAAGTTAATGACCACTTACAGAGAGCTGGCACAGGAAAAAGTACACAAACAAAAACTTTCTAACAAAAAAAAAAGTGACAGAATACTATTCTCTAAAGGTAATACCCAACTTTTCAAAGTGCAGGCTTTTTTTCTCCCTCATAACACTTTGGCAAAAGGAAAGCAGAGGTCCTACCAAAAAAAAGTCCAATTTACTATCTAATACCAATTCACACTCCTAGTCTGTGGACTGAACAATGAAAGGTGTCCCAGGGGAAAAAGGAATGTGTTCAACCATATAATTAAAAACAGCATCATTGTGCATGAACACCAAGGGGGTAAATGGTGGTTGCTTGACCATCTCTACTTTTTGCATTTCTCCTGCCTTCACAGGCATAAGACTCATAATACAACACTTTTTGTCGAGGTTTTTGTCAGTGTTGTTTAAAACAGCATTAAACAACCTTCCCCAAAGCTCTTGTCTCTTGAGCTGCCAAGCCACAATGATTTGCAAAACAGGTCAGCCATTAAAAGGGACACTGGAACACCACTGGAGGTGTCAGTGTTCAAAAGGGAAGAGGAAGGATGAAATTCATCAGTCCTGAGCTCTAAGACAGCCACATTTTTAAGGGTTTTTTGTTAGTGAGGTTTTATTTGCCATTAGTCCACTTTCTTCAGAAAGTGAGGAAGTCACTTGGCACAGGCTCTGGTGCCAAGCAGTGGAAACCAGCAGGCACACAGACTCTGTAGCCTGGGACCAAAATTTTTAAATCATGGTTAAGCACCAAGTGCTACCAAGGTATTCATGGTCCTACAAATTTAAGTGATATAGCTTCGCTAATTTGTTCCTCAGATGGAAAAACTCTTCAGCTCAACCTCTCTTCTCAAGCATTAAGCCGCTCTGCTGAGCAGCAGGGGTTGTAGACCTTTGAAGAGGCAATGACAAGAGAAGAGGTCTCTGTACAGAGGAAAAAAGTGTTCCTAAACTCTTTCTGAAAAAAGTGACTGAACTATCTAAAAAGTCACTAACTAAAAAGTGACTGAATTTTTATTTTAATTTCTGGGACAGCAGGGTATATATCAGCCTAAATTACCATGCTGAGAAAGCAGCACAGAGCCTCAGACTAAGCAGCTGTAGTTTGCATACAATACCAGTGGGGAAAAAAAGGTCTTTTGAAAGGAACCAGTCAGCTTTACACACAAAACTTACACTCACCATCTATTGAAAAGCAATACAGCACACAGACAGTTTTGCTGTGCATTGAACAATAAATTCAATTGATAGGAAAATGAGCTATTAGGGAACTCAGTAGGCTTTATGCAGAAGGCTGTGCTACATAAAGATACATAATTACTGCTTTCCTTTTTGCATTGTGAAATGGGTAATATAGTAGCTTTCATGTAATAGCTCAAATTATTTGCAATAATGTTTGTAATAAGTGTTCTCTATACCTCTACATCCAGAAAACTTCTTGGTTGAGCTTGACACAACATATTTAACAATTGAAGAATTAACTCCTCCACATACTGCAATGCATCTTCAGTAGAGGAAAGCTTAGGATGGACTTGCACCTGAACCTAAAGGAAAGAAGAATTCAAGATTTGAGTTTTGTTCTTCCCCAAACCACATGCTTTACTTGCAGGAAAAAAGATGACAAAACCCAAGCCAAACAGCCCAGAAAAATAAAATAATGTAGCTCTGTTAAGGTCTATCAGACAAACATGAGTGAAACCATCGCACCTGACAGAACAAGACAGAATAAGTCTCAAATGCTTTATGTACTCAAATCACTATAAATTGTATTTAATGTCAAGAAAATGGTTAATTAATAACTGTGCTTAGCAGTGCAATTAGGAAAACTTTTAAAGCCCTTGCATATACTTATCTCTCTTCACTAGCTCTTTAACCACTGTTTTTACAAGAGGTTTCAGCAGTGGGGGTTTTCCCCCTTTGACACAATCCGTAACAACAAAATATAGAACGTTTTTCACAGAGCACATTACAGAAACAATGACTTCAGAAGCTTTTATTATTTCAAATTACTGAATCCATTCTCAGTTAGCACTCATAAGGTTTGCTTAGAAGTTTGTTTCCATAGTGTTTTTTTTAAATATGTCAGCCTCTACAGTTAAAAAAAAAAAACAAAACCCAAACAAAAAACACTTAAAAAAAGGCCACAGTGTTGTCCTGGCATTAAGTGGCAGCTGAGAGATTTTGCAAATTTGGTCCCAATATGTTTTCCTGTATGTCATAAGTGTGTCTACTTTCTTACTGGTGCAAATTCAACAAGGAACAATCCCCCTTGCTCATTCCATTTTTTTTCCAGACAGCCATGTAACTTCTGAAACCTGACATATATTTTTCGTTTGCACTCCTGTAGTTCACAAATTAGCACAGTTTTAACCATCCTAAATCTCAGGTACACAAAGCTCAGTGCTTCAGAGCTTAAACAGATAGTTTAATCTCAGTTCTACACCAATGGCAAATATTATGCCAGAGCAAGCTGACTGCCGACTTTCGCAATGCATCTGTCAAGCCCCACTTTCATCATTTTACTGTTCCCCTCCACAGAACTCAAAATGCCTTCAGTTCTCTCAATCACTAACATGAGAGACTAACAACTCTGAAGGCAAAACCCAACAATCTGCCTCATCTGAATGTTAAACCCATGTCTATATTAAAATAATGCTGCCATAATTATTTAATTTCACACCTGAGTCTTAATTCCTGTTTGCAGTTATAGCAAAAACTAACTGCTATGAAGCTCAAACACACAACAGCCTCAAACAAAAATCCACCTGCCTGCTAAGGCACTCATTAGTCTGAAAGCTTCATATCTGGGCATAGTCCTGGTGCTCACTTAACTGCTGTTGAGATTCAAATACGCTCGATCACGCGTTTGGCTTCTTGCAGACTGCACACCCTTATTCAGCAGGTCATAAAAAACACCTCCAGAAGTCACTGCTTTTTAAACTTAAAAGCAGTCTGGCAAAAATAGAACAGAAGAACTTCTCTCCATTTGACTAGCTAACGCAACTATTTTGATTATGCCAACAGTTTCACTTTTCCCAAGAACTTCACTATGCACAGCTAGAGTTGTTTATGGAGCTACACGAATAACAGCATACGAGGCAGTCCCAAACATTATTTACAATTCAAACACCGACATCTGAAATAATGTACCAGCTTGGAACACCTTAACACCAGAAATTACAGACTTGCCAAAATGTTCTCTTAAAGAGCAGACCTGATCTGAGCTGTCTGGAAGATGCTGCCTTTAATGTGTGCTTTTTTTAAAGCAGAACTGAACAGATTTGTATTACAGTGTCCCTATATTATACTCCAGCACTTTGTATTTCAAGAAGCGTTAAGTTAGTTACCAAGTCAATTCAACAAAAATACTCTGTAAAAATACAGAGCATGATGAACTGGAGTGATGAAGAGCAGCTCTATTTTCTCCTTTACTTAGAAAACAGACCAGACTTTAATGACCTCATTACAACTCCTTTGGTGTGTAACGCACAGCCCATAAGAATAAGAACAAACAGACAAAAATATCACATCAGGCCACAACCTGAAACATTATCCACAGTCAGCCAAAACAGAGTCAACAATGACAACCTACTCCAAGTTCAGGAGATAAAAGTTTCATTTTCCCTAAGCATTTCTGTCTGGGGACAGTAACAACATCCTTCTCAAAGGCCACTGCCCAGCTCCACTGTAACAGAACATCCACCTTGGCAGAAGAAAACATCATGAGTTGCCACTGGCTTGCCAGCACAGCTTATCTATATTAAGTAGATGGTAAATAACCTTCATTGCTACGTGACACTTAGTATAAGTTAGGGTTCAAAGCCATACAAGTGAACAAAAGAAAACAACCAGACTAACGAGGAAAAGTACAGCATGGTTTGGTGCACAATTATCACAGAAATGTGTCATTTCAGTATCTGCACTACCATAGCACCCAAAGGCTCAGACTGAGAATGACAGAGTGTTATTTGAGGGAACTCAGTGCAAGTCCCAAGTCCATTATCTAAGACATGGTAAGATGCAAGATTTAGTAAAAGAAGACAAGAAACGGGAACATCTGTTAGCATAAACTATCATATGATTAGTTAAAAAAAGAGAAGATTGAATTACCAGGGGCTTTCCAACTTTCTCATAAAGTTATCTGAGATTTTAAATTAAAAAACCTGGGCCAGCCTGCCTTATCACCCTTGAAAAGGGGGAGTATGACTTCAATCCCACCAGATCCTTCAATCCCACTAAGGAAAACACATGATAAAAACAGACTAACAACTTCTGAAGTATTGTGATGTTTAGATCAGATTCTTATCTAAACATTTAAATAATGACAGAACCATTCCCTTCCCTCCTACACACACAATAAAATGTCTATCTTATGATAAGAGAAATTACTAAAAAAGCAGTTTAAAAACTTTTAAAAGAAGCTTCAACTCTTCAAAATACCCCATAAATGCCAAAGGGCAAATACAACCTACATCAGCTACAAATCCCTGCCACCATGGCTGTTTTCACTCAACTGATGTATTCACTTTTTTGAATATCCAATCTTCTCAATCTTTCCTAATTCTCAGAAGAGAAATGGCCAGAGTTTTCTTTATTTAAAGATAAGCAGAGCCAGCATTTCTTGAACAGCTTTTCAGGATCAGCAGAGACAAACAGTGCCTGCTTAAAAAAAAATAAAATATAACACTTAAAGAAAATTCTACAATATGAAAACTTGGCTTTTTTTCCCACTGCCTTTTTGTCCTCTTCCTTTAAAATCCACAAAAGCAAAGAACTTCTATCAGGAACAGCAAGAGCTTAAAAATTATGCAGCCATAAATCTAAACTGGCAGAAATAGTCAGTGAAAGCAACAATAAAGAAAGAAATGATTAATGTATAATACAAATATAGCTGATCCTTACTTAATAACCCATAGCAGCTTATTTTACATAAAGTCTTCTCAAACCATTTTTTTTTCAAACTCTCCATAATAAATTAGAATATAAACATTCCCACAAGCCTCACGGGGAGCAGTAGTAACTTTAAGCCAAACCCTGAGAAATATTTCATTTAAAGGACTGCAGATCTAACAGCTTCAGGTTAGACAGAGGCTTGGTCCCCCAACAGGTCCAACACAACAACTCCTAGGTTGGTCACAAGATGACCCAAACCCCAGTCTAGCGTGACACTCAACAGCTTGTTCTGCACTAGAAAGAGGTGTTTGGTAATAGGTAAGGAAGGAAGACACAGTGAATTTAACAAGCTGAGTGATACATCCTCACCAACAGTTATCAGTTACCTCTTCCTTAGTGGCCAGGAGAAAAAGCCTAACAGGTTGCTTGTAAGCTGAAAAGTTTCAATTCAGGATGAAAAAACCTGGCTCCAGAGACTTCTTAGAGCAACTTCATGTTACATAAACACCAGCTTTATGCTCCCAAATCATTATTAACAATCAACACAATCAGGCTCACCGGTGTTCTGTTAAGTACAGAACACACCAGGCAAATCCTGCAGCTTCAGAGAACAGTACCAGACCTGAGCCCATCAGGAGCAGCAGAAGCTCCAGCAGCTTCAGAAAACAGCATAACAAAAGGAAACAATTCTAAAGGAATTTTAAAGGAAAGAATTCTAAAGCTGCGTCACAAACTGAAATAAAAATGAAGCATCAACTGCAGGTTACAGATAATCTTTTCATAACTGGGCAAAACTACCCCTGCACTGCAAGAAGTCCCGTTATGAACCAAAAAACAACTCCTGCTAAAGAACAACTGTACTTCACTGCTGAACATGGGCTGTGCTGCCAGTCTGCCCTGGTGGCAGCTGAAAGGCTTGTAAAAAAGGGTCAAAAGGAAAAAAAGAATTGTATTTACCACATCATACCAATCATGGAAGGAGTTCTGTAATGAGACAACATGCCAAGCCACCCTCCAAAGCATTATCAGAGAAGATAATACTTTATTGATTGTAAGTAGTTTTCTAAACTGAAAATTTTAAAAACCTTTGGAAATGGATTATTAGTAGAAATAATCCATCATAGAAGCAAATTTGGCAACAGAGGAGATTATTCTGGCAAGAATGTTCTTCAATTCAGCACCTTTGAAAGTCTTCACTAATGCTGTAACTCTCATTTTCACTCAACACATCCTTTCTTTATTTTCCCTCAATGACTAAAAAACCACTGACAAGCTTACCACTAAACACTCCAGGACAAAGTACTTTATGTACACCTTGCATGGATGAATGTTCTTATAGAGTCAGCACTACTTAAAAAGCTTTTTCTTCTATTCTTGTACATCTCTGCTGATATTTGGCAACCCTGACCATGTTTTGTTACCTTGATCAATTAAAAATACAGGAAATTAAATGAAATACAAATATCTTGGATGCACTCTTCGGCAATAATTCACCAAGGATGCAGGACTCGGATTTTTGCTAATGTTTCTGCTGATGTCTCAAAAGGGCAGCAGTATTACACTGCTCCATTGAGCAGGTGAAAAAAGTCATGCAGTGAAGACTTCAGCTGTAGGAGGTTCTTAGTTTTATCCTCCACAGCCATCAATAGAACAGCGGACCCAAACTGACCAGAAATTAAGAAAGCTCAACATCTTGTATGAAGCAATGCTAAGAGTAAGAAGTGCCATTCTGAGTAGCAAGTGGCAACTGGTTTGTCACCAATTTGAAGAGCCAGGTAATTAAAAGTCAGGTAGAAATATCTTTGTCAGCAACAGCTTCCTGAGAACTCTGTAGTGACCGAAGCAGCTTTTCCCATGTCTTTTGCTCCACAAGAGGTCCAGACGATACATGGAGTCCCTGGAAGCACGCTGTCAGGAACAGTTTCCTTAACTGAGGAAACAAATCCCTTCAGCTACCAAGCCACACCAGTCCAATCATTCTGACAATAACAAGTTCCAGCAGTACCCCTGGTTAATTGCTCAAATGATTCAAAACAACTTGAGGTATGCAAAGAGCAGTACATTCTTTTGTCTTTCTCCATCATCAAATGGCTTAAGGTATCCATCAGTAAGGATGACATGCTTCCTACTGCAAAACCAATGGACCAGGGAACAGGTGCATCACACATGTGCCGAGAAATTCTGACTCCATGAACAAGTTACACCCATGAGATGAAGCCATAAGGAATGATGTTCAAGAAAAACTATCCAAAAGGTTATGACCAGAATAAAGTGTGTAAATTCACTAGCAGAGGAACACCAGTGCTGGAAGAGGCATCACATGGCAGGTGTCACTCCTGAGTCTGTTTTCCAAGGTGCATTAAAAGCTGTGTATCTCTGTCTCCAGGTACCCGAGACCTCTGGTGTTTCAAATGTCTCGAATCCTTCATCTTCAGCATCTCCCAGCATCTCACTTTCTGTCCATCCTTGCAACTACAATTTCAGACACCTGTTGTTATTCTTTCTTCCTTCCTTTTCTTGTACCTCATCACCATGACTATTGCCTTTTGCCAGCAAACAAAGATCCCTGCAACACTCCTCTTTTGCAGCTTCAAAATAATTATGACAAGGCAGAGAAGAATCTCAGTTGACATAATTTTCTTCCTAATTGAGTGCACTGGAGTCTATCTTGACAGCATCTGAAAGAAGAATCAGAAGAAAAGGGATTACATTATGATCTCAATGGTACAAGAGCTGCTCTTTGCAAATGCAGCTGTTCAAAGCAAATGCAGCTCTACTGCTAAGGTTCATATCTAATGAAACACAAGGCATGGTCTCCTCTAAGAACTGCCTGATGTAGGAAGAGATTTATTCTTACTCTATATTCTTGGGTTTGCTGCTTGATAAAAAATAGAATCAAAATAATCCACTGGGAAAAAAAAAGCTATTTGCAATGATTCAACAACACCCATTTTTTAAGAAAGCGATCCCGAGGCTGCAGTTTGAGCACTGCATTAGAAGCCAACTCACAGTTACAAAAGGGCAATGGCATTTTAATGATTCAGTCCACGTGTGGCAGCTTTCCCTGAGAGCTGCAAACACTCCATCCTGGGGTATGTGCTCTTACAACGCTAACTTTAATGCCACTTTCCCCAATGGACCTATTAATTCAATACAGGTCTCCACAAACTGTTAAGTCTAATTTCCAGGTGTGCAGGAAATCATCACAATTCTGCCTCTACAACCACCTGGTTTCAGGTGGAGTTTAGCTGCTGTCACTACCTGAGAATGAGTGTCAGCATCTGGTCAGCTAAGGGAGAAGTGAAGGAAAGGTTCTTCTCTAGCAACAACTGGACATACGTGAGCTTCCAAAAATCTGACTCGTACTGAGACAGCAATGCTCTGGCAATTCGGCACCAGTTTCCCTCCAGGACAGTCCTGCCCTTTGACCCCACCAGGAAATGCTGCCACCCTCTCCACTTTACCAGTCCCACGTGCTGGCCTGTAGGTGCAGCTCAGGTCTTTGGTGAGCTACCCACGGGGTCACTGACTGCAATGCCGCAGTGTTGCACCTGCCTTGTGAACCACAACAGCGGACTGAACACCTCAAGGCAGCTTCATAGGTTTACCTGCCACCTGTGTTCATTACTTTAGGGACTTTATCAGGGCGAAACACCCTACTCAAAACTATCTGTACCTCTATCACGTTAGGCAAATACACAATATGGTTTGTCCATTAATGAAAAAGACAGTAAGATAATAATTTAAAATTTTCGTCTGCCTTTTTATTTTGCTTTAACTGAAGTATTTGGCTCTTCAGTAAAGCTGGTGACAATCTGGACAGATTCTTTATTTCCATCTTTACAAAAACAGCAGTAGTAAGCAGCAACAGTCCGAGAGAAAGTTAGAAACATGTGGTGATCTCATGAAAAGCTGAGGTCAAAAGAGCAAACACCTGCCAGACAGTTACAAGTTTCAGCGTGAAGCCTTCAGAACTCCACCTGCCTTCTGTCACCCCTCTACCCACAAAGAGAAACAGAGCAGAGGACAACAAAACCAAGACAACTATACCTTGCAGGACCAGCTCATCATCCTTGGTAGCTTGTCCTCGTTGGCCTTCTCCGCTGACCTCAGACTACAGAATTCCTTTTCCCACTGCAGAATTCATCCAACTCCTTTGGGAATCATCTGTAATGCAGGGTGACTTCACGAGTGGCTTGTCCACTAGGAAGAAATCTGGCACTTCAGATGTCACAAGTTATCCCAAAGTTTTAATGTTTGCTTGCTTTGAATCCTCACTCTGTATACTCCAGTTGTCAGCATTGAGACTCCTTCCAAATCTCACAAACATTTGCTGCACCATGGAATAAACCATCCTCGAAAGGAGGAACAAGCTCTCCGTGGTTGGGACCTTGGGTAGCTCCAGTTTCCAAGCAGGCTTCAGTTGGATGGGTGTCTAAGTGCTCACAAGCACCACAAGTGAGCCGTGTGGTTAGTGCTGAAGTTTCAAGGAAGCAACTATCCAGGGATAAGACATTAACAGCACGTGCTATGGATGAGACAAACAAAAAGACTTCCAAGAACTGGACAAAGCCACACAATGCCTGGAGACCTCAAAGAGCATGCCCAGAGAAGAGAGGCAGTACACTGCAAGGGGAAATTAGGAAGAAATACTTCATGGGTACAACTGCAGTGCCCGAGACCTCTCAACCAGCCCAAGGAAGGAGCCTTTCAGGCAAAAGTCGCAGTTAATCCCTGTAACTAGGCAGTAACTCAGAAAGTGTTGCCGTGGAGGACTAAACCACGTGAAGTTCTGCAATCTGAGGCCAGTTCAAGTAACAGTGTCAGAAAACTTGTTTCTTAAGCCTTCTACATTCTGGGTTCAGGCTGGAAGAGGAGCCCTCACCATTTTTACCTCTCTTCCGACTTTCCACACCACAGGCACAAGCCTCACCGTCCTGAGGGAGCAAGACTTGCTAGTTTGTCCTGATTAAGCCTTCTCAGCAAGAAGGTATTTAAACTACGAGAAGGTTAACTAAAAGCCATTAGACACGAACACTAATTAACAAAAATTCTCTCAGGAGTTGCTCATAACAATCCCCCCGCCCTATTCCCAGTCGTGTCACCAAGGTAGACCAGCAGAAACCCGCAGCAGCACCACTTGCGTCCCTCCGGGCCGAGGGAAGGAGGGGACTCGCGTGTCCATCACACGGTTTTTATGTACACGGCTCCGTCTTGTCAGATAATCGCCCCAGCGCGGCTGCCGGGCCCCTCCGCGCCGGGGCACCCACCGAGGCAGCCGCCTGCGCAGCGGTGCGGCGCCGACCGATCCCC
>VZRH01002259.1:101422-167310 GCA_013397555.1 Urocynchramus pylzowi
GGCCGCGGCCTTCCTGGCGGAAGTGACGCCAGGAGCGGGACGGCCGCGGGCGCTCCCTGCCGCCGGGAGGGTGATTGGCCGCTCCCTGGAACCGCCGGTGGGTGGATCGGCGTGGGACACACGGGATCGGTCCGGGTCCCGTGGGACACATGGGGATGGATTTGGCTGAGACAAGAAATTGGACAAATATTCCAGGAGGCCTTGTGTGGATGGACAAGAAGCTCCTGAAGAGCTCAGACACTAAAAGGAGGCCTTTTGGAGGGTGGAAGCAGGAGCTGAAGCCTGGCAGGAATACAGCGAGGTTGTCCGAGCGGCCAGGGATCAGGTTCGAGGAAATAAAGCTCCGAGAGAATTAAACGTGGCCAGGGACATCAAGGACAAGAAGAAAAGCTTCTGCAGGTATGTGGGTGATAAAAAGGAACACTAGGAAGAAGGAGGATCCTCTCTGGAAGGAAAGGGGAGACCTGATTACCCAAGACATGGAAAAGGCTGAGGTGCTCAATTACTTTTTTTGGCCCTGTCCCCCACCAGGATGTGCTCCAACCACACTGCCCGAGCTGCAGAAGGGAAAGGCACGGCCTGGGAGATGGAAGAATCACCTGCTGGACAAGATCTGCTCCAAGGCTGTTTAAAGCACCTGAAGGTGCACAAGTCCATGGGACCTGATGAGATGACAAATGTCTGCAGCTTCTTCTACACAACTCATAGATGACACAGGCCTTCCTGTATTGCAGGTGTTTTCTTGGAGGGAAGCAAAAGGTTTGGGCCCTCTATTTTTACCAGCTATTTTTCCATGCAATCCTTCAAAACCCAGCAGGGCTATTGCCAAAACTGAATATACCCTGTGGGGTATAAGAAATCTCCCCTGCCTGGGGGCCACATCCACCCCACCAGCACTCACAGCATTGCTAGGCTCCCCCAGCTCAACTGCAAGCTCCCCATGGCAAAGCTGCAGGCAGCCAGCACCGTGCTTCACCTTGCACAGCCCTTGCTTTCACATAAGGGCTGTGGGATGCAGAATTTGAATCTGAACCCCCTTTTTTATGCCACCAGGTCCAGTTTCTGACATAGGCAGGCAGCACTGCATGGAGAGATGGGCAAGGGAAAGATAAAAGCATTGTTCATTGCCCTGTGGTCCCAGCTTCCAGGAGCCCTTCCGTAACAAATACAATACCACTGCTTTCTTTGTTCCCCATAAGAAGGCTCAGTTTGAGCCAAGGCCCAAGCTCAGCCCCTGCACTGATCAGATTTGGCTGCCAGGCTGGTGAGTGCCTGATCCTGTGGTCACATCAACCCTCCTGCCTGCCAGCAGCTCTAGGAGCCAGCACAGAAGGGACTAGGACGAGGAGAAGGGAAGCACAGAGGTGGTTGGAGGAGCCGTGTCCATCATCCATGGCAGAGGCCTTGCTGTAACCTGATGGTGCCTGTGCTGGGGTTTCCTGGCTCTGACTGGGCTCCCATCAGTCAGCCACACACTGATCCCAATCCTACACCAGGATTCCAGTCATAAGCTCCTGCTAGGCATGGCTTAGGAGAACTTTAGTTCAAGGGAACTTCAGGTCTAACAAAGGAGACCTTTTGATGTACCAGACACCCAGGCTCTTAGGCTCAGCTGTCAACAGTGTAGGCATGTGGGACAGGCAGTTTTGTGGCACAAACCCCAAATCCTACAACAGGACAATTCCTCAACAAAGCAAGAACCTTTCACTTTCTATGTTTGAGACTGGAGAGCAGCATGGGAAAAGCAAGGCTGTTCTGATTATTTCAATAGACTGGAAACATGCCTGCCCTAGCACAATGCTCCCTTCTTTCCACAAGTGCTGCTCTGTCCTCTTTATTTTTAGCCCTTCCAGCTGCATCCCTGCATGCATGCTTGTACCCTAAAATGCCCAAGCAGAGTAAAAACCTATAAAAACCAATAGCCTCTGGTGCCTATAATTCAGCAATGGCCTGAGGAACCCGGCCCCAGCTACTGCAGAACCCCCCCAGGAAAAAGCGCGTTCATAGCACATCAGCTGTAGTGCACTTTGCTAACTCTGAGTGACTTTCTGCATATCCAAGTGAGGAACAGTCCACAGGAGGCAGGATGGAAATCACCCTTGTGGATTTCACAAGGGTGCTGTAAAGCACACACAACTTCTCAGCTTTTCTGAGAATTCAGCTGCTCAGCAGTGAGGCTTGTGCTACCACCTCTTCCCCCACAGGGTGAGCCGAGGCTCAGGCTGAGGAACAGCCATGATGGGGCTGGCAGAAGCAGTGAGCTTGAGGCCCACAGGCAGAAAAATAAACCTGCTGAAGAAAAGAAGAAAGCCGTTTTGCAATCAACAGAGCTGGAACATCAGGAAATGGAGGGAAGAAACCACACAAGGTGGAATTTGGAAAGACAGCTCAAATCTACCTGCCCAAAGGCCAAAAGGGTATTGATGCCAACCCAAACTGAGTGGAGCTCCAGCAACCTCTGTTCATACATTCAGAGACGCCCAGCTTCTGTGTTTGGCACAACCATTTAATAGCAGAATTGAAAACTCAGTACGTTCCATTTTAGTCTTATGTGAAAAATCAGTGCAGGTGATAATCTAATTGTACAACAACATGTTAAAAAAATTTATTTTACATTATATACATTAGGGAACATATTTCAAAGCATTACCCATCACAACAATAACGCAGGCCATAAATCACTTTTAATTTAGTTTGGTTTTAGTGTATATTATCACAATAAAATATAAAGAACATATACAAAAAAAGGAGTCAAATGTGTGCATTTTGCTTAAAACTTGGCATTTACACACTCCATTGGAAAATAGCAATCAAAAATACTTCTGATCAAAACTAAGTTCCCGTGATGCGTAGTAACCATTGTATTGTTTCAATGAGGTAGTAACTAAATTTCGGCCCCGTGTTAACATCCTAAAATCAAGAAAAGTGTGAAAATGGTTATAAGGCCAAAAACAAAAAGTCAAAATGGCAACATTCGTGAGCCATTTCCACAATGTGGAATGTTGCTCCTTTTCATCGTGATACGAAACTATTTAGTAAGACAAACAGTTATAACTACTTTTTATCGTTGTATACACTAATAATTCAAACACCTATTGCAGAATTACAGCCAGGTACCACTAGTCTGGGACTGACACCCATCCATAAGGTATTGTTTTCAAGCATAGAGAAGTAATCATAAGGAAAGTTTTAATTAAATATAAAAATACAGGTGTTTAACTGGTTTGTTTCACAAAGGAATCTACCCAAATAAAAAAAAAAAGGAACTTTGAAGCCCAAGTCATATCCACAAAGTCACAGCTTACCTTTGTGACTAAATACATCACATCTCAATACATTGTGCAAACATGAACACCAGTGTGTTGTATTGAAATTAAAACAAGATTGTAATCTGATTACAGCCTTGGTTACAATTTCTAAAAGTTAATATTTATTTGTATTAGTAAATTACATATAATAAAATACAATAGTGTTGCTAAATATACTGTATTTGTTGCTAGAATCCCACTTTATAATAAACACATGAGACATCCTTATAATAGTACCCTGATTTAATTTCTGCATCCTCAGTGACTTTTACATCTGTACAGGTAAGACACTTGTACTTAACAGGAGGACCTCTATCTACAGAAAGTCAGTGTACGGCTTCAGCAAGAAGTTTCACTGAAAAATACTGCATATGTACAAAGATTACATAACAGTAAATTAAGCACTTCTGTGGTATCATAATGCTTCTGTGTCCACACCACAAACAATTCTCATCTTCCTCTCATGCCTCAATAAATTATAAAGTAACTGAAGTGGGGTTACTGCAGCTTTTGTGCAATTCCAGCCAGTCACGAGTGCTGCTGCAGCAGGAGTGTTCTCCTCACAGTGAGCTGCCTGCCACGTGCTGTTCTCAGTAGCTGTTCTCATGCCCTGCCAGGATATATAAATTGCTGTTGGCTGTTGGGTTGTCCGTTGGCCTGCTCTCCAGCACCACAACCCTAAAATGGAAATTAAAATAGCCACAATGTCAAGTGATCCTTCATTTAGAAACAAGCCTGGGTTTAATTATTCTTTCCTAGGATTTATCTGACTGGTTGTTATTTCTCTTTCCCTGGATGCCTTTAGTCCAAAAGCCCCTCAAACCAATGCCAATCTCAAAGCAAGCTCACAGTCTTGTCCAGACAAGGTCTCCAAAGATCTCCCACAGCCTCTCTGGGCTCCTGCTACAGTATTGAACCATCCTCACCAATCATGTTTATCCCTTTTATGCAGCTGGAAATTCCTGTGCTGCAATGTATCCCTGCTGCCTCTCATCCTTTTAGTGAGGGCTTCTGGAAAGGGTCCATCACTTCCCTACTGGGCTTGTGCTTTCCTGGAGCTTTGCGAAGTGAATCCATTCATCAGGCTCCAGTTCTGAGAGTTGTTAGTCTGCCTCTTTGCCACAGGAATGATAGATGAACAAAGCTGATTCTTCTGTGAGCACCTCTAGTTAATCTCTGAGCCTGTGTAACCTAATCCACAGAAACTTCCTCCAGCTCTGAAAGCTGCAGAGACAAAAATTTGCAGGCAAAGAGAATCCTCAAGGAAAGGACTGCTATGTGAAGAGTCTTTTCTCTTACTTTTTCTTGCCACCCACTTCTGGCCATCATTAGAGACAAGAGACTGGGTTACATGGGCCTGCAACTGCAAAGATCGTAAGGGATGTCCCAGACCAGACTTTTCAAAGAAGAGAAATTAGCCATCACAATTTTGTTTCACAGACTATTTAAAATTTTTTCATCAGGCAAGAACTGCTAAAATTGCTGAACAGACCAGGATGTTCACAATTGACTTCTCCACAAACATCCTGAAGTGAAGGCAGACTGTGGAAAACTCAAATCTCTCTTGTGCATTCAGACAGGAAAGTTTGCTTGCTGCAAAACTATAGCTTAAAAAAGCTGACCTCTACTCAATGTGATCCACAAAGGGAATGACACCTCATGCTATGAGGCAACTCCCTGCCCATGAGGAGAAAGCAACACACGAGCTTTTATTCGACTGACATCAAAGTTTTTGCTTCTAAGAACACCAGCTCCTATGAACTGCCTAGGAAAGAACTCCTGTTACTGGAAAAAGCTTCACACTCAAGCACAAAACAGGACAGAGCTGCAAGAAAATTGGTATGTGAAGAAATTGGAATTAATGTTTGTTGCAGAGCAAACTCTGTAAACATTGTCTAAGACTTGAAAACTATCAGAGCAAGCCAGAAACAGATGGGACCATATCTGGGGAAGAGGACATTTTTACAAGGCAATTTTCTGCAATGGCATTCTAAGATGCCACATGGGTTTACTGTAAGCAGTGTAAGACAGAGGCCATTCTCCAAAGAAAAGTTAAAGCCTATCTCTGAAGTTCTTGTGAATTCATTACTGGTGAAACTATCATATCAGCATGCACTCCCCTGAAGACAAAACAGCTTCTGCTTCTGTGGCTCTTACAGAAGTACAAAGTTCAACACCAGGGCAGAGAAAGTTGAGGAAGTCAGTGACACTCCTAAAATAGCACTCAGGTCCCAAAAGCAGATGCCAAAGAACAGCTACACCGGGAGCTATCGAGAGCTCCTACAAGACCTGAACAGTCATGTTGGGAAAAGAACTGACAGATTTTATTTCTGGGGTGAAAGTGAGATATTTAAATCCTTAAAGTATTTTTTTGCATTTATCTCCAGAAGCAGATTTTGATGCTGCAGAATATCTGAAAGAAAGATTTCACCAAGTTAAACAAAAGAATTCCAATACAAAAAGAAAAACACTCCTGGAGATTGTGTCTGCAGCCAAGTAAGAGCTTCTTGCATGGTTGGGTACTTCTAGAAGCTCACAAACGCTTTTAAAAATTTTTATTTTTTTAAATTTAAGGAAGAGAAAAAGAAAAGTGAAGAACTGGAAGGTAGACATGTACACAAATGAATGTCTAAGATGCCTATAAAAGAATTTGCAAGAAACATGCAAAAATAACTTTTACAAGGTCGGAGAACACAAATTATTAATTTATTTTAGTATGTCCTGTTTACTTCTCATCTTACCTGTCAGATCCTAGAAGCCTGAATATCCTTGTATTATCAGAAATTTCTTGTGTGATCTAGACAATAAAAAGAAATATTTACATGTTAAGAGCATAAGTGTTTTCATTTTGTATTTAAGATTAGTCAGGAGAAAATAATTAACTGTGACTGATGTTACCAACTGACTGACAATTAAAATCCAATAGAGATTATAATGCAACTGTCACCTTTAACTAAGATATAAAAGTTTTTTGTAATTCCTCCCACATTACATGAATTCCTCTGGTAGCCACTGCAAGCACAATAGCAGGGCTCAGCTTGGTACTTGAGTTACTAGTGAAATTCTCTTTACAGCTGTGGCTGAAAGAGATAGGGTGCAATTTTTGTCACTCTAGAGTGTATATCCAAAAATGGGTCAGGCAAATCACACATAAAACACATTTTGTAGAAATACTGAATTATAGTAAGCATGCACTAAGTTCATATTCTGAAAACCTTAGCAAAGAAACAATCTAATCTGTGGTAATTATGCCCACTACAAAAAGAAAACTTCATCTTTTGACATTTCAGACAGTGCAACAGACCCCTGTGTTCTGTTGGTGAACTGTACTTGTGTGATACATCTTTATGATCATATGAATATCAAAACTCCCAGAAAATCACCATGTTCATCAGTGAAGTCAACCAAAGCCCAGTGCATACTCCAAAGGGTATTTAGAAACTTTGAGAACAGGCACTGTTAACAAAGCTCCTCTTCTACACAGCTGAATTTCACACTCTTGGGGAAAGTAGACATTCTTATCTCCTTCCCAGACCTTAGTAATGCTAATTGACTTAGTGAATTCACTTCTGGTGCAGAGAACTTGCAAGAGAATTTTAATTCACAGCAATGAAATCCTTCACTTTTCTAAGAAAATTAATTTCTGCTTTCTGTGAGGCTAAGGCTGTACAATCTTTGCCCAAATTTTGAACTTCTTGTGTCAGAGTTCACAGTTCCCTCTTTCATTTTTCACACTCGATCAAACCACAGTGGAAGGTCACAGCTGTGGAAGGAAATAACTCTGCAAGCAGCTCAAGTCATCCCAAATTAAGCCAACTGTATTAGAAAAGGGAATCTGAACTAATGATGTTTTCAAAGAAAAAAATGCTGCAAGTTAAGTCAGTCAGCTTTTTGTCTCATGCAACAACCTCCTACCTACTACGTAGTACAAAACTTCCCCCAAAGTAACAAACATGGTCAAGACCTGAGCCTGGCACTGAAGGCTTTTCATATTACAGCAGAAAATACGTTTATTTCTTTTAACAGCTGCAGCTAGTGGGACAGCTAGTAGAGATAAGGAATTTAAAAAGGCCCAAAAGCTTACCCTAGACATGTTCTACAGAGAAAAAGTTTTAGGTGATCTGCTTTTTTGTCAACAGCCCAGTTCTTCTTTCAGTTCATTTAGGTTCTGGCTTTGGCTTGACAGCAACAAAGCAAGCCACTGTCCCTGATGCTTTATGTAAACAACAAAATGCATCCATTTGGGCTGCAGCACACTGGGACATGGCCTCTCCCAGCCAGAGCAGAGCTACTGAGTGCTCTACCAATGGTAGAGCAACGCACAAATGCCACAATAAACATTTGCACCTTGGAAATAAGAAGCAGTCTGACTCCAGCCTTTGGTTCACACAGAGCAGGCTCACTGTTAGCACAGACTGGGTCAACTGAGGCTTTGTGCAAGTCAATGTAGTGCTGGAACAACATGAAATATCTAAGCTTGGTGTGGTGTGAATGTATGTGTACCTTAAAATACAATTAGAAATAATGAGCTCAATTTCTCAGCCAATGAAACACTGATGGAACAATTGGCAATGTTTGTAAGCATACATTATTAACCAAATTTAAAAATTCATTGAATTCCTACAAAGTGCAGCATTTTCACTAACAGGTACACAGGGTTTGCAGCAAGGGAAAAAAAAAACAACTATTTGGGAAGGTAGTTATAATGGTTTAACTCTGCCTAAAAATCACATCAAATGGACTAAAAAAGTGACTACAAGGAGATTTTAGGAAAAAAACAAACCAACCATGTTTAGGTCAATCTGGTATTCTCCTACTGAAGATGGAAAAGTATTTCTTGTGAAAGCTGGGCAATTCTTCAAAGTGTTTGTAAGCCAAGAGAACATGGAAGACACTAAAAACATCAGGCAACTCATTTGACACTGTGACAAAAAGCTGAAGTTTAGCAGTGGAACCACTGGCAAAGCTCAGATTTTTGTATCCGTATGTGAGAGGCTAAGGAACTGACAGTGGTCTTCAAAGCAATTTAAGGTGAAGATTAGTATCACCAAGAATTAGGCTTGGCTATTTCCTGTGGCATCCTGGCCTGGTCTCTTGTTTCTGCTTTGCTTGTCAGATGTGAGGGGGTTCTTGTACAGCTCCACCAATGCTTTATAGCTTATGAAACAAGCTTAGAATGAAAATCCAGCTCCTAGGTCTAACCTAGGAAGTTACTGAAATGTTTCACTCTTTTTCAGACAACAGCATTGTGCATTTCTCCTCCACGTGGCTTACATTAGAAGCCAGAATTTGATGCAAAATGTAGTACTCACCTCATTTGATCTAAAACTCCTTCCTTGCATGCCATGTTTCCAAAATGCTAACACACTGTCTTGTAGACAGACTGCAAGAAAGAACACTGTAATCAGTTTTGAGGCATAAACTCAACCCTTGCTTTTAAGGCCAAAAGCACAAGATAACAGTTTTGAAATCTGTACATATATGTTCCGTTGTATGACATCCACCCACTCAGACTGTGGAATGTCTCCCAGAAATCACCAAACTTGCCTCAAAAGTAGCTGCATTTATACATTTGTTTGTTTAATGAGCAGGGTTTAAAAACATTTCCACCTAACCAGAAAATATTCTAAATGTCTACTCCTAAATGTGTCATTTTTTTAACAGGAAATCCCTTTAATACTTGCAGACAATATATATGGAATTTTAACAGAAAAGTTCCAGGAGTGTCTTTGGAGACAATGCCAGGACAGTAAAGGCCACTGGAAGCTCATTTTGTGACAAGCAGGGTGAGGACTACAGTACATGCAGAGATTCCGGAGCAAGAAGCTTCAAGTACATTGAAATCCTTCCTTCCCCCCATTCCCAATCATGAAGAGCCATAAAAGTAATGCTTTCAGTGGCAATGTTTTCTTGTCCTCTTCTCTGTGTGAGGTTATCTCTGGATGGCCTGAAACTTTAAAGCTTCTCCTCAGAAATGAACTCCCTGAGAATTTTAAAACCCACTGTTCCTCCTCTTCTGGTGCTACCCTTCATCTGTGCACACATCCCTCCTACCCCTCTTTCAACAGCAGGTGGTGCAATCCAGGTATGTAACTACTGGAGAATTGCCAAAATAATCTATTCTTTCTGTTTCACAAATTTAATTCATTCAAATTCTACACAAGGAAACAAAATTTATGCAACCTGTGACATATCATTTAATTTAGTCTTTGAGCTGCTTTATAAAAACGGACTGCACAAACACACATGCAAAATGAGTTAGGCACGGGTGATTCAGAGAGCTTATGTAGGTTGTGTTAAGGTATTCCTTTAGAGGCCAGAAGTCTCCATCATGCTTCCAAGACATTTCGCTTAATCTAAGAAGACACCAGGATTATTACTTCATTCCAGATGCTCCCAAGAAAGCACATGCTGAACCCTTCACTGAATCTTCTCACACAAAGTGAAATGAGTGAGGTAGTGTTCTAAATGCCAAAGACTAGACAGGTAGCATACCTAATTCTTTACTATAACATTGAACAAGTTAGTCATAGAAGATCTCAAGTTGGAAAGGACTCATAAGGACCACTAAGAGCATCGTCCAGATGTTGCACAAACTCTAACAGGTTTGGTCCTGTGACCACTTCTCTGGGGAGCTCAGTCTAGTGATCAATCACCCTCTGAGTGAAATGCATTCTCCTAATATCCAACCTGAATTTTCCCATATGCAACTTCATATAATTTCCATGTCCTTACTGCTGGTCATGACCTTTGGCTGCCAGAGCACACTGTTGACTCATCTTGAGCTTGCTATCAATTCCAACCCTCAGATCTCTTTCTGCAGAGCTGCTCTCCAGCCTCTCATCCCCCAGTTTGTACGTATAACTGGGACTACCTCATTCCAGATGCAGAATCCACCACTTGCTCTTGTTAAATTTCATCCATATGGTGATTGCCCTACTCTCTAACCTACAGAGATATTCAAGACTAATAATGAAACCCAGCTTACCTATTGATTCAATCTGAAAGTCAAACGTGAGCTCCGATGACAGTTTGCGGCTGGATTTTAACCTGCCTTGCAGATTCACTATTTTTATGCAGCCTAGACAATAAATAAGGGTATGTTAACCAAGGATTATCTTCAAGACACAACCTAATTTGAAGACAGACAGTATGCATGTATATGTATACATACATATTTAGCTGATATTAAACTTACAATCCAAACACACTAAAATGGTATCTCTCTCCAGCTGTGTTACATGGACAACACTTGTCTCCGTAGTGTCTGTAAAAAAATGACAGTGTTAGTTCATAACATACATTAGCATGAAATCTGAAATGGAAGTTCTAGAGATTGAGACATTTTCATAGGTTAGTGTGTTTTATCTATTTAAAATAATCATCTTGCAAGTGACATTACTCTTCTCTTAGAGATGCATGTCACTTATCCAACATGTTGGCTGTGACAGGAAAACTGAAGCTACAATACTAAAGCATGGATTTAATTCAGCCTTTTCTGAGGCATGTCACAAAAGCAAATTGACATGTACACTTTTCTCCATTTATTTTCTGTTGGTGTAATTGAATATTGCTGTTGCAAAAAGGCAGATATATGTGACTGTCCACACTATGCTGTTTCACTGCACTTTTCTTCTGCCTTTATTTCTAAATCCTGATAGGGACTTATGTACTATTACTTAATTCTTGATGATATTTGCAGACATTCCATCCCCAGATGTTCCAAAAATAGGAGCTTATTTCCTTCTCCAAACCCTCAAAAGGAGGGCTATTTTTTCTCTCTTCTGGGTTACAGCTGCAGCAGTCTCCATCACAGCAAATGGGAATTTGACCCACAAGTGATTAGTGGACATGTCAGCTCAAAAGAGAAGTGTAGTTTTGGTCTTTTTGTTTGTTAACATTAAAGTTACATACAAAGCAGCTCTCACTAATTCAACATTACTGCCAGATTCTGTAGGCATCTTTCATATAGCAAAGAGAAACTCAGTAAATCCATTAGAATTGAGAAATTAGAGCACATTACCTAGAACACAAAAGCAGCTTCCAGTTAAAATTTAAAAAAATAAAAATCTGTTTGCATCACTGCTCTCCTGCTACAGGGACAGCAATAAACTGATGCAAGAAAAGGGTTTGAATTTGAGCTACAAAAATAGGAGAAAACAACAACATAGACACAACACAAGAACACACAAGTAATTCAAGGAAACTGTAACAAAGTATGGAAGGCACAACGCAAAAAAAAGAACAGAGAAGGGATTAGTACCCTTGTATTTATGCACCAGTGCAGACAACATTAAGAGAAAAATGACAATAGGACATTTCTCTTCTGCATGTTTCTTTTATGGGCTGTGCTATAAAGTTACAAGTAGGAATGAGAACAAAATGAATTGTCTGAAGTAGTAAAGTGTGTTAACTGGCCATCCACTGCTCACTTTGGGTATTCTAACTACGCTTTGAACTGCGTCAAAATCTGATGCACTTTTCAGCTGCAGGAAGTTCAGTGGGTATCTTCCTGGAGGAAACTGTTCTTCCTAGTGAATTCCACAGTACACACTCAAATGGACTCATGCACACGTGTATGTCAGCACAGAGCTATGTATAAATTCACCATGAACCAACAAGGGATCCATGACAAGCAAAACCAAAGCTATTTACTGCTTCTGAACCTGCCAGCAATGACTAGCAATGGTTCCTTACTGCATCTAGGTTCAGGGGGCAACCCTGTAACTCTTAAAAAGTAATTCTCAGCACACTTCCATGAGAGAATTTCTGCTGTTGCTCAGGTGGTGGCCATCTCACTCATGGTGCCCACCCTGGTGACTGGCAGGCACTTGGTTTCCTGCTACCAATGGTCCTAATCCTTTCTGCTTTCTATAAACACCAGAAGAATGCTCTACCTCAGCAGGAGGTGATAACACCATTTCTAACCATAGTGACACACTGCAGGAGAGCCAAAATACATCTTCCAGAGATGTCAAAAGGAACTGCTCAGAATGCAATTTTACTAAAACCTATTAAATAAACAGAAGTCATGGTGCCAGGGTAGAGCACAAAACAGCACAGGGGGTAATAAAATGCTGCCTAATTTATGGAAATGCAAGAAAACATAACTCCATCCTCTGCTATGCTAAAAATCTCAAGCAATCCAATCAGGAATCCAATCAGTTCAATAAGGAGAAACATTAAAAAAAAAGTGCACGTGCTAGCAGGTTCAACCAGATACCCCTTTAAGCTGAGAACTTAAAATTACCACTTAGCCTTAATGATTTAACCATTTGCTTCCTCAGAAAAGCCTGCCTTTTAGTGCTTCAGCTATAACAGAAGAGCAAAGAACATTTCGGAATGCAGTGACAACAGCACACAAACCTGTTTCTGTAAACCACGAAGAGGTAGAATTTGGGTTGACAGTCTCAAACTTCACCACCTGGTTGAAGTCTCTTCCTCTACTGACACCAACACAAACTAAAGGGAATTCCTGCTCAGGGACTACCAGCATTTCAAACAATCTCAGTGGACAAGGTACAGGAAAATCTATGTGCTAGATGAGTAAGCAAAAATAGATATTAGAAGGGAAACAAATGTAGTCTGAGTTGCTATTAGATATTCAAACTGTATGGTAAATTTTATGACATACTTTGTAATGTTAGGCTTACTTCTTCAGATAATAGGCATTGATAAATACAAAAGGCCTGAGTTAAGAAGCTTGGAGCATCTCATGCCAATTCAGTTAAAATAAAATAGCACGTCTTTTATCATGTGTGTCCTTTGCAGCTGCCCATGGACAACAAGGGTGCTCATCACTGCTCTCCGTGGTTACTGAGCCTCTAAGCCTTCTCTTCCAGGCTGATCGAGTTATAGCAGCTGCCTTTTTATAAACAAGAGCCCACCCTGGCTCTGTCTCTTCAGGTGATATCAGATGGGGAGATAACAAGCATTTCTAGGCACTTCAGTGTCAAAAAACATAGAACAAATGGCCACCTTCTCTTTAGTATGGGAGCAAGACCACTGTTAACCCATGTCTCAGCCTGCCATCCTCAGTTTTCTATTGTGCAACTGAAGGGCAATGCTCATGGAGAAAAGGGCTTGGTTTTTTCTAACTGAAGTGCACCCAAATACATGAATATTTATTTTGAGTCAGTTAATAAATGACACATTTAAATAGTTATTTTCAATATAATATAAGAGAAACCAAGAGAAAAGTCTAATAAATCGAGAAATGGCTAATACTTATTCTTAACAAGCCACTACAAGATAACTAGAAGACAACATGAGAGTAATTGTACTTTTACCTTGATTAACATAAATTTTTGCATTGGTTCAACCCATTCTAACAAAACAATGCTAGACTGTAGTGCTCCACAAAGGTACTTGTGGCCTGTGTAGGGATTTCTCACTGCCAAGAAAGGATAGAGAATATTAGTATACTAAACACATGCAAATAATAAACATTTTCCAACTATGTTACAGTTCATTTACTTTTGGACAAGACCCACCACACCCACTCTAGTTTTTTATATATTTAAAAAATAGCTGACTGCATATATATTTGGAGTATCTTGGGTCTACTGTGTTGGTTTGCATAAGCTATCTCAAAATCACCACAAGCAAGCTGTTAAAGAATGGTTTCTTCTACAACACACAGTTACCCAGCAGGCAGTGAACAGCTCAGCTGCCTTTCAAGCACTGTCACAGACAGTCTGAAATCCAGGAGCTCTGTAATTCTGATGAACACTTTTAGATCATCAGGAAATCCAGTTGAAACTGAAGAACAATAGAAGAGCAGGAAGTGCTGCTCTTCCATTGTCAGTTTGATGTTGAGTGAGAAATAAACTCAGCATCAGACTGACTGCAAAGTGCAGCAAATAACACTTGGTGTGCCCCTGAGTAAGGCTGAACACAGCAGCAGAAACCACAAAACAATCACCAACACCTGTAAGGTGCAGAAAGAAGACCAGAAGTTCTTGTCTTTTCTGCCTCCTGTGGCACTCCTGCTGCCCCAAGGCCGAAAGCAGACTTATGTGCCAGCAGGAATGGAGGCTCAAGTCACAAAAAGTAAGCCACCCTTGCTGTGTTCACAAATTATCCCTCATGTCTATCATGCACAAAGGGCTCCAGGCTCAGAAGGCTGAGCTATCTCTGAATATGAAAACTCCCCTCATAATGTCAAGTACCACAGCACCCCTGTTAAATTCTGTGCCTGGCAGGATAGGAATCACAGAATCACAGAGGAACACACTACAAGGCTTTTCGTCTTATGAACGGAAACCTAGAAACACAGGGACTTCCAAATAATTTTTCTGTCAAAGTCAGAGTTTTTACATACTCTGACCCCTATCACTTCACCCCTGTCATCCTTTGAGCATTCCCTGCAGCATTCATTAACACTCTCAGTGGTTTGGGGTTTTTTAAATCTATCTGCCCCCCTTTTAGAACATGTCTTAACACAGTGCAGCTTTGAGACTTTGGTAGCTGGCACGTAATTAAACACATTATAAGGGCTTCAGAGACAACACTGTCCTCAAAGAATTAAAAATACTCCTTTGCTTTTTACCACCCAATATTGATAACTCGAACTTCTGCTAGGAATGCAGGTGGCTTAATCGTGAAACTTCTCTAAGTTTCTCCATCGATGGAAATTAGGTTCTTCTTGACAATTGGTTTGAATTTTGACATCATTCTGGTTCTCTGCATTTCTTGTAAATTGTCTTTAAATATAAAGAGCTAAACGGGAAAGTTTCTACTGCTTAAACCCAAGGACTAACTTGAATGAGCTCACCGTCAGCAAACGCACAGCTTCATAATAATTACAAAAGTCTCTTCTCCGTTTACTTCCTAAACTTGACTCAATTATCTTAATATTGCCACCATTTGTGCTGCCCCTTCACACTTATTCTCCAGACCTTTACTTACCAACACAACACTTTTGACACCATTTAGTGTCAGGAATTTTTGTAGATACCGCAAACTTCCTACAAAAGATAAACAAAAAATTATTGATCGACTGAAACAATTGAGTGAATTTTCTTTTTAGACATTCGCTGATAGAAAAACATCTACCACAACAAAAACCTAAAAAATACAAGTTTGTGTATTTCTTGTGAAATGGAAACAATAACGTGAAAATTTATCAGATAAGCCAAAATGTTATTTGCTGGTAACAGGACTCAGTTTCTACACGGATTAGAGGACAACAGGCACTATTGAGACCGGCCGCAGTACTCTTAACAATAAAAATAACTAATTTGATGCTGTAGAAAAGATGGGAATAAATAGATTGATAGACAGATGCTACACTCAAAGCTATGAATTGGGAAAACAGTTGTGTAACATTTCAAATGGAACTGTCCAGAAGTGACTGATAATGCAAAAGGACTGAACAGCATGAAAACTGAGTACTGGTCACAAATTTTCATTGGAACAAGTCATGGAAGGTTTGAAAGGAACTGCTCCAGGGCAAGAAGCTGGAAAGGAGACTTGTCACAGACATATTTTCTGCTACTGAATGTCTGTCTACCAAGTATCATAAATTGAGGTTAGAATAGAACATTTTGCAAATGAAAATATAAACCTCACAAATTACTTCAAATTCAATTTTGCTTTGCCTTTTCTCTACCAAAACCTCTGCTTTTACCATTTTCCATGTAGCACTCCTCATCACAGTATCCAGAAACTTGTTTAAGAATACACTTTACGGTCTGGCAGGAAAAATTATGTTCTCCTACATACTTCAAATGTCTGTCTTCTGCCTGGCCAAACATGACTACCCTGACACCCTACAACCGGAGGTAAAACAGGAAAACAGATTATTTAAATTAATCTCTCCTGCCTTTGAATGACTGGCTTGGCACTCACATTCAGGTTGTGCTGCATTTTTCCTGGGAAGTGACATGACTGGACAAGAAATTTCCTGAGTCCTCTGCAACCTAGGTGAGGTACTATTCTAGGCAGAATCTAGTACAGTTTTCCTAGCATGATCCTTATGGTAATTACAGCTATTAGTCCACTGATGATTCAGTCCTCAAGCCAAAGTCACCCACCAAAGTCAAATTTGGAAGAGAGGACCAGAAAAATAGTGCACGTACACAGAAGACAACAATTCAAAGCACAAATTATCTCTTAGTTATTTAGAATTTACCCTCTAGGAAGAACACAATTTTCAGACAAGTGTTGCACCATTATGTTTGCAGGTAACTGAACAAGAAGAAGCCTTTCCTGAACCCAGGAATTACATGTTAATAGGATTTCAATAGAACCAAAGGTAGCAGAGAATCAAATTTTCTATAATACAATTTCCTAGCAGAAATCCTATTCTATTAAAAGAACCAGTGTCTCACTATGCACTTTAAGAATCAAAGATTTTTCTGCAAACTAGATTAGTGTTACTACCTTCTTCTGTTGGAATTTGAATGGGCTGCTACTAAGGCTTGTTTGGCAGTGTCCTGGTTCTAGCCAGGACAGGGTTAATTTCTGTAGCAGCCAGGAGGGGCACGCCACAGCTTTTGTTCAGCATCAAGTACAAGGATTTGCCACACTAGACTATACCTGAAAAGAGCTATGCCCCAAAACAAGAAGTTTCATAACCAGAAGGCTAAACCAAAATCCATTTCTCTAACAAGAGTAATTCACATCCTGATCTGTGTAAATGTAGGGCTCAACCCTCTGATTAATGCACACGAGTCATTCACTGCAATCTGTGAACAGAGCCCCCCACTATTTGGTGTTCCCAGAGCTTCACAAGCATCTCCTGAACTCCCAGAGTTAAGATATTCTGATATAACCGATGATGTGTATTTACCTGGGAAGTATTCGGTCAGGGAGTTTATGTGCTGGAATAGCAACAGGTAACTTTTGCATTTGCCTTGCATAATCAAAGAGTCCTGGTAGATTATGGGAATAAAGCTGAGAAGCTTTACCTGGCAATTAGAAAACAAACCACACTTCAAATACGAAACCAAGTGTTTACCAGCGCTACCACTGAAAGATAGCACAGTAACTTACCAGATATTGATAACAAACAATTGTTCATGACATATAACCAGGTACATCTTCGAGGAAATAGCTGATAAATGAAAGGAAAAACAAAGAAGTAGCATTCAATTTGATATACACAAGACAATTATCAATTAGTATCTGCTTAGATGACAAGACAAAGCTAATATTGACTTGCTTTTTGCAGCAGAAGTAAGTTTAAGCCAAGTAATGTCTACCTGGATTCCAGAGTTATTCAGAGTAAATCTTAGGCACTATATTTAATATTTGAATTAACATTTAGACAATTAGCACATTTTATATTCATGTCTTCAGGTATATTATATTCCACAAGATGTCATTATAAAGATCAATCAACCCTTTTCCAAAAAATTCAAAAACCACTGAATTTTCTCCTTCAAAGAAGAAAAGCTCAACAACAAACTTCAGTAAACCAAGCATGGTCAAACCACAGCCATTCTAAAGCCTGTGACAGTCCAAATCTCTTGAAACAATTAAAACTGGCATTTTGAAGGGATTCTTCACCTTCACTTGCATGATTATACATTTCCCTTAAGTGATGAATGAGTGCAACAAATTTTCAAGGTGGAGCTATTTTTTGTCAAATCCTGCAATTCCTAAAAAGATGGAGGTGAAAGCAATAAGACATCGCTTAAAAAAAAACCCAAAAAACACAACTACTTTCTTCTCCCTCTCACCTAACTTCTGGAACTTATTGACACAAGATGTCATGGGGGTGGAAAATACCAACACAAAACAAGGGATTAGACACACTCATGTTTAAGAGGTCTCAAAGGGGAAAAAAAATAGGCAGGGATCCTCCAACATCCCTGATTCAATGACTCTAGTGGCATCTGAGGAGAACACACAATGACCAAGCTCATTGACACTTCCCAGTGCCACTTTAGGAAAGAGACTATTGGGCTAGATAGACCACTCAGGAGGACAATTGTTTTGCCCTTTAAAAAAAAAAACCCACAAAAGAAAACAAAACATAACTTTTCCAAAAAAAGAATAAAATATTAACCTTGAAGCTATTCTAACTCCTGGAAACGTGTATTATGTCTCCTTTGTCCACTGGTGAGGTGAAATACAGAGGAAAATAATCAAGGACACTACTTTTGCTTTTATGCTGAATTGTAGCAGAGTGAGTAAGCAATGACATATAACACAAAACTTGAAAATGCTATTAAAGCCCTACTTACTGTTATCATAAATAATGATGCAATAAATGGTTAGCACAGAGGGTGCACTTCCATTCCTGAAGTCTTCTCACAGCCTAAACATACTGTAAGAAACACCTAAGGTAATAATCTACCACACTGCTTGTATCAAAATTTAACATGCAAGGTTGATTGACCTTCTGTAGGTACATGAGCATATTGTGACTCAGTAGGTTAGGATCCGAGGATTAAAGAACAGCAATTCTTCAAATTAGCAGGTTAATTGACCTGTCACTCATTCCTTGTTCCACACATGACTGGCTGTGTTAACAAGCATTTCTTCTTGTCTCTAAGTGCTTATTAAACATTTCCCTGAAAGCTCACTAGGCAACACACTGATTTTTGTTACAGCTCTTCTCCTTCCTTGCCAGTTAAACCAAACCAAAACCAAATCCCAAATAGTAAAGAAAAAATCCAAACCTTTCTGTGGTCTACCTGGCCTATAAGAATTATTATTGCATTAGTGATATTTCTCAAGGTAGTTGTTACAACTGCAGTGCAGCAGCAGAGTGGTACCTGGGCTAAGTTTAAATCAGGTAACTCGAGCACCAGCATGATTATGGGTGACACCGAGCTCAGTTCAACTAGGCCTCCCTCTCAACAAAACAGACATCTCTAAAATGTCTGGACCATGGAGGATGAACAAACACCAGTGCCTCCAGCTTACAGTGTGAAGGCTGTCCTTGCAAATTCCTCCATCTTGATGGCAGGTGCACAGCTCCCTACGGTAGGGAGAAGGCAAGAAAGAAAACAAGTCTCTTAGAGAATAACAAAAGAGTTGGAGAATACAGAAAGGCCTGCAACTTGCATTTTTCCCTCCCCAGCATCCCTTAAAAAAAAATACTTCTTGCAATACTTTGCAAAGACAGAGCTTTAAGTGGAATTCAATAAGCTGAGTCTCATCAGCAAAGCTGCTTTTAAGAAGACAAGAACAGACTCCTGTGAATAAAAGATCTCCCTGCTTCCCTGTAGCTGAATCACAATGTTTGTTGCAAAAATTCTGTATTGTAATGAAGTTTTAAGGAAAACAAACTTTCATACAAAGATGAAAATACATCAGAGAAATTCCATACTATTTATCTAATTATTTAACTGCAGAACAATGCACTATGATGAAGTTCAAAACACAGATAGATGAAGATCTGCCATATAAACACGGTTCAGCCTACTAACACAAACATGACTGAAAAGTATCCTCAACAGCAAATATTTAAGGTAATTCTCAGTGTAGCCAGTGCCTATGTAAATATAGTAAAAACCATTTTTACAAGGATTATACAATATTAATCTGAGGGGTTAAAAATGTGATGTATTTTTTTTAAACCAGAAATATACCTGCTCCATTGATGTTTCATGAAGTTCATTGAGGTTCAATGTGTAAATACCTTCTTCTGCTCCAAATATCAAGTACTGATCTGCAAACACAAACAAAAAGAGGTAGAAATCCTGATTCAGGAAGGTATGGACACCTTTAACAAAAAGCAACATCTACGCACACGGAAAAAAATCAAACTATAATAGTTATAGTGTTTGAAAGCATGGAAAAATAATCCTTATAAGGAAGCTTTAATTTATGAATGGGGCTGTTTTAAGTCATAAGGAAAGCTCAGGGTTTTTTAGAGTAATAACTGAAATTTAAAAAAAAACAATTCAACCACAAGCACGAAATCACATGAATAATTTCAGTATATCCTACTTAGACATTTCCATATATTATGGAAATATCCATCGCCTTCTTTGAGAGTACTTCTACAGCAGTAGTGACTTGAACATTTTCTCAGTAGTCTGTAGGTGACTCACCTCTTGAACATAATCAAATCCCTGGACTGTACATAGGCATGCAAACAAGGCAGACATCTCCTATGAGATGATGTCAACTGCTAAGGATTTACCCTTCCCTAATTCCAGTTTCTAAAAAAATTCAAATATCTTCTTGCTGACCAGCTCAGTAGTATGTCTATACAGCTTAGATATATAGCTATAATCAAAGGGTGTAATGGCAGGCAAAGTGAGTACAATATTACCAACTATCCCATTTATCAGGCTAGATATTAATGCACTAAAATTTATGCAAAAAAACCCAAACCCTCCCCCAAAAAAACCCACCCACAAAACCCCTCAAAAACCCCAAACCAAAAACCACCAAAACCCAAACCAAACAAAAAAACAAAACAAAAACAAACAAACAAACAAAAAACCAAACCAAAACAAAACCAAAAAAACACACACACACACACACAAAAAAAAACAAAAACAACAAATCAACTGCAGAATCCTGTAGGGCCAGACGTCCAGAAGTCAGATTTTTTACAGATAAATTAGGATTGTCTTCTTTTGGACTAAAATGTTGAGAAGAGTCTTTAACTTCAATATGTAATTTATTCTTTTTAACCAAAGCAAAAATCTTCATCCAATATATCTAAAAAACAACACAACTTTACACAGCAGTGGCATAATTAAAGAATGACTCCTGCTTATATGAATATATGTCTGTTTTAAAAGGAATAATCCAGCTATTCTAAGCACCCGTGAAATTCAAGAAGAGGACAAAATGGGTAAAATATTCATCATATAGTACCTCTTGTATCTGGATTTATCCAAGATGTTGCACAATGTATTTTTAATGGACAGCCATTGAAAACCTTTGAAAAGCAAGCACCCATCTGTAGAAGTAAAAATATTAAATACATACATATGAAAAATTAAAATGTGACCTTCCCAAAAAGATTATTTCTACTTTAAGTAGTAACAAAAGGTTAAGAGTCATACCACTGGCTTAGCATTGCTAAGTCATATTAGGTTTTTTAAGTAAAAAAGCAAATACCACAAACACTCAAAAAATGTGCTCTTTCACCCTGCTCCCAATATACATTTGTGTGATTCAGCAATACTCACATGTACTTTAGGTGTAGGAGGAAGGCCATTACTAATTGGTTTCTAGAAAATAAAATTTAAAAGTATGTTTATATTCACAAGCACACTATGCTTGAACACGTATATTCCCTCCACACACACAGCATAACCACATACACTCAGTGTAATTTTCTTTCGTTAGAATCTCCACTATGATACCCTAATACCTCCTCAATAATAAGACTTGCACAGTCTTATGCAACATTTCCACACTACAGAGGTACCTGTAAGAATGCCATTTCCAGTATTAGAGAGTTTAAGCAATATCGCAGCAATTACTCAACGCTTCAGTATTACAGTATTAAATGTTACCACTCAGTGCTACACGCACTTTCCTGTGTCAGTATCAATTTCTACTAGCACAAACAAGCTTCTAAACCATTTTACAGGTAAACTTCAAACACTCAATTTCAAATGACAAGTTCAAAGCTGTCCAGATAATCCTACTTTCCAAAGGTCTGCTAGTATTACTTACTTACTGACACTTCCTTAAAACAAAACTAAGACTCATCATCACATTTCCAGTCTATTTCCTCTTTACTTCTCACAAAAAAAATTACATTTCCAGCCTCACACTTGGAAGGAGCCCTCAAAGAGGGCAGTCTCATGTTACATTTAATCTAGTCTAACTACAGCATATTCCATTCCCCCATTTGCTTAAACAGTCATTGCTCAGTACAGCACAAGACAGGGTTCTCATTACATCTCTCAGATGTGTGAAAGACCAAGAAAATTGTATATATTTGTGATTATGTTTGTTTCGAAGGAAAACTAAACACCGACAAACTTCAGCATAAAGCTATATCACAACTAGACAATCAGGGAAAACTTTGTTTAGATTCAAAGTAAACAAGATGCCATCCAGCATAATTTCCATATTAAAGAGCCCGCCTGCTCCTTTTCCTTGCACATGTAGAACAGTCAAGACAACTCTAAAAGGACACCCAGAAGCTTAAATACCTACCAGTATTTCCTTCTTTTCTTTCCTTGAAAAGTTAGTGTCTCTAGCTTCGTTCTGTTGATGTGGCAGTTCCTCTCTTTCACCATTTAATTGCACAGAAGTAACTCCATTGCCTAGAAAGTTTCATAGTTAAGAATGTGTTTCTCTGTCTTCACCTCAAAGAGTAATCTAGCCAAAAACTCTTTTAAGTGGGCCAGAATTTCCAATTAAGTCAGAACATATACTACATATAATATAGTATAAAATACCCTAATTTATTTCTGAAGCATGCATGTTCTTACATGTGCACATATCCATCAAGCCATGTTCAATCTCAGTCCATGACTTTTGGTAATTAATGGAGCAACACTAACGTAATAACTCTAATCTAACAACTCTAACAGGAGCACAGAAAGGGATGAAGTCACAGTTATGAGGGAAAATGTGTTGACCACACCTAAAGAAATACTTGCCAATAGCTAACACTTCAATTAGGGATTCCTTAGAAACACAGCCTTGTTAGAGTCAAATATTTAACAAATCAACTGCAGTACTAAGTATAAAGCAAGGAAAAGGTACCAAAGCAACAATTAAGAGGCAGACATTGAGCTTGCTTAAGAGAAGCCAGCCCAAGACAACTCTCAAGGCATCAGACTGACAAAGGCATAAAATGAACAGTCAGAGCAGACAGTAAACAAACACAATTACCTCCTATACTCCCCAACCCAGTTCATTACGTACAAAAAAGGACGCCTTGAAAGCAAAACTCTGTCCTTGACATGACAAATGACAACAACAGCTGACACACTAAACCTAATACCTACAAACATACTTTTTTACCAATCCTGATACTCTACATTATAAGCCTGTTGCTTAGGAAAGCAATTGTGTCATCAATGGCATCAGCAGGAATTGTGTCAGTGACTTTGACAGAAGGTACATTTCACCCTCTTAAGAGCTAAAGTATGCTTTCTTCATGAATTTTGGCTTTCATGCACTTTTTGTAACTTGCCCACCATAGGAAAAATTACCTCAATATCTTTTAATGTGTGCACAGATAAGAATACAGAAATAAAATCACATTAGATTATTTAAGAAATACTTGTATACTCCTTGGGATCACGTTTATTACCTAAAGGATTAGATTTCTGTGGAGGTAACCGAGGAGGTGGTGGTCTGGGTGGAACATGAGATGTAGATTTTGCTGGACTCTCTGTTGTTGGGCATCTCTTGATTGTCCCTTGATTTTCATTTTCAGAAGAATAAGTTTCTTGGGGGATAAATATGGATTTAGGCTGAAAGAGACATAGTAATAATCAAAAAATAATGAAAAAAGATTCAAAGCATCCATGCCACTTATCAATGAGGAAAAAACCCTGCATACAGCATTCGGAGCCTCAAATTTTCCTAAGAGCCACCAGTACAGTAATTTAAATATTCTCCATTTATTTGTTTATTTAAAGTGCATTTTTCTTCTGTGCAACCAAATCCCCCTCACTTACCTTTGGTGGTAAAGGAGGTGGCACCTTAGGTTTCATAGTAGCACTATAAAGAGAAGAAACAAAACAAAACAGAAAACTCGAATTGCAATCTTCAAAAAAGACAGGGTTTTATAAATGCCATACAAATACATACCATTAGCTTGTCAAGAGCACTATTATATCCAAGTAACTGCATCACAAATACTTTCAAACATTTTGTTATACTTTCATATAGTGTTTCATACTATATGAAAACAAGGATCACAGGTTTCCCCCCCAGAGAGCAGAGAGTATCATGAACTGATTTGTTGAAGATGCACAAACTTGTGCAGAACAAAGTAGGAAGAAACAGAAAAGGCCTGACATGTGCTCTGCTGAGAGGACAAACTTAAGGGTATCAGTGAGCTGAAGGGGAGTTATAAGAAAACTAATAAAAGACCATTCCCTGGAAAATTTACACTGATGACTTAAAACACCCTTACACATAAAAGTAAAATCCATCTGCAGTGGACAGCTACCCTCGTGTTTAGGTTGGTTGGTTGATTTTTGGTTGATGAGTCTCTTTTTTTATGGAAATCTTGGAAAAGACATCTTTTTCATGCTAGAGCAGTTTGGTCCAACAGTACAAGATACTATCAGAAAAAACAACATAGCTGAAGCATCAGGAGCATTCTTCCTCTCCTGCCTCTGTGGTTTAAAAAATGTGCTGCATTTAAAAAACATCCTAATCTTTCAGGAATAGAAAATTATTCCCACTAAATAAAGTAGGACATTACTTCCACATTACTTCCACATTCTTCCACAGTATTTTCCTTATTTTTAAATTATGTTCAAAGTAGTAAGATATCTGCCTGTTTGTTTACAGGTCAACAACTTGTCTGCTTGGCTTCATTCTTTCCAGGAGTTTCTGTCCTGGCATCTTATCTGCTGTTTGTATTTCAGAGAAGCTGAAAGGGGATTTTGAGAACAAGTACCCCTGTATTATGCATTTCAGCTGCTTTGGTGGAAGAAATTATCTTCTCTTACTAATATGGGGCCAAGTCTAAGTCCTTAGTCAGGAGGGTTCAAGCTCCATTCCCCTTTCTTTTGTATTCTTCCTGCATTTCAGACAACCAATGTTACTGGGCAGCCAAAGAAAGCAAAAAGGCAATAATCTGGCATGCATGTGACAGATGTGTGTACAAAGGACCATTTGCTCTCCTTTCAACAAGAGGGTTTAGGTGCAGTTTGTCACTGCTATTCATGCAGGGTAGTGCCCCAGTAATTGCTGCTTTCCCAGTTTCCATAATCAGGAAATTCAAGTATTGGCAGCCTTGATGCACATGAGAGAAACAGAAATATCAAAGCAATCAAAATTATTAAATGAAGAGTTCTCTGAAACATGGATTCTCTGCTGCTGCTATCACCCGGTTTCATGCAGTGGCACCAGTTTGAGTTGGAAGGGGCACACTGGATTCACTGGTTTTGTTCTGGATCTGAAGGGAGAAGTGACTGATGCCACATGTGCTCTTCAACTGCAGCTTCACCTCACAGAATATAAATCAAAGCAAAGCCTTGAATCTTCAGTGGGTTCCACAGAAAGATATTCAAGACCAGGCAGATGAACCAATAATTGCAGCAGATCTTTGGGCTCCAGCAGATACCAAGAGAAAGGCACAGATACAGAACCTGTCTGACCCAACGTTGAGGGATTCAAGCTTTTACACATTGTCAAGCCCTCTCCATAGGGTAAAAGTACTTAGGATGAAATATCAGAAGAAACAAACAATACCAAGACAATTCTGGAAGACAAGCAGTGACTACTGGTCCCCAGGGTCAGACGAATTAGAACCTCTCCAGAAGCTCTCTCAGGTTCTTTCTTGCCTAACCTAAAAAAGAAAATCTACAGAAACACAACAGCCACATAAGCAGCTGAAGTCAATGCTGTTTGAAAGTTCTGATGGAGCTTGTGCAAGGAACAAGGAGCTCAAAGCACTCAAAGAAATCAGTGCTAGCACTTCAAGACAGAAGGGATCAAGAGGTTAAAAGTGCTGGAACATTACTGAATTGATGGTACTGGCTGCAAACAGAGCAAGAAGTGTGGGGGGCAAAAGAAATACTAAAAAATAAACAGACACAGCTGTACACAAAAAACCATCCAGATGTTCGTATGGATGTAGGAACCAAGCTGAGGTGGCTCAAAAAAGCAGTAAAATTATTCAAAACAGAAAAAAAAAAAAAAGAGAGATTATAGTTTGATTCTCTGCAAGAGAGAGATGCCAGAAATAGATAACACCTGTTTTAAAGGTTTATTGTACGAAGTAACAGCTTTCCAAATTACAAGTTAACAGAAAGCAACAAAAATTATGTCTCAATGGCATTGTTCTTTTTGGTCTTTACACCAGACTTCTTCAGGAACGTAAATCTACACGTACTGGTTTTGCTTTTTAAATTGTTTCAGCTCTCATCTATCAATCAAATAGAGCCCAAGAATAATTATACAAGTGGGATTTAATATGAACACCATTAACTTGACACATGCCTTTGCAGTCACATAACCTTGCCCTCTTTGAAGGAAGCCAGCTCTATTCCAAAAACCAAGCACCCATACAAGCATCAGTTCAATCTTACACCCTCCTAGTTGAGAATACAGACAGAACAAACTCAAACATCTAGAGAAGCCTGTAATGTATATATATTATCTATTTTTCATGAGCTTTATTTTGATATATAGTTATCAGTTCTAAAGAAGACACTAGGACTGTAGTCAGACAAATCACTGGCTCAACATAATGATGCCAAGATTTTGTTCCATAATAGAAAATAAAAAACACTGTATCAATCAAGGAACAAGATTTCCCTCTCCCCCCAGTTTATAACAATCAGCAGAGTAAGATGACTTATGGTGATGTAATCTAGCAACAACATTAAAATACTTATCTTTAAGAATGCCATAGCAAAAAGAATCCTGAGTTGCTACAGAACGTGATTCAACCTTTTTTTCCCCCAAATACTCATCTATTCAGGAATCTGATTTTATTTTTTACAAGGACTTACTGTTTAGAATCATCGTCTGCATCATCATCATCTTCTAAATGTGCCACATGTCCCCTAAGAAAATGAACAAAATCCTACAGTTGAGTGAGTTGTATTAAAATTACCTTGACTGTTGTGAAAGATTCTGAGCTCGAAATCTCTCTTTTATAGAATTTTACTGTCTTTAAAAAAAATCATTATTGTTCTTTAAAGTACAGCTGCAATCTAGACAACTATGCCTCTCTCACAGGCTCTCAGCAAGCACAGGGACAAACAAGAAGCAGTTGTGACAGACAAAAAAAAAAATCAATGCATGAATTACTTTTGAAACACACAGGAGAGGAAAAAAGAAATAGAATTACCGCTGATGTAGTTCTTCTTCAACTGATTTTAAGAGACTCCTTCAGCATTAAATAAGAACAAGAACATAATTTAATTGTATTACACAAGCACAATTACAAAAAGCCAGTACAAAAGCACCTATGATTCTTTCAGTAAATAATTCAAAGTATGTTATTTCAGCTGGCTTTCAGAATATTCATCCAGTATCTACATAAAAACAAACGCAGCTGCAAATTTTTAAAATTTATTGTTCACACAACACCCTTCCATGTGTGTTTATTAATGTATTGCTATTAAGTGCAATGGTCCTTTTTCCTCTTACTGTAAAACAAGGACTGTGTTACTTTAATCCAATTTAAAAGAAATCCTAAGAAAATCCATAAGAAAATCTAATCCATAAGAAAATCATAACACTAAACAAAATAAACAGACTAACAAGTATGAAACTACTGTTGGGATAAATTAATTCTTCCCTGGACTTCATACTCATGTTTTTGTCTGAAAACACAGAGAAGAATCACAGGACTAAGAAAGAAGAGGATTTCAAAAATTATCAATACTGATTTTTTTCCCAATTAACAACTGCTCAAAATCATCATGCTCTATGCTTAGGTTTTCTGCATTTTTAGTATGATTTAATTTAGCAAATCAAAGGTAGGCATCCTAACTCTGGCATGCATAAATGTAATTAAGTAATTGTGCGTAAAGGGAAAATTACATGGAGAATTATTTCATATGATTAATACATCAAGATGATTAAAGGTATGAGCATGATTTTAAAGGGCTTGCTAAGAAAGCTAAGTTTTCTTTTTTAAAGCATATATAACTGTGCATTCCTAGTGCCCTACAAGATAAAGAAGGGCATAAAGTAGAGAGCAGCACCAGCCATTCCCAGATGGGGTAAAATTGTGCTCTGTGGGACCCCTCATGCAGAATATTCCGTAAACAAGTAGACCAAGACAACAGCTCTTAAAAGGAAGCTTATACCACCACAAAGACAATATGGTCAACACAGCCTCAAACACTGAAAAGTGCTGCAATTCTGTATCATGAGAGTTACTATTATTTTAGAAATAAATAAGTGATTTTGGAATTTTAACTGATAGAAACAAGTTTGACTTATTTTACTACATCCATTTCAGCTACTATGTCTTTATATTAAAATAGTCTTGAATGAATTAAAGACAGAAAATGCAGTTGCTTACTCACTTATTTGCACCCAAAAAGTAGCCACACTGAGGACCATGACCATATTCTAGCTGTAGATCCTAAAACATAAGAGAATGAATCTTTTAAGATTAATAGGTCAGTATCCAACACACACCCAGTGCCATGCTGCTGTTATCCCCTCTGCAAGACCTGAGATACCAAACAAGCTGAATTCTCCGGCCTTCCAACCCCCTAACACCACTCTCAGGCCCACTGCACCCAAAAATCTCCTCTCTGCCAGTTTGCTCCACCTCTAATTCCTTTTAACTTTGACCTTTGCCCCTTCCTTGCACCCAAGAGATCCTTTGCTCAAATAAAGTCAGCTGCATAAAAGGAAACAAAACAACAACAAAAATAATACAACAATAAGAGAAAAAAAAAGACAGGACTTTGCAATCTACCAGATTCCATAGAGAACTCAGCTACCCCTCATTTCAGAAGGGGAGTAGATCTGGCAGGGAGCCTGAAATCCTTTAGCATATGGAAACATTTAAAAAAATAAGCAGAGAGGACAATCAGTATTTTTATCACTCTGGTTAAACCAATATGTGTATATGTTAGGAAGATATTTTCTTTGGAAAAAAAAGCCAAAACAGAATTAACAAAGTCAAACACTCCAGCAATCATGGAGTGCAAGCTACACAGAAAAAGAATGTGCCAATAGGCCCTCAACATTATTTTAAAATAAAAAACATAATGGTATAAATATTTAATGCACTAATGGAACACAGGGACCCCACTAAAGCACAAATCTGCATCTGCTGGGAGAATACTGCTGTAATTGCAGTCTATTTTTTTCTTCAGGTGGATCACAACAGGAAAAATCTGAGCATAAATTTGATCCCAAAATAGTGAGTGTATTCACCAGGAGAAACAAATTATTGATCACCTAAATTAGTGATAAATGGAACTACACTCTTCCTTCTCAGAAAACATTTTAAAGGTCTCCCAACACCTTCTGTTGAAGAGAATCCTTTCAGCTGCAACCTGTATCAAAAACCATGTCACCCTTCAGCAAGAGGCTCAGATAACCAAGCTTTAAGAGGAATAAATCTGGATTAGATGGGGGCTGATTTTTCAAAGGGGCATTTTTAAAAATCAGAGGAAAAGTTTCACACCAGATTTGCCAGTGTTTCAAGGTGATGAAGTAGAAACCACTGCAGCCCTCAGTTCCAGGCTGAAGGGCAATCACATTAATACAAAGCTGTAAATATTGTTTTTTGCTTGCCAAGGAGTTTCAGGTTGTTTACTGCACCCTTTAGTCTGCCCTGTAAAGCTAAGTAGTAGTTTGTACATGGGTGTGTCTACCATTTGGCTGCTTCAGTGACTTTATGTATTTTCCCAAAACAAATGAAATATTGTGGAAAGAACACTATGTAACTGATAATTACTTGACGTTAAAGAATGCATAAGAGGGCTGAATAAAAATTGCAAATGCAAGCCTGGTGCTGGTATTTCCTGAACCACGGAGAGACTGACTTCTCAATCTCTGTATCAACTTTACTATACATCTTTATTCTAGAATTAAATGATCCCCCCCAAACCACCGAACTCCGTCCACTTCTATCAATCTGACTCCTCACCACCAGTGGATGTTCTACAATCCACCAGCCAGAAACAGATGCAACTTTCTTTGCTCCAATTACTTCTATTACTTGTATGCAATCTCAGAAACTTCCACCAGCAAGCACAGATATTTTGAGGATTCAGGCTCTAGAGCAGAAAATCACAAGAGCAGAAACATAAGGCGTCACCAGAATCACAAACAAGTAGGTTAAAGAGGTTGTGTGATTCTATGTAAGAGGATGCCAGAACAAAGACTGGGAAACTGTTGAGAAAAGTAACCTTGGAACAGTGGGGTCACTGAGGGGTTACAGAAATCTGAGATTTTCACCTTGAAGAGACAAGCCCTCAATGTTGCAAAACACTGGGCAGACCCAAAATGATGTCTGTCCATCTGAATTTACACACAGGGCAATGTATGGAGATAGACAGACTGATACACTGTACAGCAATGACAAGGAAATTATTAAGAGAAAATAAATAAATCTACCTAAAACAAAAGGAGCCCTCCTCTGCCACCAGACCTTTTAGAAGTTACTAGAATTTTCCTTATCAAAGATGACATCTGCCAGAACTACTTATGTTTAAATCTTTTAAAGGTCAAAATCTTTGTTTTGATTCAGTTTACTGTTGTGTAACATACATTTGACTATGATTTTAATTGGACATGTATACTCTTCCTAATCCCTTTAAATATTGCTGGTTTTCACTCCAAAGGTAGGGTCAAGTACTCCATTACCAGGGAAATTTATCCTTTTGATCACTTGATAAAATACTGAGAGCTAAAGAGGTTTTTAAAAGTGAAATACATTTTTCTTCTATCTTCTATTTCAAATACATAGAGAATTTATAGTTTTATATTAACTAAACCTATTCTAGCTACATATTTGATACAGAAACTTTCATAAAAACTGCATGTATCCAGCAAAGCCTCCAGTGAGCTATTACAGCGCACCAGAACACCCAATAGAAATAGATATTTTTTTTTAAAGCCACACATAAAGGTATCAAATCTTATGAGTTATGGATTTTTACTGGGAAGAACAAATTACCATTAATTACTAATTTATGCAAAGTTACCCATCAACTTCACCAATCTACATTAATATTTTTATTTAACATACATACAATGCTAGTTAGGTAACTCATATTCTCTGATTTTAGATCAGACAAAATTGACACAGAATAAATCTGAGTGACTAGACAGATATATTCCAATAGAATCTTGAGATCTATAGCCAGAAGCAACGAGAAGAGGTTTATGATCATGGTATTGAATCAAAGATGCAATCCCAGGTTACCAACAGCTCATTCCTGAAACAACTCATCTGTGTGCAAGACCAGAGTACTCTTAGCTCTTAGGTAGGGATTGCTTTGGAAAAAATGTAATACAGGGAATAATTACCAGTTCTTCTAAACAGCTCAGGTAACATTAAAGGAAGCTGCTATGTAGAAAGCCACGTCATACCCTTAGATAAATCACATGTGCACAGTAATCAATGACTAAAAAGAGTATGAAAAACAGTCTACAGATTTCCACAAAATGTTCGGTGGTAAGGCCATGCCATGAAAAAAATTCCCAAGGAATGATCAGATCTACAATACCTTCTGTGGTTTACGTTTAAAAACCTGCTCTTTAATGCTGCAGAATTTCCTTGTAAGTTAACTGCTAATGTATCGTTAACAGTCTTATCATCCTAATTTGTTCTATAGGGCTGGGCTGTCCTGGAAATCTATTTTTCGGTGTTCAGGCCTTCAAAAACAAAATGTATAAAGCAAACCAGGAATTCACAGCTACTTCCTACATTTGCTGTTCTTGAAATCTAACAAGACCAATGAAAGTGGCAAAATTAAGACTTGAAACACACAAAATGCTGCAGGAGTAACTCTGAATTTCAAAGAATACAAATCACCTTTGGACTACTAACATATCAAGTAAGAAGGCACATACACATCTCTATCTCATTGCTTCATCAAAGAAGAAGTTAATTTTTAAAAGAGCCTAACACTACCTAAGGCATATTCTATATTTTAATGCCTTTATTTCAATAAAAAGTGCATTCTTCAATTTCTCTGGATAGCCTAACGCATCACAAAAACAAGTTAAATGTATATTATTTTTTGAACAGGTTAAATATAATTCTTCCCTGTTGACTGACTGAGGTTTTACTGTGCATTACTGCTACACAACCACTGTTCCCTTCTTCCTTTGTATTTCAGTTCTCCATGCCTTTTGTCTATGAATATCCCCTTGCCTCCTAGCAATAACACCGAGCATTGCATTTTCTTAATTATTTTTTCCAAGCAGAAAATACCAAAAACATACAGGGGAGGAAAACAAAAGAGCAAAAACCACTGGTACTTTTCCCCCCATTTCCACTTATTTTCTTCTGATCTAAGGATCATGCTCCATTTCAGTACCTAAAGCTGGAAGAGAGGTATGAAGACTCTCTGCAATCCAACACTGATAGCTGCAATATGTTTTTAGAGCTATGTTAGCTAAAGTAGGATAGGAGTCTTCATGGCTTGCAGAAAAGAAAAAGCATATGTATGTATGTGTAGTGAGGAGAAAAATTACTTAAATTCAAGAAAAATGCTCCTGGGTAAGGCTCTCTGTTATCTATGTCAATCTCTTTAGTTCAATCTTTTCCTACCAATATTTTAGCTTTTCTGCCACAACTAATTAAAAATCACAGAACAGCTATGCAGAAACATTACATTCCTAAAGTAACTGCTACCAAAACCAATCACAAATTATTAAACCTAGACTGTATTTATTAGCGAAAAGAAAACAAAAACCAACCATGACAAAAGTATTCAAATAAGACCAAATGTATAAATGCACCTGGCAAGGACAACAGTGCAGGCAGCATGGGAGCTGCAAACCTCTAAATTAATTCTTTTCTTAAAGAAGTCCAAAATGAATGTCACATTTGTAACAACTGAAAACAATTATAGGAGATAGCAAAGCCAAGTTTTGTTCAATTCCTCTGCCACTTTAACAGTAGAATTCCACACTTTTCACTATGTGCTATATCCTTCAGGTTAAATTACTTCAGGACCCTACTTTAGGCAAAAGCTAGAGATCACCACTTCATCTTTTTCTGGGGAATCCTCTGATGGTATTTCTCACTGCTTTCACATAAGGTATGCAGAGCAGCTCTCCACGTATGAAATGGAATTATTTTTCAGCTCACTACGAATGGGAAGAAAAATGTTTTGCCACACAATTTCACTGTAGACCAGGATAAGCTAGAAGAAAATATTTTCATTTGATTCAACATGACATTTTGTTTTGAGTCAGAACAACAATTAAGCTTTTGTGACTTAGGATCAATAGCATAAGTTAAAAATGCCCCAGAATAAACAGTACATTATTTTTAAAGATGACTTTGATTTAGACCATTTCCTGAGCTCACTGCAAATGCAATGCTCAGCTCTGAAACTTATTTGAGCTAGGATACAAACAACTGCTTTTCAAATATACAGAAAGACAGTGAAAAGATCTACCTTATGCGAAGTCTAATGTCCACATAAGACTAAGATGACAAAACAGGAACATGAAGAACTCTAAATGACAGGAAGCAACATGTGAAAAAAAATCTCCAAGGATGGAAGATACCCAAGAAAGCTTCTGAGAAACTTGTTGCCTAGTTGCAGAAAAAAGAAAAAAATATCTGTCCTGAAAGACAGAAGAACCTGTATCTAGAGCAAAATAGTCTGTTTATTTAGCTATGAATCAAAGGAGTATATTTGTAGAAGCTGAAAGAGAAGCACTATCTTGTCCTTTCTGATTGCAATTTGCATTAAGGGATACTGGGGTTTGGATACAAAATTTTTCCTGCAAACAAGACCTGTACTGAATTTCTCCATTCTTCTGGCAGATCCAGGTAGGTGTCTCAGAAAAGCACAGGCAGAAGGAGGGGAGGAAGAAAAAGAGAGAAATTATTTTAAAGGGTAGCCACACCATAGACATCAAATGTTTGAAAGGCAATGTGCACAAACTGCTGTATGATCAATCCAGCTGTGCAAAATCCTGTCACTCACTCCCCAAATTTGCTTTCAGCATCAACTGTATATGTCCCAAAATATGCCTCAATATATGATAATTTTTTAAATGATCTTAGCTCTGCAAAGGAGTTGTTACTTATGAGGTATTTTACAAAACCAGTACAACAGCAGGGACAGAGCCCAACAGTAGTAGGTGATACATCATGCTTGTGAAAAAGTATAATCGTTTCCTCTTGATAATAGTTGAGAAATTCACGTACCACTTCTCAATGAACATTATCTGAAACCAATAATATCAGAGCAGGAGTGAAAGAAGGAGACAGAGAGAGAGAATCTCTGATTAGTGCATCCTACAGAAGAATGAACCAACTAGTAATACCTCCTCTAAGTGTTAGATCTTACTGAAGATCCTCACAAACGGGCGATGCATTAACCATCAATTCAGAATTCTCCACTTTGATTCACAGTGAATCCTGTGAATGAGCACAGGAAGATGTGAAGAAAGCAGTGAAACAGAGAAAGTGCTGATAAGTGACTTAAAAAACACATCTCACGATTGTGACAACAACAGTACTTGGGAAGTTTTATAATAGTCACAATTTTTGAAGGGTGTATGGAACAGCATGGGGTAGAAGAAGAATAGAAAAGGACAGTCCAGTTATGAGACATGTTCTCATTCTGCTCTTAGACCCACAGTTACCAGGCTAGCAGGATATGTGACAACACTGAAAGTAGCCTTAAAAAAAATAAATTAAAAAGTGTTAAACAGAAAAGAAGAAACCTGAAGCAAACCAAACTGAAAAGCCAAAACCACATTCTCAAAACCAAAGGAACTGCAGAGGATGGGGATGTTGCCATCAGGTAGGGAAATCTAAGCTACTAATCTCAAGACAATTTGTGAAACATTCTTATAAGGAGGCAATACATAAATTTCTTTCCAAGAAAGGCAAAGACAGTCTAAGCTTTCACTAGCTATGTTTCTGGCAGATTCAAGTCACAGCAGGCCAATAGATGACATAACAAACAAACAAAAAAAAACCTGTAAGAACAAAAAAACATCACATAGAACCCAAGACATTCTGAAACATTCCAGTTTCCCATCTTCCTCTCAGTGCACTTATATTAAACATCTCACAACTCCAAGGAAGTTAGTAGATTAATGCTCTTAATTTACTACAGAATGTTTCTTCCTTTTTCTCAACTGTATAACTACACAAAGAGCAGAGAAATAAGAAAACTCACTTCGTAGAGTAATTTCTACAGTGTGATCTAACAAACCAAATTTTTTAGCAGTGCCACAACAGAAAATTTGGAAAATGGATCAGAATTTAAATGATGCCAAATGCCATTGAAAACAGTTATGAGCCCACTTTCTGTTATTTCTATTAAGCGTATACTCATTCTGTAACATAATTACCATTTGGAGATGGTAACTCCATATGGTAACATCACAGACTTACATAATTTTATAGTCTTGCATGGGATAATTAAAGAAAAAAAACAACAAACTGCCAGACAGAAATACAATGAAAATGTTTCTTCTATTTTCAATCACCCTCCAAAAAACTAACAAATTATGCACAGTACGGCAGTAAAGAAATTACAATGAATACATAACACTGAGCCCCTTCTATGAGAGTGATTAAAGTAAATATGAATACAGGTTAAATATTGTCAATTTTGCACATAATAAGAATTTCTTTCTACACTTCAGAAATACACATACAGACTAATAGTTACATTGAATGGTTTTTACACAGATGAAAACACCACTACTACAGTAAAAGGACAAAACATGAACTTTGAAAAAAGGAAAACAAGGACAAAACTAACACTGACAAAGAAAGGCATAAGACGAAAAATACCAGGTTAGATCTTGCAGTGTAGTACATGTCTTCTGAATTGTCCAAAAAATCGCTACTGTCAGGCTGTTCATTAGATAGAGATCAAGAAAAGCAAGTTATTTATAACGTGACTGAAAGCCAGATGCACATAAAGGTAAATTTTCTTGCTAAAAAAAAAGAGATACTGTTAGTTGAAACTCAAAACCATGTTAAGACAGTTCACGCAATGGGGGTAAAACACAGCTAAGGGAATGGTCACACTACCAAACACCAAAATGATGAATTACTGTTCATCAACTGAGCTGTGGTAATGCATGACAAACTGTCCCAGCAAGAGTCCAGTTCAACATCTCAGTGCAGCACTGACAGTAACTTCCCATGCTGCAGGGGTCCAGTGCTTTGTGCACTCACATACATAAGTAACTGAGTGTAAATTTAAGCAGGCTTGGTGAGATAGAAGCAAGAGCATCAGAATTGCTTTAATGAAAACAGATCCATACTGTTAGTGCTGGAGGAAGAGACAGTCATCTCCTGCTCCCACTTCCATTTCAAAGACTTCCTTTGCCAGAGTGGGCAGATTCTTTCAAACTTCTCCCACAGACTGGTTTGTACTGAGGCTCCTAGCTAAAGCCTCCATTCTTTGAATAGGGCACTTGTTGCAATTTGCCACGTCAATTTAAAGTGCCCATTGGTTCTTTAGCTAATCTATATGTTTTTAATTTGGTCTCAGGACCCAACATCATTATTTTTGAAATCATAGATCTGCCTATACTAGGTCTGCATGCTTCTTTCTGACATAAAGCATGGAGCAATTAATTTTCCTCTTCAGAAAGATTCAAATTAACAGTTATAGGAGTTGTGTATAGACAGGGAGATGAGGCAAGTTCCTTGGACAGGTTTCACATATGCAACATCTGACCAGAACAAACAATGCTAAGACATTTTTTCATCAGCAGAATTCATCTGGATGGTTCAAGTCCCTTCACCAAACAGCAAGAACTTCTGAGATTCCAAAGTGCAAAGGTCCTGACTGCTAACACACAGTGTAGGAAAAGGCTCGATTCCTCCATTCCAACAACACCTGTCAAAGAACTGCTCCCAAAAGCTGTGCTTTTAACCCCTTATAAAATATCTATTCAGTTTAACAACTCAAGTCCCTAAGGTGCAATAAAAGCACCACTGCCCCATGAAGTTATCCACTATGGTTTGTATCATCAGTGACTGATAAAAAGAAAGAAGTGGGAAAAGTATTTTTAAAACTTTAACCTCTCCATGATCTTTCTACAATTATGATTGTGTGTGTATAAATAAAACTCTTAAAGAGCAAAAGCACGACAGTTTCAACTATACAATGCTTCCAATTGTATTTTCTTTACAATCCAGACCATGCAACAGGGAAGCAAAGACAAAATAACTTGGAATCAGTTCAAAAATAATTTTGAGTTAAATGATGGGTTTATGGTGGAAGCATTGCCTTCATTACCATACTTAATAAAAACTTACATAACCAGGGCTCCTAAATAATGCTGTTATGCAGTTATGCCAAGGTCTAAGTTACACATCTGAAATGCTTGTCTAAATCCTATGTGTGATTTGGTAAGCTGTTCTCCTCCATCTCAAACAGGCATCAGAAACTGAGGCTCCCTGTCCAGCCAGTTCTGAGGATGAGCAAGATTAAATACAATCTCTTACACCCAGAGTCTGCTGACCCACTACCAAAGGACAAAGCAATCGGAAGGATTATTTCAGTACAACTGCAGAGCACCACAAGGAAGTCTGTGTCAGAAATCCGACTCACATGTGGTTTGTAGACTACAGAAGTACATTCCTAAGTACACACCCTTCCAAAAACAAATTCCGAGCAAAGCCAGTGTCCCTCCCACCTATTTACTAAACCAACTTTTTCTCCTTAACACCTGCCTTAGAAAAACAGAGAGAACACGTAAGTCTGCAGTGAGGAAGCAAAGGCGTGTCTTTTTATCCAGGAATGTGAAAAAACTGTCCAAGTGCACAAATGTGGAAAGCAACAGTCTCCATAGAAGAGAGGAAGCTACTGCAATTGTTGAGACAGCACAGACACCTTCTCCCTCACAGCTTGAGTTCTCACACCCCTTGTACTGATGGGTCCACAGGAAGAAACCACTGGCAATACATCTTGACAGAAAATAGCTGCCAGACTCAGCATGGCTCAGCTGTGATGCAGGGCCACAGAAGGATTATTCACAGAGGAAAGTCTTTTAAAATGCATTGTACCTCTTTCCCAAGCTCTCAATTTTGTTATTTCCATTGTCAATACAAGAACAAGGGGGAGAAACAGATGAGTACACACAGGAATTCTACAATTTAAAAAATAACTCCGTAAATAAAGGGAATGATATACTGGGCAGTGAGGGATAAAGGACAGAGGAAACCTGCAACACAAAGGGCTGTTGCTTAGCACATACAGCACACCTGGCAGAAACCACAAATAAGCAAGTTTGCTACCTATAGTGAATGTAATGGCATTAAAAAAACACTATGTTACAACTTGTCAGTAAAATCACTAACAAGTTCAGTAGTACCAAGGAAACATGCTACACATCTTGGATTTCTCCTCCCCCACAGATATTTGTAGGGGTTAATGTGTAGTGCATAGCCCATGCTGCTTGTTACTCACAAATTCATGATGCGGCTCTGTCTCTTTCCTCAAGGGTGGATCAAACTTTACTTGGCCAACTAAAGAGGAGAAAAGGAAAACAAGAAGTTGGACTTCAGTTAGACAAGACTTAGCTCCAAAGGCTAACAAAAAATTCAGTTTAATGAGTATATCATATCCCCACTGACAGAAACTTGTGACACATGGACATATCAAACTTGTGCCTGCTAGAAAAATTAATGGGTACAGGAAGCACTTTTCTATCACAAAGGCAGCCCAATCGCCATTTGCCTCAACTTCTCATTAGAAGGAAGAGGAAAACCACTGAGCAAATAGGGCAGTGAAGTGTCCTCTTCAGAGGTACAATACAGCTGTACTTTATAAAAAAAAACCATCCGTGATGTGAATTCACTGTTGGATCTGTTCTCCTGAGAGACCCACTAGCACTAGAGAGTGCTGAATGAAGTTTGGCATGAATTAACCCCACCTTCCAGGACAACTCTTTGGCAGGACTTCTTGAACACTCATACTCTTGATTCTACCATAAGAACAGACAGCTAAAGCTCTAAGTATTTAATTCAAGCAAAATAATTACTACAACTTGGGGGATGGAGACTGCTTTTAATGGCCAATGGTCAACCTCCTCCCTTCTTGACCTCTGTGTGACGGTTTCAATTCAAAAGCAAATCCAAGATACTAAATTAAGGAAGAATAATCCTTTGCCATTCTGTTCCCCAGCTGAATCTGGCACTGGTCTGAATATCTTTCCTGGAGTAACACATAAAACTATGCCAATCAGCTCTCAGAAGAGCTCAGGCTGTGTCTTGTTCAATTAAGATGAAACAATAATGAACTCTGCTGAAGTGCTGACAAAAGGTGTATAAAAATATTTTACACAACTTACATCCTTAAGTGAAACAGTCTAAGCTTTTATTTTCCTGTGTATCACTAAAAATGTTTCTATGTATGTCAGATTCCCAAAATACCAGCTGAAATAACATCAATTATTAATTACATCATATTGTCACATTACACATGCTTACAGTTTATTTCAGAGCGTGTCTTTTCTTCTCTCCCATTTCTACTTGTTGAATGAATTCTGTGAGGCACAACAAGAGGCTAGAAGTGAAAAATAAAATATTTAATACCAAAATATACTTACTTGAAACTCTGTATTGTTTAACAGTTTTTAGCAGGCTACTTTAGCGTAACATAAAAAAAAAAAAATCAATAGAAAGCTAAATGTAAAGATTGTATGCATTTTTTAATATATTAAAGTTAGAATTATTTGGAGACATTTTAACTGTTGAGTGCTTTTAGTATAAGGGATTTTAGAACACTGCATTTGAGCAAATAAAGCTAATGCTGTCTTTGCTCATATAGCATTTTCTTTTTTCACCATTCAGTTTAAGGATATTGGTGGTTTTTAAAATTAGCAGTAAGACTAAATCTGACTTACTGGCAGACTTCATTCCATGAAATACTGAAATAATTTTCCCAGCTTTTACCCTAAACTGATTTCTAAAATGTCATCAGTTACATTATTTAAGCAGATGAGAAATCTACCTGAGGTTTTCAAAGCTGAACAGAAAGGAATATTCCTGGTACTCCTGTGCTGTGTGGCAAGAGACATAGCAAAATTCCTACAAATTCACCTTCATATTTATATTCCACTTCTATTTTTTCCCTGAATTTCCATTTACTTCTCTACAGCATGAAGTGTTCTGAACTTTAAGACCCGGCTTTCTTTTTGCCTCTGCTGGATTTTCCCTCTTCTTTCTACATTCACCACTGCAATTTCCCTTAGAAATGTGAGGGCATTCTGCATGCTTGTTCACTGCCTCAGGGTCCTTGGTGAGCACCTTTGCATGTGAATCACCCTTTTGTTACTAATACTATCTTTGTTGTACTTTCAGAGAGTCATGAATAGCTCAGAAACTCTGTTTATTCCTAAAATACTATCTGCAAACATGATTTCCCTTCTCTCAATTTCATCACGCACTACTTCCTTGATTCCTGTTAGGATCCAACACATGTACATGATGTTTCACTTCCCATTTTTGTTCACTTTGCTCTTCCTTGAAACTGCAGAGATTGACAGACTGTGGATGTGTACTTTCTCCACTCTCACCAGCAGTTTTTTTTGTTTCTCACAGCTTGTGTCAATCTTTCCCTTCCACAGTTCTATCTTGTCTATTGTGCACTCTTTAGGCTTCAAAAATGGTTGGCAACAGCATGTCAAGGTTTGATCTGATACCATGTGCCGAAAGGCTGCTCATTTATAATCTTTCACGAAGAGGCACTGCCTGGTCATGTCTGATGTGTGTGCATCTGTAATTCCAGCACCAGGAACCCAGCTGGAGCAGGGCTAGGAAGTATTTTCACCCTTGCAGCAATACCGTGTGAGTACTTGCACTCTGACACAGATGCCTGTGTTGCACTACAGATAGAGCCTGTCCTCCTATCATCTTCTCCACGACCACAGAATTACACTCAGGATCAAATCTTCATCTCTCAGTCATGAGGACAAAGTCCTCAAGTCACATTGAAATACCTGCACTGAAAACAGGCTGATACAAACACCTGACATCTGAGCTGCGCAGGAGGACAAAGGAATGTAGGTTAACTTCCTGACACAAATGCCATTTGGGCACAATTTCCATCATGGCACAGATCTCAAAAGCAATCTTATCCCCAAAATTTGCAGTGTGCTAGGCATAAAACATGAGGACCTTCCTCTTTGCAACCTTTCCAGCTAATACCACATTTATCCTGAAAATTACTGTCATAGAAATAGGGAGAACAGGCAATTGTCAACATCTCCTAAGTCCAGAGTCCCAAGCAGTGATCCTGTCCATGACTGAATGGGAAATTAAGTGAAGACCTCCATGAGCTGGGGTAGGGAAAAATACTGGAAATGTCAGTTTCAGATAAAGTTGCTAAATGAACAACAACTGCATGAACAGAAGAACCTTTTTAATTATACCCAAATAATGGGATGGGTTTTAGTTTTCACACATTAAATGCTTCAGCTTTGAGTTTAGTATTTAAAAATTATTTGAAAATGTAGTATGGTACTCCTCAGAGTGGTAGCAAATTCAGATCAAACTTCACAGCTCTGCAGACTACCCAAGCAGTAACATCCAACTACCCAAGCATTGCATCCCCCTAAAAGCAGCACAGGCCAAGCGAAGACCTGCCACCACAGTGGGCCGTAGACCTGCCTTCAAAGACCACTCACGAGAGAACAGCTCTCTCATCTCCAAAAAAAGAAAAACAATCCACCAAAAAAACTCAAAACATAAACACGACCACCCCAAAAAATCCACAGCTCTAAACAAAATGGGGAGTAGGTCTGAAGCTCTCAATTCCCAACTGTGTTTTTGGACTATGTTATGTTGTACCACGTTTTGTCACTTCTTTTGATTTTTGATGAATGCATTCATGCAATTGTGACAAGCACAGGACTGGCCAATCCCTAAATTAACACCTCCAGCTGCCTCTGTGAGCAGGTGAGTTTTGAAGAAAGTTAAATTGTGCATAAAAGAAACACACACACTTCTTACTACAGTCATTTTTATTATCAGAAAGACCACAATGCCAATGACTGTCCTGCCTGTGGTGAGATTCTTCATCTGAAATACAAAACTTGCTAAGCTTCTCCCCAGAAAAGGCAGAGTTTTTTCTCCTGATACCAAACATTATTATGGGATAACTGATAAGTCATAAATTGACAACAGAAGAGCCTTCTTAATGCTAAGTCACAAGGGACACAGAAGAGTGAACACTATTTTTTAAGCTAAGAAACACCTCTCAAAGGGCCTCAGAGCTCTCACTCATCACTGAGCAGAGAGAGAACTAAAGGACAGTAAAGAACTTACGGAGAGAAAACCCAAGTTACTCAGTGCAGACTCCATATGGAATCAGACACCTTTCTCTAAAGTGACCTGAAAGCCAACCTCATTAAGGGACTTCTTGTGTGTTTGACTTTTAATTTTTTTTTTTAAATCAGAAAAATCTACTAAATTTTTCTCCCACTCCCACCATGTACATTTGCTTTTAAAAGTATTGACTATTATTTCATCCTTATGACTTCATCTCTTTCCCTCTTACTTGGAAAATGTGTAAACACTGCACTCCATACCACAAAAACTTATCTATTTCACTTCAGCTTCTTTCCACACTTTTTTTTTGAGCTTTTAAGAAAGACTTGGTGAAAGTCAGCTGGTCTTTGCTGTTCAAGTGGGTAAAAGCTCACTTAACTTATAAAATCTGAAAATTAGTCCCTTAAATTAGTTGCATCTTTTAAGCTTCTTTCCCCCTGAAGGCATTTTTAGATTAGTTTACCCATTAAAAAGAACCAAAAATATGTAATTAAAGAATCAATGACATCTGTGATAAAAGGATTACATTTTTTCTTCAAAAAAAACAAAGGCCATCAGTTAGGGAACTGTAAACATTTGCAAAGTATGCAGTAACGTGCAGGAAAGTATAAAGACAGGATGAAGTAAAAGAATATTTATCTCTTTTGTCTTATTTATTAAACACTTCAATCCTGTGTTGTTTATCATCTTACATAAGCGACTACTTTTTCCCAGATGTTTGAGCATAAAGTCAGAAACTCTTTGATAAAACTGTAAGTGAAATCAAGTTTCAGATTATTCTAAGATGGAAAAATACAATCTGCAAAAACCACACATCAAATCACTGCACAAAAACAACTACAGGATCATTCTCTCCTACACAGGTTTATGAATCAGTTTCATGAATGCTTTCTTTGCAGATGGAAACATAAGTTCACAAAGAAACATACAACAGAATGCAAGACAGAACTCAGGACTGGAGAAGCAGATCACATTTACTGTTTCAAAATTGTTAAGAACAGCAATGAACAAAATTTTGAAGTATTTAAATCTCTTTCTTTTCAAGCTTCCCTTCCCAAAAATGTAATGATTTTTGCTAAGTGCCTGTATGAGTGAGAGAGCAGCACAACTAAAAGTAAAAGCAACCCTTGAGACTATCCCCAGATCACAAAAAATCCTGGGGCTCAATAAATCACGATAATTTAGTTTTGCTGGCAAACAAAAACTTAATCTGATTCTATGATTAAAAGATATACCTACCTCAGGATCATCATCATCAAAATCATGGTAAGTAGAATGATCAGGATTATTCATTTTATCCAAAAGTTCAATGGCAAGACTTCGATTTAATGGCTGGGTAACAAAGGGATGCTGAAAGACAGAGGGAAACACAAATATTAAAATTCCAGCCACTCACATTAAGCATATTTTAATTTCATAACTTTAAAAAAGACCCCTCTTACATAAATTTATACCTGTAGCAACTTTTCAGCTGTAGGTCTCTTTTTAGGATTTTTTGTAAGTGCCATTTTCACAAAATGATGGAAACTATTGGACCTGTAAAATGAAGTGCTAAACATTAAAATCAATTTCCAAGTACAGTACATCCATTATCTACTGAAACAAAAAAGTACTTACCATTTCATTTTGTCCTTCAATTTAGGAGGCTGGAAGTTGCTTTTTGTCATTAGAAAAAGTGCTCTGAAAAAAAAGAACAACAGCATTTCTGTGGGTACGCTGCAATACACATGAGATAAATTATTAAACACTTTATTTAACTGGCAGGAAGAAGCTCCATCAGTTTAAGAGACTCAACCAGGACTTTACAGACTTATGCACCAGAAGGAGTTTTTATAATTTCTGTCCTGTTCACTCAGAACCCTCATAGCCCAGTGCCCTTGCAGTACACCCAAAACCCACAAGCACACACAGCCGTCTCTTCAAATGGATTATTTAATTAGCTGCATTTACCCACCAAGCTCTAACCCCTTACTAACCTCATTGGATGTAGGTCAAACATTGGAGGCTGAAGTTCAGCAAGCTCTATTGCAGTTATTCCAACTGCCCACAGATCACAGAGTTGGTTATAGCCACCTTTCCTTTCTACTGCAGCAACTTCTGGTGCCATCCTGAACAGTAAGAGACATTTTTAGGTAAACTTCTCATCACAAATCAAACATTCTTGGTACACATAGTATTCTCTTCCTTAAAGCTCTCAATCAATAAGGTCACAGTATATATAGATATACACACACAAGAGTGTGTGTAAAAAATTATGCAACATGCACCTGAAGTTTCCCTCAGTCATCTTCTAGTAACTAACAAGCAGTTTCTACAATGGTTATTCAGGAGTAAGTGGATTAAATCAATCTGTCTCAGACTAAATACTACTAAACAACCAAAGAGCCTGAAGTATAATTATTCAACTACAATAAAATCCACCCAAATTTATATATTGCCCAGAAAGTGATCCACTGACTTTGAAGAAAAGAATTCTAACAAGAGAAAAAGCAATAAAATGTCAGCTTTCTTGTATCCTGAAAGCATGAGACTCATTGTCACCTCTGTATACAGCACTCCTTGTTTGTAAAGTCTGTCTCACTCATGTCAGGTGACCTCTTTATGTCAACAAAGTGGTTTCACATTCTCAGGTGGCAAAAATGAACAAACATAACTGGCACATAAATAGGAATACCTAAAGGAAATTATTCACTTGGAACTGTCACATGTTTTTAATGGCCAAAGTGAATTATGAATTTGATTGCCCTATGTAGCCCTACAAGGTGGCCAACATGTTAGTATTTCTAAGCTTTAAGATTTATCAGTCCTGATCACCTGCAAAGTAGCACCAAATAACTCAATAAATGTAACACAAATGAAGTCACTTAGAAAGGGCTCCAGTAGATCATCAAGCAGCATCTCAACTGATGCATTATTCAAACACATATATGCTGTGGTCACAGCACTGAGCCTGCCACAGCTCAAAAAGTGTCTGGACAATGCTCTCCCACACATGGTGTGACACTTGGGGATGTCCTGTGCAGGGCTAAGAGGTGGACTCAATTACCCTTGTGGGCCCTTTCCACACCTTATCTGTAGATCTGAAAACATCAGGTGGTAGAATTTACTTCACGTTTGCATAACTAAACTATATTTAGACATATTTCTTCCAGAGTTCATTAAAAATCCCAATCACTCTAAATCGAAAATGAGGGAGTTACCACAGGAGAGGGAGAACATGGGTTAAACATTTAAATGGAAGGGTTACTAGCACTGCAGTTCACTTGCCCTGAGACACATGTAGATCTAATGACTACTAAAACCTTCACATGGCCCATTTCAACTAAATTTTCTTCTCTGCAATCTCAAATATTTTGCTTCCCTGCTTCTGCTCTCAAATTTCTGAGAAGCTTTGCAAGAACAACCAACACTTTTCATCAGCATTTAACCTATGTAATACTTTCAAAGTTATTATTTAAGGTCATTTGAGAAACCTGGCCCGATATGAAAGTTACAGGACTTTCAAGCACTGAGGTCACCCAGACATCTTGGGAAACAGACACAAACCAATCACATAATCATGACTGATGGGTGTTTCTGTTATTCTGAAAGGGAAGTGAAGACTCGGTGTGAGGAAGAATGCTAAAAATACTGTGCTTGGCTATTTCAAGTCAATCCTTGAACATAGGGTTTTTTCATTATATATATTTTTATCCTGCACCTACTATGCTGTCAGACTACAGAATTTTAGCATCTGTCTGTGAAACATATGACAAAAGTGCTGTTTTACAGTAGAGAATGTGTCTCATATACTTCGAGATGAAAGGGGACAACCACTTTCAGTAGGAAAAGGATAAAAAGAAATGCAGAACTTCAGATAAGAAAAATTACACACACTAGTTTAATGGGAAAGAACAGAGTTGCAGCACAGGTAGAACTGTATCACAGAATTCAATCAGTTAAGGTGAAAAAGGGAGAAAATGGCTCAGAAAAACAGTTCACAAGTGGCAAAAGTCTGTGGATCTGTGAGGACAAAGGAAACCCATCAAGAAGAAAAGCTGTATCTAGGCTGGAGGGGAAATAACAAAACACCAAAATGAAAAATCAGGGAATAAAAAAATAAGATCAAAGTTAAAAGCAAGCAAAATTGCTGCTAGTTTTTAGGTTTTACTAAATTAAGATAAATTAGTCAACAGTGATGGCACTACACAGCCTTTCAAGTTTTCAGAGCATTAAAGCCTCTTCTCTGACACTCAGCTAATTAAGGATTTGGAATAAGTAACACAGATATGATCACCAGAAAGTCTGACACAGCCTTTAGTGGTTAGTCTACCCAGGAAGTGACAGAGCATGCCTTTATCACAATTTTTTAACAACATTACGCGTGTTACCATTATATTAATGGTCAAGTAAAACAGTTACCAATATGGGGTGCCAATGAAGGATTTCCTTTTGGCAATTGTAGCTGTTATCTGTGCAGATACTCCAAAATCAGCTATTAAAAAAAAAAAAGGCAAAACCAAAATGACAGTTAACAAGTGATTTTATGTATTTAATTGTTAATGAACACAAGTTTGGTTTCCCCACTGTTAAGAGGTCCTTAAATATACTGGAAATATTTAACAAAAAATAAAAAACAAAAGCAAATAATAGAAACTTGGTCTGTCCCAGATACCACTGGTCAGCTCCCCTCAGTCACTTGTCAAACAAGCACACAAATGTCCCAGATACACACAAGGAAGAGCAGGCTGGCACAGAAGACCTAACAGCTACATGAAGGGTTTTAATAAGACAGAGTACCTCATTTTGTGTTACCAAAGAGATTCTTTCAGATAAGCTTTCAAGGTACATTTCACATTTAAGGACTTTGGATGATAGATTTTATTAAAAATTTATAAACCCCTGTGATTTGACTTTTATTTTTCCTTTACAATATCAGGTCTTTTACCTGACTGTTCCAAAATTACTCAACTAATCCTCAGATACTAATTCGATGGTTTAGTTAGATACCACTAGCAGACAAAAAGAATTCTGATATTCAGTAATTCCTTACATGAAGCATCACCTCATAAAACAAAACACAGCATGCTGCTTCTTAGAGCACATAAAAATATTAATTTTTAAGCACTAAGATGTATTAACTCACCTAATTTTACATGTCCATTATCTGTTAAAAGAATGTTTGCTCCCTTTAAAAGAAGAAAAGTTTACTTGAATTAAAACATGCCAATTACTCCAACACAACATTAAAAAAATAAATATGTGGGATCTTACAGCAAATTAGGGGCCAAAGAGAAAGCAAGGATTGTTCAATAAATCTGCAGCCTTATCAAGGAAATGTCTGTGAAATTAGCAAGCTGCCATTCTGTTAATAAAAAATCTCCTCAGCTATACAGTGGTTTTCATTAATTTTTAGTTAAGCCTATGGTACTACAAAGTTTGCATTGCACACAACACCTCTCAATAAACAGTATTCGCCTGTGCTGATTAATTCTTACTTTTTTTTATTTACAATGACTCAAAGGAAACAGGAACTCAAAAGGTCAAAGTGGAAACAATTTCATTTTCTTTTCATAAGTAAGAGCTCATTTTGTCTTGTTTGAGAGCCATGCTTATAATTACAGCCTTAAGGACCTACCTCAATAATCAAGCATTTAGCAAAGCTACTTCTGTCCTTGTACAACAGCGATTCTGTCCATGCTGGATTTGGAGAGGTCATTTTTGTGTGGCTGTCTGTTCCAATCACTTCAGCTCAATAACCAAAATTAACCCAAAGCAGAGGTTTGTATTACAAAATTACAAGATAAAAGGACTGAGAACAAACCTGATTTGAAGACTGAAACCAGGCACAGGTTGAGCTAAGTAAAGGTTAGAGCTGGCTAAACACAGTTCCAAATATCAGCACTGCACTGCCCATCACGTAGATGGAAAGGCAGCAGAGATGAACCTCCAAAGATCTGTGTTTTTATAGATCATGGTTTTTCCCAGAGCAGGAAAAGTCAGGCCTGCAATAAAACGCAGCTAACTTGGCCCATGCTGTGCAGCAGGCGCAGGGCCTGCAAGACCCTGGCAGTCAGCAGCCTAAAGTGCCAAGTCATGCTGATTAGGACAAAAAGAAGTCCCTCTTCCGTCTTCAGATCCTTGCTTATCTATCTGTAAGGCTACAGGCTACTTTCCCTTTGACCCTTACCATTGAACAGTTTCCAACCCCCCTAAACCCTATAAAAATCCCTACTTTTGCCCAGTTAGTCAGAAGTGACCCTTTGCAGATAGCTGTCACCGAAGATCTGAATAAAGCTACATCTGCGGAATCCTATACGCCTCTTTTCCTCTCTCGTCCATCGTCTGCTGCTACGAGGCCTAGCCAGATTAAGAGCTGAAATTGCTAATAAGCTGATAATCACTTAAGAGCTGAAATCACTATTTCTTGCTAAGGCTTGCCTGCGCTGGGAACTGCTTTTGGGTCTTGGACAGACAGTGCTATTAAGCACTGGGCTAGCCGTGCACCCGTCGTACCAGCTAAGGGGTTACCCCTGCCCCGCAGAGCTAACCGCAGCAAAAATGCTGCACAAGCACAGTTAATGAGCTTGGCAAACAGTGTAAAAGCCCCGCTTACATGCTCTTGACCTTGTTCACCTTTCAAGCTAACAGGACAGGTACTCTAAACATGGAACTTAGCTACAGAGGGAAGCAAACACAGTTCAGCAGTCAGGCAATCTGCAGATGAAGACAGTACTTTTCCATGCTCATGAGAACAGAAAAAAAAATCTTCACAATGTAAGCACTGTAAGCATTTATTAGCACAGTTCTGCTTAGAAAAAGTATCTATGGACTGTATCCTTGAAAGCATTCTACAAGAAAGAGTGGAAAACATTTAATTTTGGTGCCTGAAGTAATCTTTCATTCAGAAATTACTTTTGTGATTGCTCAAAACCCAAATTACTTTTGTGACTGCTCAAAACCCAAATATTCTTCTGCACCCATTGAGAACAACTTGGAATCAGGCTGCATGAAGGCAACTACAGTTAAAGCTGCTGGGAAAAAAAGAAACCAAAACCAGCCAAACCAACAGCATGCAACAACACAAAAGAATATGATGATTTACTGTCAGATTTCCAGGAGGAAGCCTGCCAGGTTTGGAAGGGCTTTGGGAAGACTAGGTAGTAAAACTTCAGGAACAAAAAGTCAACAGGAAGCACCAGAAGGAATCTATAACAGAGTGTAAGAGTCTGAACAAGCCACTTTTGATACAGCTTTGCCAAGATGGAGATTTAAGTAAGTCAGTACTAATAGCCTGATCTGCAGCACCCTCTCTATTTCTAGCATGTGAGGGAGGGGACAGAAGTAGTCTCCAAGAACTGCACAGAACAGCAGCCTCTGCCCTGCAGTCTGCTCACCACAATGCAAGAAGCCAAAGCAAGAGCTCTGCTTACTAGCTGGTTCAAAAAGAAGGGTATATGGAGTTCCCTGGAAAAGCTGTGGGAAGAGCAAACTTTTCTTTTGCACATAGCACACACCCTGACAGCCATCTGAACATGTACTGCTCTGGACACCACCTGATGGCTAAATTTCACAGCACTGGTCCACATAAACAGTTTGCGCAGCTCCAAGGAAAAGGACAAACTTTTTCCTTGCATATATTTTAAAGAAAGATTTTTTTTTTTTGCCTTGGGCAGAAACTTTTATTTCATTCAAACAGATTAAAAAAATCCCTACATATTCAGAAATGTACTGAAAACTGATACGTAACAGTAAAGACCACTGGAGGTGATGTAACCTATTTTAAAAGCACCAAAAACCCTTCAGTTTTTACTTACCTTTATATCTCTGTGCATTTTTCCTTTACCGTGAAGGTAATATAGTCCCTGCATAAAATATTTAAATAGTAATTTAGTCCAACATTTTTCATTTGACATACATTTCTTATTTAATTACCACATATATTTAGGATTCAATTTAATCATCTAAATGACTCACTGACTGAAGAACATTTTTATATTTCAGTGTAATTTGCTGTAAATTTGCAGATTCAATAGATGTAGCAGCATATCTAACATCTTTATTTAAAGTAGCATACCTAAGTATCTATATAAAGATATTTAGACATTTATCTAATATCTAAAACACAGGATATATGGAAGTAATACCAGTCACCACGCCAATTACAAGAAGAGTATTCCCCAAACAAGTTTTTCTCTGGACATGATTAACTGTCACCTTTTTAGACCAAAGCAGTTACTGGCAAATAGCATAGGAGTCTTCTATTCAGCAGTCCACTGCTGGACCACTAGTAAAGCTACCTTGTGTATCATTACATGTTTCAATCAAGCCTAGAAGTGCTGGCAGGCAGTACCACAAGTTTCTTCAGGTCTAACACCAGACTTCAACTCTATTTCATGGATTTCTGCAAAAGCATTCGGCCACCAGGGTCACGTACCAAAGCATTTTAAGTATCAACACAAGTTAGAAACAAAGTTTAAATTCTGGAAAAATTCTGTAGAAGCAAATTCTTGCATGACAAATCAGAGACTGTGTCACTTTGGACACTCTAGGCTTATCTCTAAAATTCTCTTCCAGGACTAAATTCACACACAAACATCTTCCTTGCTCTGTGACCATGAACCTCCACAAGGCTCCATGTTCATGGGAAATATCCATGTAAAGACTCAAACTTTTTTGTCAGTTTATGCAAGACATCAGAGAGTTGACTGCAAAATTTAAAGTGTAATTAATCAAAATATCTACCAGACCACTGCAACAACTGGCATTAGGCAGAAGCGTCCCATGTACACTCCTTAAATCTCTGGATGCTACTGGCATACTAAGGCCATTAATTCACACACTTTTAGTGCTGCCCTGGAAGAATGCGAAGTCACCATTTTCAAAACTGAATTGTCTGGAGACAATTACTTTAAAGGTCATATTTAAAAGATCCATATTTTCAGAATCAAATCTCACGGATTCCAGCAAAATGGACAGCAAGTGTATTTTGAAAACGGAGGATTCAATGGGCTTCTACATATGAAAACTGAATGTTAACATCAGCATCCAAATGAGACTCTGGATTCATGGACACGCGTGGCAAAATTAATGTTGGACAAATTACTTCTATGGATGGACAATAGCCTATATTCTCAGACTTCTTATTCGAGAAAATGGTGTTCCATTATAAGCTGCAACAAGATACCTGAAACTACATGCATTATATTTGGTCAGAGTACTATAAACATGTATTTACATACAATTTAAAATATAGAAAAATGGGTCAATGAATAAGATTTAGAAAAATACAAAATAGTAAGCTTTCTTCTCACACACAATTTATACATATTAACCAAGATACCTTCCCACACAAATAAATGGCTTCATAAATTCCATTATAGACTACTCACTCCTCCATATCTAAGAAGATTATGGAATTGATTGATGGACTATCTGGCTGGTAATGAATTGCTGAATGATTGCATCCAGAGAGCAGTGCTAAACAAGCTCAATGTCCAGAGTGATAAGTGATGTCCCTCAGGGTCCCACACTAGACTTTGTAGTATCTCCATCGTTGATATAGACAGTGGGATCAAGGGCATCCTCAGCAAATGTGCAGAGGTCTCATAAGAAAGATGGGGACAAACTTTTTAGCAGGGCCTGTTGTGACAGGACAAGGTGTAATGGTTTTCAAGTAAAGGAGGGTAGATTCAGATTAGATATAAGGAAGAATTCTTTTATTATGATGGTGATGAACTACTGGAAGAGGTTGCAGAGAGAGGTGGTGGATGCCCCATCTCTGGAAACATTCAAGGTCAGGTTGGACAGGGCTCTGAGCAACCTCATCTAGTTGAAGATGTCCCTGCTCATTGCAGGAGGGGGGGGGGGGGTCTTTAAAGGCCCTTTCTAATGCAAACCATTCTACAAGTGTCTAAGAACAAAAGGGTTTAAAGACTCAAACCCCTTAATGCTCCCAGATGTCACATAAGCCTGATCTATAAGTAAAAAATAGCACCACATTCTGTAAGTCAGAAGGCAGCAGTCTCTGGCATAGCACAGGGAAATGCCAAGTGACAACCAATGGAGATGGCTTGGAACAGAGCTATCTTGAAAGAGTGAGAGGCAGCAGAACTCCACTGATGGCATTCAACAGGTTTGCGTTCACTACTAGTTAAGAACTGCTCTCTCACAGAGAAGCAAGACATCCATCAAAAAAGCAGTTTCTGATTAAGTGTTACTGCTGTATTGAACCTGTAACTTAGAAAAGAAAAATGAAAGCTAGCATACCACAGGGAGAGGCTAATGACTTCAACATTTCAAGCGCACAGGCAATTTTTTTCCTATTGGCACAGATCAATTATCAGATATGCAAAACTAAGTGGTTTAATTTTCCTTCAAACGTGCAGTAACTAATTTATACCAAAAATACAGATTAAGAAAACATGCTGCTTTCCCCCTTTTAAAAACAAATATAAAATTAACAGCAGAAAGATGACAAGAGCTTTCTTCAAATGATCCAGGGTTATTGAGGTTATGGAATTATACACATTTCTAGGCTGTAATGTGGCACCTCCTCAAAAGTCTGAGAAAACGCTGTGTCATCCAGTTACTGGATTTCCATGGCATCACATGTTATTTGTAGCTTTTATTCTTAGCTTTTAATACTTTCACAATAAAAGACAACCACAAGAACCTGAGGAGACACTACCTGTAGTGTTTCTCTGCTAACATACGCAATCTGCTGCTCTGATAGTGGTCCAGTCACTGAAATGGAAGGGAAAAAAAAAAAAATCTCAAAACCAGGTAAGATACTGCCCATTCCAAATTCATACCTCAGTTACTTCTATTCACACTGATAGGACCTTACACTATGAGTCCCTAAGTAAATGTGCTTAGTCATTATCCCAGACTGAGCATCCCAAAGACCATAGCATTTTTTAAAGCCAAAAATGTCCAGTACTGTTGGAATGGAAACTACTAATTTTTCTGTATTTAAATCTCACAGTACTTAAGAGGAAAAAGAAGCACAAGTAATGATTTAAGCCTAACTCCTTCCCCTGAACAAGCCCATTGTGTTCTTTTATAGAGGGCTGGACTTTCAACTCAGTGACTCAGAGCTGCAGCAACTCTGTTCGGTCCCCTTTGAGCCCTGGGCAGTTCTTTGTACCATTTATGACCTGCTCTCTCCTTCCATTCTTCCCACTGCCAAAAAAACTGTTCCCTCCAGCTTCTCAGCCTTTCTCTGAAATCAGCTGTCAGCACTGCTCCTCCTGGGCCTGCCACACGAAGCACCTTCTAAAACTCCCCCTGTAAGCAGGTTCAGTAGTTCCCCAAGGGAAGGAGGAATATTTCTCTCCCTCGAGGGTCCAACTTCACTCAAGTCTCTTAGAGGAAAACAATTAAATTCTGAACAAATACGCAAACCAAACAGTGAACAGCAAGCAAGGAATGGTCTGTGACTCGTCCCAGTCACTGGACTTTGATCCTGAAATTGAACAGGTTTAAGACCAGGAAACACAGTCCAGACTGTAAGCTCTTCAGGTTTTGCACAGAAAACAAAGAGAAGTTGGATGGAGTTTCTCAAAGGACACTGAAGGAGTAGAAAGTTAAGAATGAATCTAGATTAAAGAATCTAACTTCTTCGCTTCTACAATATTAGTATCATGCAACATATCTTCAAAGTAAGTCTACATCCCAACTTCTCTTTGCTGAAAGAAAAACTCCAAACCCACACAAAACTATATATATTGGCACCCACAGTAGGCGTATCTAGGCACCTCTATTTTTGTTTTGAGAAATTTCATTCCAAATTACTCAAATGACTCGAGATCAGAGAGGCCTATAGCTCAATTGGAATAGGACTCTCTAAAACATAATAAAGACCAGAAAAGAACCTTCCATTCTAACTACCAGCAGAGAAGCCAAAAATCAGCTGCAACAGGAAGCCACTCCTGTAGACTTCTGCTCAGGCATTTATGTGGCATGAGCTCATTTCCTACTCTACAGGTGTTCCACAAAACAAAGCCTATTAAACACGATGCTTTTCTCAAAATTAGCAAAGAGTTAAAGGATCACCAAGGCCACACTCAAACAACTATGACAGGAACATGGCAGGAATTGGTGCTTCTTTTAATTGCATCCAAGGTAAACATAAAAAGCTGCTTACACACAAGAGACGCTCACATGTAAAATCTTCACGAGTTGGAATATAGATAGACTTCCTCAATAAAAAAACATCACCTGAGAACCCCAAAGCCATTACTCACTTAGAGCATACTCCTTTCCTACAAAGGTCTTAATTCCAGAGCAATAAAGTCCTTCAAAACTGATTTTGTCTCTTGAAAAATAGCAAGCAGTTGACTGATCCTGTCTTTATCCAACAGATTCACAGACAGCCCTTGTTTCTTTGACTGCTCACTGAAGCCAAGCCTAAAGCAAATATAGAGACCACCTTTGCTTTTCACATGTCACACATCCAGCTTAAAAAAACCCTAAAAAAAATCAAAAATATCCTAATGGAATACAATACTGGTATACAAACATTCAAACAGTTTACAAAGGACAAGAGCATCCATGCTACTCAATCCACATACCTAGGTTTCTGTACTAAGTGGTATAGATTATACTACAAGTTCAAAAGCTCAGAAACAAAATGGCTATGAAGCAAGACAGCACATCAAGACATCAATTTTTTTCTTTTTACAATGTAATACTGTCTAATTTTACAGGCTTTGAAAAGCAGTGATGGGCATATGAGCCCCTGAAGGATGGAAATAACTTCTGCTGCTAAACCTCCCCCACTAACATTGTTTACAAAACCCAAACCAATTAAATAAAAACATAAGCTAGAATTGACCTTCGACGAATTATTATGGATACTAAATTTAGGATTCCTCCTCTAATTCCAAAATACCGCAATCATTTCAATTTTTGAAAATAAACTGTACTTAGATTTTAAAGAAAAAAGTCTAGACATACCATGATAAATATCCTGTAGAGAGCCACCTCCACAGAACTCCATGCAAATCCATAGCTTGTCTCGTCTAAAGAGTGAATAAAACCATTCATTAGCTGTCAGATTTGCAGAGGACTTGGAAAAGGTAAGTCAGAGGACTCAAACACTACAAAGCACAACACAACATGCTCTGTATTATGGAAAGTACAAGTCAAATAATGAGTATAATTTAGTCTTTATGTGACACTTCATTGTCTAAACAGTAACTAATGAAATAGTCAAAAAATATTTAACTTTAATGAAGCAATAAAAACAGTGTTAGTGAAACATTCACACTGATTTTTGTTGAAATACATTTTTCTGAGACAAAACAGATGTGGGTTCTTATTTCTTCCTCATTTTCACTTCTCCACTTTTTTCATAGCATAGGAGTTACCACAAACAAGAAACAAATACAAAACAAAAAGCCCCAGGGGTCTCTTAACCAAATTTCTTTTACAGCAAATTAAGTGAAACTGTAGTGCTTTAGTCAAAGTTAGGCAGAGCACAGCCCATGCTGTGGGTAAGTGCCTGCTCAGATAGTCTTTTCCTTCAAAAATATCTATGGATATTTTTGGTGGCAGGTCAGAAGGGAAGTTATTTAGCTCTTCTTTCCTTACTAAGGGAATCAATTCAGTGTGATTCACTGTACTGCCACAAAAGGCGCTTTCCAAGAATAGACAATGGGCTGAAGGATTCAAAGGTATCTTCTATCACGGCTATTAACTCTATTTTCACTCAGTAATTTTCATTGGTAAGATGTGTGGCCACAAAAAGGTACTGTGCAGAGTGAAAAATCTGGGATGCGCCTAGTCATTCCTGGCCATCAAAATACTCATGTGGAAAAAAAAAATCCCATACAACCACCTTAGAGCAGTCAGTAACACAGGAGAAACAAAGGAAAGACTGATGGCTGTTCTGCAGCTTCCTGATGACCTGGTCTTGCATGTCTTGCACTCATAAGGCTCTGTTAGAATAGCTGAGACACATTTGTGACTGGGTGTTTGCAAGGCAATGGTGGAAGTGCTAAACTTGTCTCCTGAGATGCAAACTGCAAGTGTTCTCATCAGCAGGTGACAGCTAGAAAAGCTGCTGCTCCAAGGAGAACTCTGTCTTTTGAGGATGTCCTCCCCTTTTGTGTCCACAATGCACATGGTCCTCAAAGCTACATTCCCAGCTGCTTCCTCAAGGGGTGAGAAAGGTATTGTCCAAGCATTACAGGAGTTTTAAGCAGCAGAATTCCCTGGCTGTTAACTCCATACATTTCAAAGGGTCAATTAAAGCCTTGCTTGAAATAATATTAAAGCTTTCCCCTGAAATAGCTGGCCAAAGGCAGAGACAGAAGCAAGTGTGACAACCCATGCAAGAAAACTGAGTAAGAAAGAACCACTGAAGAGACATCTCCAAGTCCCTTCTTTGTTACCCACAATGATGCAGGACTCAGATAGGGACACTTTTGGGGGCACTAAACTCATGGCCCATGTGGCTGCATCCTGTTTGATGCCAAAAGTAGCAGCACTGTGGAAGTGGGAAGAAGCCAGAACTTTCCCAGCAAAGTAAGAGACATGAAGCATTAAAGTGTGGCAAATTCTCTTTTGCTTACTGGGCATTCACTTCCCAGTGTGCAAAAGCCCTACAGAAAACAGAAAAAGAACATAAGAGGTGACTGCATTTCTTAGTTTCAATCTAGCCTTTTATCACTGTGCCTAAGCACTTTGAGACAGATGAAGATCCCTGTAACAACCAAGAGCAACAGTGTAGAGTCTCTTTCTGCAGAGCATGTGGCCTGAGCAGCAAGCAAAACAGAGACAGGATCAACAGTACCATTGAGGGTCTGCAATTTAACACCCAGGCTAACAGGAAAGTAGAAATGTCACTGTCTGAAAAATCCCTTGGGGAACAATATGCTGGTGACTAGCACGTATAAGACAAAAGTATTTTTCTAATTCTTCTTAGCATTGAAATATGCTTGGAAAACAAAAGGTCAGACAACAAAAGGTCTCAAAGACAATGACTTGATTGCCCAGACCAAAAAAAAAAGAAAGGAGCACTCTGCCAAAGAAAGAGGAGGGGACCAATGAGGATTGTAAGACAGTGACAAAATATACAGCGTATTTGCCAAAACTTAATTCTGTGTCTCCAAAGGTATACTTTGATAGCCTGAGACAAGAGGGAAACTTTCCTTTTAAAGAAATAGCACCTCCAGCTTGAGTGCAGAAGAGGCAGTGTTTCAATATAAAAATGCTAAAGATATTTGAATACAATAGTAGTTGTGCACTACCTGTTTTCACATGAAATTTAAAAAATCATCAGAAGCAGCTTTTTATTAGTTATGCTAAGCAATCTGTTCCCACTATGACTGGTTAAAAAAAGGAGCTAGTAAGACAACTGAATACATTTGTCAATGTTTCTACAATGCAAATAGCCTCACCTCCAGAAACAAACACAAAACCTTCACATTCTAGTCAGAAGTTCACATGTTGGAAAAACAGACATTCTAATGAAACAGATTTAAGAGATACTATATACACAGACACTTCATAATTGACATACTTCTGCTTAATTTTCTACTTATAGTCAAATCTTTTAAGCGTCAACTCATTTGCAAGAAAACATGACTATGTGGTCACCAAACAATTTTGCTGGAAGAAAGATTATTTAGAGAGAGACACTGAGTAAATAGAACAGATTTGAAGGTGAATGAAAAAAATACACAAGTAGATAATACTTCGTAAATTCTATTTTGCCTGTCACCTTATAGATTTCTCCTTTACAAGGGGACAGGGACACATTTTTAGGTGAACAAAAGAAACAAACTGTACCTGAGATAGCTGCCAAAATAAGCAACAATGTTCGGATGTTTACAGTCTTTCATCATAATGATTTCCTGCTGCACAACAGCAAAATCTTCTCCTGAAATGCAGTAGAACGAGTATTTTCTTTGGCTGGGTTATAGTCACATCTTAAATTTCAGCACATGTTTATAAAATAAACATTCTTAATAATTAAGACTAATTATCCGCAAGTTTCACAGACATTAATCAGCTGTAAACCAGTATTTATTAGCAAGGGCTTGGCAATAAGTAGTGATATTCTGAAGTTTCATTCTGGGACAGATGGTCCTCACAACTGCTGATAGCTCTTACAATATTGGGTATAGCTCTTTCTCAAGTCCTTATTTTCCCTGAGACCCCACTGTGTCCATCTGCATAAGCCCTGCCAATAGCCTGGGTTCTTAAAAATACAACAAATCTTTGCTATTTTTGGCCACATGACCATTCTCATTAGCTCATCTTTAAGCAAAAAAAAACAACAAAAAACAAAAACAAAAAAAAACCCCAAAAAACCCAAAAAAACCCCAACCAACCAACCAAAAAAACCCAAAACAAAAAACACAACACCAAACCAGTCACATCCAGAAAACATTGACACAAGGGTAACATAACATTTACCCGAATCTCACCATTTGGTACCATGGCTGTCCCAGTCTTTCTATCAAAGGTTCTTACCAGATGTGTACACTGAGAAAGTCATGTATGAAACTGAAAACATAACTGAGATGTTTTTCTTTTGGGAACATTTTAAGTTTTTCCCAGTATATTAACATACTGATGACCTATCCATTGAGTTATTTATAATCAGAAATATGATACTCCCATGTATTTTATTTAACTGGCAGCAAATTTCAAATCATATGTTGCAAGTTAACATCCATCTGTAGTGTATTGCTGATGGCTTCCCATCTCTTGGCTAGACTTGTTTTAAAACAGAGTTTTAAAACACAGACACTAAAGAACAGAAGAATTTATTTTCACACATGGACCTCCCTGAAAGGACACAATTCATCCAGTATGTGACCAGCATTCAAAATAAAAGTAGTGTAAAGCCTTAAAGCAAGTCCCTAAATATTGTTAGCCCTCAGTCTGCACACTGTACACCAGATCTGCAAAACTTCCAAAACAGGGCAGCTGAAGCCTACTCTCTGAGCACCACTCAGGTGTCCAAAGGCTGCCAAAAAATATTTAAGTGCAAGATGCCAATCCTGCATATCACCGCAGCATGGGGGCAAGACCCGCCAGCTGCAGGGCATCCCTATGCTCTGCCCACAGCACAGTTAGCTGGACTGATAACCCATATCATGCACAGCCAAGGACTCTAGCAATGGCAACTGACATAAGAAAAACAAAGAAGCAGAACTAGACAGGAGCATCTGAAATCACACTTTCAGTGTGAGGAAAAGAAGTGTGATTAACACACTTTTTGAACTACCTAGTAACATATTGTCCTGCCTTGAACTTTTAAATGTGTATGTACTGTGAAAATACACCGTTTTTTCCCATTTTTTTCCCCTTCCAGAATTGTAAGGGGAAAAAAATGGAAAAAACTAATACCTTCTTTCCCTTCTTGCCCATACAGACCTTAAGGATCAAACCAGGTAGTTAAAATATTACAAACACCCCAACATTAAATCTGGAAATGGAACACCAGCAGTTAGAAGTTAGACAAAAAGTCTGGATGTTTTACTTCCCAGAGTAGTCCTATTCAATAGGCCTACTCTTACTAATAGAATAGACTTTGCAGGCTAAGAACTGATCTGTAGGGCACACATGCTTTGTGAAATTACCACAGAAGCACAATGCAAGCATAAGTCTAGCAGACAGTGAAGTCCTAATCAGCCTCCAAAAGATTTTCAGGAAATGTACCCAACTCCCAGATACTAATGTTCAGTTATTATTTCACCCTTCTTTTTAGTTCTTTCTCTACTCTTTTACCAGGTGAATTCTTTTCTGCCTTGCTGTCTTCTTGTGTTCTAGAAATTTTTATAACACAGTACTCAGGACAACAAAACCCACAATTCTCAGTCAAATTTTAATCAGCTTTCACTTAACTGCTCTCCAATTACATTTTTCCTCTTACATCTTGTTTGCCATGATTTTTTTTTTAGAACAGTGTACTTTTTCCTAACCCAGAAGTCAACAATTATCCCTTCTTTCAGTAAGTGGACTTGATTGATTTTGTATAATTGTTATCTTAAGCACAAAAATATTTTGGTTTTGTGTCCTACTTAGTTAAGAAACCACTTACCTGGTTCTAGCTTTATTACTTTAATTGCTGCAAGCTCACCCGTGTTGACATTTCTAGCCTATAAAAAAACAAAAAAGGAGTATTTAGAGAGCAGAATGCAGGACCCACCTCTGCATTCTTGACTTGATGTTCTCTGACAGCAGTAGTTAAAGAGCAACTGAGGTACACAAGGGTTTAGCACAGTGGAACCACTTGTTGGGGAACACTAAACAGTACTGATTTGTACTGAGAGCTGAAGCTTTAAGTCTGCTCAGAAAATTACAATGCCACACAGCACTTGAATTATGCAAGTCCCCAACCACACTGTGCATCAGTATGAAAACCCATAAACAAACCAACCAGTGAGAGACTGAAAAGCAGGTGTAATACACATGGGTCTCTCAGCAGCCAAGGGATCCAGGGCACACCAAGGGCTGTGCTCTGCAGTGTGTGGGACCACTTGCAAGACTCCCAAATGAGCAATGCAATGTTTCTTCCCCATTTTGCTATGTGCAAGGCCCCTTGAAACTTCTTCTCCAAAAACAACAGCCTCCCCTTGCTGCAAAGGGTTCAAAAAAGCAAGGCATCAACAAAGGAGTTAGGGAGCATTCCCCTCAAAACATTCCCTCTAGATACACAGCAGCCAACTGCAGCAGCAATGACTCAGGAGCTTCACTGCATTTTCACTCATGGAATGTTCTGACTTGGAAGGGATCCACAAGGATCATGTCCAGTTCCTAAGTGAATGACCCATACAGGGATCAAACCCACAACCCTGATGCCATTAGCACCATGCTCTGGCCAACAGAGCTCTGTCCTGCTAAAGCCTCGGTACTACTGAGCAACCAAGGAAGCTACATTTTTGAAAAGCCATTAAGAAGCAACATAAAGAACTATAAAAATGATTTCTCTTCTACAACTGAACCATTTGACTTCTAATTGAAAACCAAGAAGCCATTTGCCCAGGGCTTTCAAAGCATTTCTGTGTCCCTGCACCTAACCATGGAGAGAAGGCAGCAAAGCTGCTTTCCATCACTAAAGCAGCAGCAGCTCCTGAAGGATGCCCAGCTACAGCCTCTTCTCTCCCAAGGGAGGCTTGCTACCTGTAAGACTACAGAATGCAATGCCCAGGCTACCCCTACACAGGGCTCAGAGCCTGCTTTTGCAAAGGCCAGAATTACAGAACTTACACATGTAGCCAGGGATCTACCTTGTAAGCTGCTAACAGTCTTGCTTAAGTCACTTTAGGAAATCAGGAACTCAGAGCCTTTATGGACTCACCAAGCATGTGCAAGGTTTGTTACATGGCAGCTTGGGACCTTGTTGTGGAACCAAAAGTGGAGGGAAAAATACCCCTAAGACTATAAAAAGTAAACAAGAATAAAGTCTGGAAATAAATGCAGAAGGTATTCCTTTGTTTAGAGATTTACTCAATTCACTCCTTAGACAGCTGATCTCAAACCTCTCACTATTCTTTGGCGTGGCAACACTGCTGCAATGCTGGGAGCACTGGCATTTGCAAATAACTTGCAGGCAGAGAGATTCAGAGACCAGTGGGAATTCTATGAAAGTCAAGGAGTAATCCAAACCTGATTGACTGTGGAAAAAAAACAGTTAACAAATTTTCTCTGGCAATCTTCCCTGTAAGCCATTATTTATCCACCCCACCAATGGCAGCAATGTCTCCAACCATCACTGGTAGAAAAAAAAAGATGCATAAACATTAAGAACAGCAAAAACATGAGTTCCTTTAATCTGTACCAGAGAATAAAGGCAACACATGAGAAAGTGCCACCACTGAAGCATGCAGTAAGATTTTTACTCCTTATTTCCTTTCCTAACATTCTCTCTTTACAGCAACAAACAAACAGAAGTAAAATGCTCATGAACCACACATCAGTATTTTTTAATCTCCAAGACAAACAAGAAAAGTTACTGAAGATTTAACAAAGACCTGTGATCATCAGGGGGGCTTGTTAACACTTACAGACTTGTTTAGGGCAATTTGTACTAATAATACGATCAATGAGATACAACTGTAGTGGATACAAGTGGGAAGATCCTGAAGTTACACACTCTGCACAAGCCAGGATAGAAACATTTCACAGGCCTCAGAAGCCCTGCTCATGACTTTTTGTTTCACTTATTTTTAACAATGCTATGTCCAGCTGTCAGGAGTTTGTGTCACTGACTACAGCTCCATAGGTCACTATGTTCTGCAGAGTGCTGGGGCAAGGAAAGAAAGACAGAAGGTTTTCCTGGGCTTATAAAAGCCAGAAAGAAGGAAGAAAATCTGATTTAATGCAGGCCAGCAACACTTTCAGCAACAGCAGGCTACCCTGTGCTTAAGGGCGTAGATTAAAAAAACATGATTCCAAGTTGAGAATCTGTATAAGTTATAATTTTGCATCTTGTTCCATTTGGGTTATCAGCATTGAAGGTGTTATCAACAGCATGAATATGAATTGTCTTTGTTAATCTGAGTATATAAAAAGATTATTCTGATTGTAGGGACAAAAGGGCTCCTTGTAAAGGCTAGGGATGAGAATGAGGTACCCCTGACAGGTTTTATTAGATCTCAAACACCTTTCAAATCATCAGCTGTGAAGCAATTCCTCCTCCAAGCTCACTCAAATGAGAGACTGACTGAACCACCGTATTTTCAACACCTGTTGGAGCTGGCTGTGGCCCTGAATTTGGGGGTGCCTAAGTATGTGCCACACAGCACCTCAGAATGTGGAGGACACAGTCTTTGACTTTTATTTAGGAAAATCCCACTGAAATTGCCAGTTGCTTATGGGTTTTGAGACTGGAAAATCAATAAGCAGTAGGTGGGTGAAGAATTATTTCAAACAAAGACTTCTGAGCTGACAAAATGCAACTAAAATTTTGAAGAGGCTCAGGTAAGAAAACCCCGGCTCATTTTTTGTTACCACTTACGCTCTTACATGCTCTAACTCCCAGCCCTTGTGATACTGAGGTTTACAGCACCTACCCCATTTCCATGAGCAGGATGCTTCAACACCCTTCCTTCAAATGCAGATTTCACTGCGTCAATGGAAATATAAGTTTTCCAGAAGCAAAGATTATCCTACAATGCTTGCATCTACATGCAGACACTTTACCAAACGTATACAGCATTTATAGAATGTCTGCTCCTGAAAACTATAGAAGATGCTAATTCTATCAGTAGGTGAAAGAATGATACTCTTCCAGAGATCTAGACTGCCATCTGAGCAGGAGTTTCAACTGTTAGGTTGAGCTGAAGGAGCACTACCTAATTAAACAGGAAATAATTACTAGTGTACTCTCTAACAACAGCAGGATATCAGAAAAAAAATTTACATAAAAGACCACCACCAACCAGAAATAAAAGCTAAAATCTGTCAGGTTTTGATTATCCTTCAAATGGAAGCTGATAATATAAACCATATAATGCTGCAACAAAGCCAAAAAAGCGAAAGTCTAAGACGAGCTTCTGGTTTTCACCACTTCCTGTGTGAACTATTGAACAAAATGATTTCTAAACAGGTTACTACTCCATGGGAAAACTGGTGCCAATGTACAAAGAGGTTTCCTGAGCCTGATTAGCTCCACTCTACAGGAAAACGCACCCAAGCAACTCCCCAGCCCTCTGCTTCCAGCCCTTAGAGCCCTTCTCTTCAGCCTTTCTCAAACCCTCACAGCTCCCCCAGCTAAAAATAATTTGCCTCCACATTCTGGTAGAAAGTGTAATACCACAACCCAACAAAGTGACAATTTTAGAAAGCAATGCTTTGATAAAGTTGATGTGTAACAAAAACCTCTGTGCAAGGCACAGATTACTGGTTAAGGAAACCACAGTCCCAGAAACGAAGCCTTATAGCACTTATTCAGTGCAGTAAAAACAGGATGGCAAAACATCCACCTCCCTCTCTGCCTACCTGACAAGCTCCAAAAACCAATTAAAGGTGAATAGAAAGATGCCAAAACATAGACATTTATTCCTAAAAAAGTCAAGAAGCTTCAAAAGCTGTAATGTCAATCAGGAAGAATGGAAGACTAAAATGCCTATCAAAAAGCATCATTTCAACATTGCAGAAGCAGCAAACTGAAGAATTGATGCCCTAGTGGATCACCCCAGGAAAGAGGAGCAAAGGCAATCACATGTAGAGAAGAGGACACCAAAAATTAGAAGTTTATCAAAATTCAGGTTCATCTGAGCTGGACACCTTCTCTTCCAGCAACACACAGAAGTTTTATCAGCAACCAGACACTCCAAAATACAAATGGCAGCAGAAAGCAGTAATAGTCACCAGCTGCTCTCCAGAGATACTCACAGAACCTTACGTTTTTAGCATGAGGCAGTTAAGCTGGTGGATACATGACTTCCCTCACCCCGTGTCAAAGGGCTGGTGAACAAAAAACAGGGTTTCCTTTTTGAAAAAAAAAGCCTGAAACAACGTGCACCCCACTGAGCTGCACTGTCTTCATTTGTTACCTGTCTGAAGCCATAAATGCCAAAAAGAACTGAAAGAAGGCAAACACAGTATAATAGACAACCTCTGCAGGAACAATAACCTCACTAATTACCACAACTGTTTGAATTTCAGCAAAATAGGGGCCTTTTTTGCAGTAAGGTGTTGAAAATCTTTGGAAAGGTCCACCTGCACTAGACAAATGACCTGTGAGATGACAAATGAAGTTCAACCTTTATTAAACCAAAGCAATTATTTTTTTTTTTTTTTTAAGGATATGCTGCGATATAAATTAATCACATGAACAAAATGGACCTACAATCACCTCAGAAAATACTTCCAAATTCTGTGCAGTTACTACCAAAACCAAACGTACAGGGATAGGGACAAACAGAAAACCTAACAATACAGTCTCTGTCAGAAAACCCTGAGAAAGCATTTGTGACCCAAACCTTAAAAGAAAGGCACAATTTACAGAGTATTTGGGACTAGGGATTGTTAGAAAGGCAATTCATAGCAAGAGACAGAAAAATCTTCCTAAATGTGAGAAGAATAAATGCAGAGCAAACAAAATTAAGTAACTACCTCATCTGATTTCAGGAATATTTCCTGAAACTGAGCAGGACAGGACATTATCTCTGTTTCACAACCAATAAATCCTAATTCTTCTCTTATGCTTTGCTGACAACCGTATACAACTAAATTCTTTCCAAAAATGAAATACAGAAATACAAGAACCAGAAATTACCCACACAGGGAATACATGAAGAACTAAGCAATTCAGGTAACACTTCATCTCTTACAACAAATTTGCACTGGTGCTAGCTGGAATATACATATTATTGTTAACTGTGAATATCTGATAGAGAGCTAATGGCATGACAAGGTACCCATTACCTTTCTTGCAATGAATCCATTATGATTTGCTCCAAGGCCTTTTTGAAAGCTGAACTTTGGTGGGAGTGCAGACAACTGTAAAATATTGGCTTGAGCCAAAAATCTGTACTGGCAGTGCACTGACACATCCCTTTCCACATACCAGCCTAGAGAGCAGG
>VZRH01002259.1:171713-186101 GCA_013397555.1 Urocynchramus pylzowi
TCCCGGGGCGGTGCATCCTACGCGTGCGCGAGGCCGGCCCAGGCTGTGGCGGACCCGGTCTCCTCACGGCGCCGCGGGCCCAGGAACCGCCCGCGCCCCACCCCAACAACCAGCGCGCCCTCCCGCTAAGGCGGTGCCGGAGCGTGCAGCCGCCCTCGCCCGCAGCCGGCCTCACGGCGCCGGAGCCCGCGGATGCAGCTGAGGATTCGCAAATTCACCAACCCCCATGCCCGGGGCCGCTGCAGCACGGGAGCCCGAGGACACCGCGGTGCTGTCCCCGTGCACCAGGGACCGCCTTTCCTGTTCCCTGGTATCCATCTCTGGCTCTCCAGGTTGGGACAGGGCATTTGCCGGCAGCTGGGTCTGTGGGAACCCAGCCCTCCTTGTCCTAGCGCACACAGCTGGGAAGCCACTGAAATCCCAGCTCTGGATTCCAGCGCTGGATCCTGCGGGAGATCCTGAGGCCCTTGCTGGCTTTTGGGAGGTACCCGCCTTTCCCCAGTGGGACATGGGAGCCACACGTTACAGATATCACCACATCTGTGCACATGCCAGTCCCCTGCACTGCTGGCACAGCCTCTTTGCACACCCATCCTATGCAATCTGGGCAACGTCTTCCTCTCGGCCATGGGACGGCTTCCTCTTATTTTGTGACTTTTTTGGAGCATTGTGCATGCCCCCATGGGATAAAGCGTGGGCCCCCTCTCCTCCCACACTAGTGCTGCCGCTGTAAGAATTTCACTCTTGCACACAGGTTTCCAGCACGGAGGAGGCATGTGGGGCGCTTGCCTCCATCCCTATCTGTGCTCCCGATCCTCTCTGTGTGGGGAACAAGCACCAGACACCTGTGGGAACCCTTCTCCCCAGATTTGCAGCCCCTGAAGTTGTCCTCCAAGAGGAGCTAGAACACCTCTTGTGCTCTGTGCCAGTGAATCAGGCGCAGCTTTTCCCACCGCACTTCTGCTGCCAGTGACTGATGGGTGAAATAAACTGAGCGGGATGAGGGGGAGCATTAGACAATAGGATATGCCATCTGCTCACTGCCCCTGCCTGCCTTGCCAAAGATACTGGTGTGGGGTCTTCCCTCTCTGCTGAAAAGGTGCATTGGGACAGGGGGCTGGCATTGGCCTCATTTCCATGTGTGATTATCAGAGCAGAAACTAAGCTCTGAGGAGCTTGAGCTCTGGCAGGTGATGCCTATGAAATTGCATATTGTCTGTTGGTGCATTTGTCCTTCCAACCACCCTGGGCTGTGCATTCCTGTCCTTGGCTTGGTTTTATGACCTTTGCTCTCACAAGCGAAATGGTCTCAAACCTGCCAGATTCAGATTCAGGTGTCGGTAATTTTTGCTGCCACATGACCAAGGTTTTTGCAACACACTTTGCTGCTTTCTGCAGCGGAAGCACTGGGACTGGCACAGATTAGCTGTACAGGGCTGCCACAGATGCTCTGAGAGCCAGTCCAAGGGGACTGGGCTCTGTGACAAGTTCAGAAGTAGCAGCAGCTCTGACCGAGTTACAGAAGGAAATGCCAGGGAATTTGAGCTCCATTCAAAAAGGCTGACAGATATCCTGCTGGGGAAAGCTGATAACCTTGTCATTCTTCTGGTCTTGCCTCTGAGTCTTCATTTTTATCCCATTAGAGGGGAACTGGGTTATAGTTGTTCCCATATTATGTTCTTGCCAAGTTCTACTTTGGTAGAAATGGTTATGAATGAAGAAAGCAGGATTATTTTCCCTCTTAAATCCTGCTTTCTATCCATGGGAGCAGCCTGTTCTTCCTCTGCTCTTGTAACAACACCCACAGGTTTCTCTGGGAGTGTCTGTGTCCCTTCTCTTCAGTAAAAGAGACAGATGGAGCTGAGAGGTGTGTCCTCCACTGCCTTCAGAAACAGGTCAGATCAAATTAGTATCAGGCGTCATTTGCTTTCCCACGCTTTGGGAAGACTTCTCTTGCTATCTCTTTTTCCTCCTATTCCTTGGATGTGGCTGTGGTAGGATAGTCAAGCCATATGCTGCAGAGAGGCAGGCTGGGCTCCTCTTCAATACCATAGAGGAAAGTCAAATGAACTCAACAGAACTGCATTTGGGTATTGGACATTATTGTGAGAGTTCAGTTACTGCCAATTGCTTGAATAGTTTTGGTGCCTTTGGGGACCACGAGCCCCAGCTGCAGTCAGTGGCATGGCACCCCCCAGCCACAGAAAATACCCTGCCAAGACTGGATGCCAGTTGTTTCCAGCTGTGTTCACAATCCATCCATCCTGCTGCTGTTGCTCCTGCTGCCACTGCTTTGATCTGAAATGCTGGTTTGTGCTCTACAACCCCAGGTCCTGGCCACTACTTCAAATGGGAGCTCTGGTTCTTTCACCAGCATGCGTTGGCAGACTCCACCTGGCTCCAGCCAGGTGACACCAATGCAATTTGTCACAGTTGAAAACCTCTTTGCAACTCTCTGGCATCTTTCCATCCCAGACGAAAGGGCAAGGCACTGCATCTGATGGTGCTGCAGAGGAAAAGTGACCACTGGCCTGCCTGTCCCTTTTGTTTATGGGACTAGACATGCTGTGAGAGGGAAGGTGTCCTTAGAGGGTCCTGTTTGAGCCAAGGTGGTATCATACATGGAGTCTGGAAAGTTCTTTCTGGAATGCTGAAGGTTGCTTTGGTCAGGGGAAGAGCTGCATTTTTGTAAGTCCCAGAGCAGGCTGGTTAAAAAAGTGTAGGAAAGAATTAATGTAGAGGTGGGAGGAGGGGAGGGGAAGGGGAAGAGGAAGGGGAAGGGNAGGGAGATGTGGGATGCCTGTGTATACTAGTCCCATACTGATATAACCCTGTTGCAGTCACTCCTGCTATCCAGAGGGAGGAGCTAAGCCTCACACTTTCAGGGATGACTCTAAGACTGTAAAAAAGCAACAGTGTAGCCTGGTAATTTTTCTCCTCTCCTCAAACATGAGAGTTTTACGTTGTACTTTACAGAATAAAGACAATAAATCTTTCCAGCATGATGCCAACAGTCAGAATATTTGTCTTCTATGCTCTCTTCCTGTTTTATCAGTTCCCAGAGCAGTGTCTGACCCCCAGCCCTTCCTGACCTCAGATAGAATCTCCTCGGTACCTTTTCCTTGCAGCATCCCATGTCCACTCCTTAGTGCTCCTGAATGCCTTTTGCTGGTTGCTTCCCATTCAGCTAAGCAAACTCAGCTCCACTTCCCAAAGCACCCAGCACCCTTGCTTCAGGAGGGGCACCCTGCAGGATAGGACCCTTTGCACTGAGTACCTTTATTTGTGATGCAACTGCACAGCCTTTTAAAAGCCTTTCAAAGAAGTCACCTCCATGGTGTCACGCTAAGGAGCAAGGTGCCAGCAGTGAGAGCTCATGCTAGCATTTGTTCTGCAAAGAACATGGAAGGCAAAAATGGCTTTTTTAAGGTAAATGGTGTCCCAGGGCAGCAATGGCTGCCTGCAAGCCTGCAGGACAAGGTAGGTGACATCTCTGTGGCATTTGCCAGATGATGGCCCTACAGGGATACCAGCTGGTGGTACAGCATGTGGCAGCTGGAATCCAGCCAGACCCCTGCATCACTTTTTCCTTCTTTTTTTTTTAGCCCGCCCTCCTTCCCCTCTTGCAAAAATAAACCCTGCATGAGGTCCAGCCTGATCCCTGCCTCCTCTCTCCACTGCAAGTTCCATGTTTCAGCCAGCACTGCCAGTGGCCAGCATGGGCTGCTGGAGGGAAGTTAGCAATAGCCAGTTATCAGCAGGCTGAGTTCCTGCACATGATTTTGCATTAGTCAGAGCCTTGTTTCTCCTGCTGCAGCACAAGTCTTTTCTGGGAAAGTTTTTCTTTACCAGGAGGGGCATGAGTATAGTGTGAGAGGAAACACACTGATCATTTTTGCCCAGAAGCCCAGTAGTAAGCATTTCCCCATATTTTTACATTTCTGGGAAATAATTCTGCTTCTCTTTTCTGTCTTTCAGAGAGAAGCAGTATCCTTTTGGAAAGGACAAGGGAAGGGAAGAAATCCAGCTCCCATGTAATAGATAATGGTTTTTTTTTAATGAGTGCTGCTGGCATCTGTGCATAGGCCATTGCTGCTGGTGGATCCAGGATAACAGCTTGAAGCCCCACATTCTGATTTCACTAGGAAGGATCCAGCAGGAGCCACGTCAGAAACTGTCAGCAGAAGCCACATGTTAAAATAATTATGGCAGGACTTGTCTGTATGGAAACTCCACAGAATTTAGAAACTGGAGCATTTCTTTCCATCCAAACTACTTTAGATTTGAACTCTAGAATGAAATAGAGAACAAGGAGTCTATCACTGCACAAAACCATGCTGCACCCACATCCTGAAGGTCATATGGCTGAAGCTGTATGATTATATGGTTCATATGATAGTGGGAAGTTTATAGCACAACTACAAAACTGCTGGTTTGTAGGAGCATTGCTTCAGCAGCAGTTTCTACTTATAGGTCTACTTACTCATAGGTCATGGATCGCTCCTACTGCAGGTCTGCCTGGCACTGGCCAGCTGCCCTCATGGCTATTTCTAGATGTTCCTCTACTTCCTCCTGTTTGTCTGTGGCAGTACCCACTCTTAATTTCCTGGGTTTGGTAGAAACAGACTGGAGAAGGATCATGGCTGGATTTCTGGGCACAGCTGCAGCTGTTCTTTGCAGGTGTGTTCTGGCAACCAACAGCTTCATTTGGGAGCAAATCCTCATCCAGCACATTGCAGGTCTGCTCTTCCTGACTGTGGTGTTTCTTCTCCTGCTCCTCTTGGCCACTCTAAGATCTCAAGAACTCCCATTAGGCTTTGGCCTTTGTGTAATGTGTTGGACAGTATCCCGTGGACCACACCAGGAGCTCTTGCATGGCAAAGGTGGAGCTGTACCGACTGTACTAGAAACTCCTATTGCCTGACCAAGGTAGGGAATGACAGCAGGATAATCAATCATCCCCTTACAGCTTTGGGATATTACTTACTCAAGTTGTAGCCCAAGTGGAGTTGTACCATCTTTGATGGACTTCAAAAATTCCATTAAGTACCAACCTGGATTGTGGCCAGGATAGATATTTACCAAACTAAAGCAAATCACCTTGTGACCCTATAAACATCAGTCCTAAGTGAGACTCTTTGAGCTGAAAATCCTGCCCCTGCCATGCTGTGAGTGGTATGAAATCAAACAGCTGTTATGGTTAGAATAAAAAAGGAATAGGGAGGAGAGAACTTTATTGCTGAATGTTTAATACCACCACATCACAGCTGGAGGATGTGGTTTCCAGCATTAAGTCCCTGGAAGTTCAGGGGCTCTTCCCTCAGAAGCAGGGAGGTGAGGGAGTGTGGGGCCTCAGCAATATTGACTCCTTTCAGACAAAAAGAGTTTTCCCAGGTTTTATTTTCCCCCATTCTCAATTATTTGTTTGTCTGGAGGAGGGAGTTTTTAAACCACAGAGACTCGTTTGCCATAGGGTCCAGAGTGGGAACAGTGCCATCCCTTATTTGGGGACAAACTGGAAATACCTTTTCTGCATTTGTGGGTTGAGGCTGAACCATTTACCTTTGTATCTTGTGGTTATTGCTATGTTTTCTTTTAGTAAATTGTTATTTTTTTTCATTTATATCTCTTTGCACTTGTCTTATTGGTGGAAGGGAGAGAGGTTAAAAACTGTCAGGAGGTAACTTATCATGGAGTCTCCACCCTGTAAATTGTCTCAAAATGAGACAACAGTGCTAGAGACTCCACCCTTTTTTTCTTTACCCAGGACAGGATGTCTCTCAGGGCTTGCAAACTCTCATGTGAAGCTGATAACAGGACCAAAATCCTCCACTCCTTGAGGCTCAGGCCTGGGTCGTTGAGAAATGCCAAACATTTCACTAAACACGAGGGGAGGAGATTCTGTCAGAATTCATCCAAGGTTACAATCCACCCCCCTCCATCACACAAACACCAGTGTTGCCCATGATGCACAGCATCCACACATTCATTGCTGGAGCAGTGTTTCACACCTATGGAGTGCAGGGAAAGAATAGGCAGGCCCCTGGAAATCCCCTGGGCTGCCCTGCAAAGGGCATGAGCTCTGTGAGGAATGGAGCAGGTTCTGTTGATGGAACAGAGAAGTAAATTTTGCAGTAAGGGTGGATGGTACAAGGTGAACACGAAAGGGAATGGTAGAGGGAAAGGGTCAGGTACAGATCACTGTAAGCATAGGACTGGGAAGAAAAGAAGGGAGATGTGAGAGAAAGGTTGGTTGAAGGACAAATCGGTGGGAGAAGAAAAAAGGGGAGGTGAGAGGCAAGGGTGGTGGAACACTAAAGTATTGCCTTAATGCAATAACCATCAATTAGATGGTTATTAGATGACAGCAGAAAAAATCACTGTCAAATGAGTTTAGGAAGCACTACCATAGAAAGCAGACTAAAACCCAACAGATCAATTAATTGATCTGGGAACAATCAAGATGCCTAGAAGCAATGGTAGGAGAAACCAGCAACAGCACTAAGCAGAGCTTTGTGGTCAGCCTTCCCTGGACTTCTGTGCTTGGCTTTACCACTGAGCACTGAGCAATGTCTTTCAGAAAACAGGTAGGTCCTGTTGGAGTCATCTCATATCTGTTTATGTGGTTGTCTTGTCCTACACAGATCAAGACAGAAATACTCCCTCCAGGGGGTTTATACATTCAGAACAACATGAAGTTTTATCTTGGTTCTACCTTGGGTGAAGAGCACAAACAGCCACAGGTGAGATTAAACTGGGAGGGTGGCCACCCTAACAAATGGCAGAATGTCTACCCAGAGGGGCCTCACTCAACCTGAGAAGTAGCACCTTGTGGTGTCCAAGGAGGAGAGGAGCAGAGCTCTGCACAAGGGGTGACACAACTCTGTGCATTCAGCCAGGCTGGAAGATTCAATCTGCTCAACAGCCCTTCTGAGAAGGACTTGGGGTTTCAGCAGACAACAGGCTGACCATTAACCACAAGTATGTTCCCATCACAGATGAGATAAACAGGCTGCACTAGCAGCCACATGTCTAGTACAGCCAGAAGAGTGATTTCTACCCACTCTGTCCAGCACTGGCGAGGCCTCTCCAGGATTCGTCTCCAGTGTTAGGTCCTCCAGTTCAGGAGGGATGTGGCAAAAGAGAAGAGGAGCCAGCTGAGACTACAAAAATGGCTAGGAACCTGGAGCACAGTGCCTCTGAGGGAAGAGGGCTGGACTTGTGTAGTCTGGTGAGAGGAAGGCAGAAGGGACATCTCCTAGGAGCCTGTGACTGCTGGAAAGGCAGTGACAGACATGAGAGCAAAACTCCTGCAGCATCAGGAAATGCAGCAGGGATCACAACCATAGAATGCAGCTTGGGAGGTCCAGAAGTAGATCTCAACAACAGGAAGTTTTAGTCTCCTGAAATACAATTAGCCTTTAGATTAAAGTCTCTTAACTTACCCACCCAAAGCACCTTGCCAGAATCAAGGGAAAAAACAAACAAAAGAAAGCAACAAAAACCCAAACAGCCCAAACCCCAGACACACTACCAATTATATCTCCATCCTAACCACAGCGGAGGAACATAATGCATGAGTCCATCTCAGCTTGCCAAGTTGCAAATGCTTGTCCAGTGTAGCATCTGAAAGCAATTTGCAGTAATTTTCTATGAAAATACTTCACTGACAGATCAACAGCAATGTGAAAGCCTTGAATTAGACCACCCCCCTCTTACCCCACAAATAGACTGAAAGAACTGCTAAGAGCTCTCTCTTTTTGGTAGAATTTTTCCATGTGTTTCTTTGCAGGGAGACATCACCTTCTGTCTTCCACACTGTGCCCTTGGAGTAACATTACCAAGTGAGGAAAAACATTCTTTTTGCTAGAAGTCTCTTCACATGAAAAAGCTAAAGCATACCCAGTAGACACATGCAAGTGCTGCAAAGAAATAACACAGAAAATAGTTTATTTTCCACTCCAGGAGATCTCAATAACAACATCTCAAACTCACCAGAAATAAGCTTTAAAGTAATGCTGCAAAACACATGGGAAAATATACATCCAGCTCTCAAAAAGAGCAGGAAACTGCTTCAGGCAAGATGTACTTCTAAAAATATTGCTGAAGGTGAAAATCCATTTACATTTAATATTACCACACTTGGTTTTGCAGTTTCATAGAATCATTTAGGCTGGAAAAAACCCACCAAGACCATCCAGCCCACCCATTAACCTAACACTGCCCAAGTCCACCACTAAAACATGTTCTTAAATGCCACATCTACACATCTTTTAAACACCCCAGGGGTGGTGATCCAACCACTTCCCTGAGCACCCTGCTCCAATGCTTGACAAACCTTTTGGCAAAGTCTTTCTTTACCAAAGAAACTCCTCTCAATACCAAGAGGCTTTGACTAAACAAGGATTTGGGGACTCTTATCACATAACACTATTTTACAATACAAAGATTTTAAAGACTTTTAGGAATCTTCCACCTCTCCTTAAAATGAAAGAGAGAAAAGCAGTACCTCAGGACACCCAAAGAAAGTGAGGTGAGCTAACAAATGGCACATGATTTGTTTCAATCAGCAGGGTTCCACTGGATCACTGCCATACTGCTTTGCAAGTGTATCAGGATTTACATTACGAAGGTTAGGTGTTCATCCTGTTCTGTCTGCATAGAACTCAACACCACTGACACTTCAGATGCCAGCTGCAAATAATAAAACACCTAAGCATGTCAAGCATCACGACTCTACTCAGTAGCCTGCATCTCCAAATGGAATTTAAACTCCCTAACTTCATAACTTCCTAAATGGGATAAATGGGTCCTAACCTAACTCCCAAAAATTTCTAATCTAAGGAGTTCTTTTCATTAGTTTAGCAAGGAATATGGATCCAGCTTTTCCAGCCTTGATATTCTTCCATGGATCAAAGGTAGTATCACCTTCAAGCCCCATTTTTGGGTTGCATGAGCCTCCCACCAGTCTGCAAATGAAAAACTTCCCAGGCAAAAAAAAACTTCTCATGTTGAAAAGGCAATTCTGAAGCTAGCTTTTGCCTTTGGAAACTTTAAAAGGTCTGTCCTTTCCCTGTTCCACTAATTCTTAATAGCTTTCAAACTCAGAAAATGGGAAAATTGACCATTTTTTGCAATCCACTCTTCCTAGTATATGAGGAAGGATTACACTTGGCTTTGAAAGAGAGGAAAGAAAAGAAGACTACCCTCGATCAGTTCATAGCAAGTGGATTGAACGGTCTTACTGGTGGTGCTCTCATGGTGATGAACTCCCTTCCTCACCTCCAGCTTCCCAAGGAAATATTTTGCTTAGGATGGCCCAACAGAGTAAATAAGACCAGAAAAGGATGGGCCAAGGGAAGGATGATCAGTGCAAGCTGACATAAGATTCTCCAGCCATTCTGTGGGGCTGCCTCACCTTTATCATACTGCCACCACATTCCTGCACTGGGTGAGATCATTCAACACTTACAGTCCTACAGAAGGGGCTTCTTTTCAGCCAAGATATGAAATAAAGGAGCAGATGGTTTAAAGTGTCCATTTGAAGCAGCCCACTCTTAGCTTGGCTCAACTCTGAGGCAAAATGACATAGTGAGGGCTGAAAGGAAACACCTAAAAGCAGATCAGGTAGTGAGCTGGATATTCCATTATAAAGGAACAGAAAGGAAAATGCACACCACTGTTTTCTGGTCTGAGATCCTTCCTGCCAAGAGGGGCTGGTGAAAGCCTGCTAGTGAACTCACAAGGAAGGCCTATGATTTTAGACAAGTAGACTTCAGCCAAGAAAGATTATTGCTTTATTTGCCTGGCTGTGCTTTAAGCTCGTCTAGGTCATCCTTTCCTCTTTCTCCTTTCTGTTGTTACCATGCCTTGTAAAGAATATTTGTGAGTGTGGCCCATGCAACAAACTCATTCCTTGTTAACTTGCACTGCCACTTCCACAGCTTGCAAAACAAGCCACAACAACCTCCACGGGACAAGGATTCAGACTTCCCCAGCCTGCATAGGATCAGACTACAGAAGTAAAGAATCTTTGGAATAAAGCAAACCTGAAGCTGGTGAATGTCACAAACCATCATGACATTTACACCAAACCCTAAGCATGTGAAAGGTGACATTTAACTCTCCATTTCCTGGACAATATCCAGTAGGAGCTGTACGTCTTTTGCGATCTTCAGTTTCTTCCCAATAGAACATTCAAAGTCACAGAGCCAAAGCCTTTTGAAAACAATGGCAATGCTGCAGAATAGAGCCGGTCTTTACCTGTGACAGCCTGAGAAACAAGCAGCAGCTATGCCCCTGCTCACCTTGCAAAACTGCCTGCCAGCTTTTCCATGGGTTATGCAGCCAGGTTCACACTCCTGTACTTATCCTCACAAACAGAACTATAAAGCCACCAACCCAATGCAGACTGGGAAGTGAAAAATGCATGAGAGCATGTTTTAGCTTGCAGGTTCCCTGCTATTAGTGCTATGAGAGTAAGACACTCCTAACAGTGGGCTGCATGGTTGCAAATTAATTGCTGCTTCTGAACATTTAGTACATCTTTGCAAGCAAAATGCAAAAGAAGAGCTAATCTTCAGAGCACTTCACTTAGCACAGATGTTCAGATACACACAGACAAATGCCAAGGAACCCCATGTTAATTCCTCTTCATCCCCTTTTTCTCCCCTCAGGGATCAGTTTCCAGCCCAAATCACTTGGCATCTGCCAGAGCCAGGGTCTCTGATGTACTTCCCAGGAGTTTCTGCATCCTGGGAACTGTCAGTTCTCTTGACAATGGTGCTGCACTGCACCCTTGTGATGATGAAGGCCAGTCACATGCCAGGCTGTACTGGCCAGAGCGTAACCAGCATGTGAAAGGGCAAGATTAAAGGTCCTCCATCCCTCCGGGTGCTCAAAACTGACTGGACAAGGCCCTGAGCAATCTGATAGAGCTTTGGAGTTAGCCTCACTCCCAGCAGATGACAGGATGAAAGACCTCCAGCAGTCCCTTCTCACCTAAACCCCACTGTGATTCTATGCCAGCCTTTCCAGAACTAGAGATGCTTCTTGGATCAACACTTGTAACACAACAATTTTATCTACAAGCAGAAGGACAAATAACCTACAATTCTTTTCAAAACATGTGAAAATAACAGCTTCTGACTAGTGATAGAGACAGTAAGTATTTGTTGCACATTAGAAAAGCTTGACATTAAAGTAATTTTCATTATCCTTAATACTGAGGCAAGTCACACCTTTAAAGTAAGAAATCAAGCTACATATATTGCTATCAATAGGAAATTATATTTCTTACCATTCCTGTAAAAAATAAATATTGCAATGTAGCAAAAAAAACCCCATGCATACTTCATCATCCATGCACATGGGAGAAACACCTCGCTTTTGTCTGTCGTGAATTTCCTATATAGGACTCATCTAGACACAGGCTTTCAGGTCCAGAATGAGGTCATAAAATTATTTCCTTAAACCCAGCTCATGAAGGAAAACAGATTCCACCTTCCAGGAGAAATGTGTCTTCATTTAAAATACTGCTACTGCAAAACATCAACATTTTAACACTGAGCTTTATAAGATCATGTGGTACATTTAAGTTACAAGCAACATTTTATCTGGATTTGCCTTGTGTGTGGTCCCATTAGACAGAAAAAAACCACTCTCATTATATGTATTTTTGTGATATTTACAAGTTTACTATTATGGTCTAGGATGAGTGTAAAGCCATGCTCAAGATAATCTTAAATCAATTAAGCCCCATGAAAACTAAAAGACACAAAATGGGATTACATACCCCGCAGTTTCATTTGTTCCCCCACAAAGCTGTTAAAATGTCATTCAGAGCCCTTATCTTTCAGCAATGGATCTTAACCAATGACAACTTCAGATTATTTACATGCTGAATTTTATGTGAATTTGATTTTGAAGTAACTGCTTTGGATACAAACAAGCCTATATACTAAAATAAAGATTTTGCTTAAAATTAAATAGCAATTTAAGGGTTTTTTCCAATTCACGTTGGTGTCTGATAAAAAATTACATTGATTTATCCTCTTAAGTACAGGTACAAGTTTGCAGAAGTTCCTTTTGCATCTGTGTTTGCGGGTTGAGAGTTAGAAGCCTGTTTATGGTACTTATCTTAGCCTTCCTGGGAATTTCAAGGAAAGGAGATCCTTTCATTTCTCCCTTTGTGTCTTTGTGCAAAAGTTGACAGACCCACCCTCAGCCTGAGAGCACGTTTGTTCTTTGAATCAGCTCTGCCTTATGGCAGCTGCTTTGTTCAGATGCCCAGCGAGATGGGCGAGGCAGATGCATTACCTCTTTTTGTTCCTCCATGCTGGGGCTCCAAAAATAAAAGTAATGTTAACTGTGAAAATACATTCGTTAACACTAGATTTGCCTATATTCTCTTGCATTTTTTCAAAAAGCTTCTATTAAAAGTCCATACAAAACAACAATTTAATGTAATCACGGGATACAGCCCGTGGGGTAATGCATAGGAAATGAATGTTGTTAATTTGACTTAATGTGAACAAGATTCTAGTGAAAATATGATACATGACTAAAGCAACAGTAGTGATAATTTTGCTTACAGAAAATTACTTACCTCAGGTAATAAAAATCTTTGCTTAAATTATGTTTTACCATAGCTCAAGAAAACCTTATCAGGGATACAGTTCCTGTCTCTTATGGCGTGAAAGCTGTTTTGGGGAGTGGGTATAAAATCTGCCCAGTGTGTGGATGAAGAACATATTGCACTGTCTGTACATAACTGTTCTCTGCTGGGGAAGATCCTCAATATTAGAAGAAAATACTATGATAGTGCTTTTACATTTGTAGTATTTCAGAAAATCTTAATCAGTGAAATTTTTTTTGAGGTGACTTATTTTTCCATGGCTGTTCTACCTTTTTGTATATAAGAAGTAAGCAATCACAACGTTATGGAATATTACGAAAAAAATATTTAGTGTCCCATCACGGGACGGAGGAAAGATTTGGAAGAAAAACTTGAAATTGCCAAGCTTGATTGGTGCTCCAGTTGCGTTTTTTGAGGAGTGTGTGTCGGTGTCATATTCCCATTATGTCAACATATCATCCATCTTTCTCCTCAGAACACCATCCTGTAGCCAATTGTTTCAAGTAATTTTCCTTTTGTACCTTGAGGCAGTTTGTTCCCCTGCCGTCTGAACAGGGATAGGGAAAGACACGATCTGTTTGCAGTCACAGGCAGAGGGGATTACAGCAAAACTTCATGTCTTTCCCAGTATTGCGGATCCAATTGCAGACGCTTGGTGGAGCAGGATATTTACAAGTTGCAATGCACACTCGTAGTTCTGCGTGTGCATAACGAACAGTCCACATTGCTGTTGGAAAAGTTTATTTTTTCACTACAACCACTTGTTTCTCTGCCTGCTCTCGGCATAAAGGATTGTAAGAGGATAATGGTACAGGGAGCTCACGTACCCTTCAGTTCCGTTCTCGCCCTCAGCTGAAGAAAGGAAACCTGCAAATACAGTAGCACTGCCTTTAAAATGGATCAGAACAGTAGGTTTAAACTAGATATTAAGAAAAAACCTCTTCACTGTGAGGGTGGCGAGGTACTGGAACAGCGCTGTCAGGACCTCTGGTTACTTCTCTAACAGGAATTCCTTCCAATTTTATTTGTTTGTTTCTTTCTTTCCTTCCGCGGGGCGCGCGGCGGCTCCTCCGTTGGGTTTGCGGAGGACACGGAGGAACGGCGCAAGCTCCGGCGGCTCAGCATCAGCAGCAGCAGCAGCAGCAGCAGCAGCAGCAGCAGCAGCAGCAGCGCTTCTCTCGATCGGTTTCCCGCTCGACTTTCCGCTCGCTCTCCGTCCCCTTCTCCATCTAACACTACCTCCACTCCCGTCTCGTCCCGTCTCGTCCGTGTTCCGCCTTTCCCAGCCCGGCTCATGCCGCGTCCCGCAAGGCGTCCGTGGGTGAGTCGGCCCTCTGCCCTGACCTGCCCGGCCCCCCGCGGTCTCACCTCAGCCAGGCTTCCTCCGGACTGGCTATGGCGCCTCTGCAAGAGTCTCTGGAAGAGTTCCTCACTCTGGTTGTGGTGGAGCAGCACCGCCCTCTGGCTCCACCTGGTGCGGGCTCTGGCCCGTCCCGCGGCTCCGCCCGCAACCGCCCCACTGCCGCCCGTCCTCCGCCCCGTCCCCGGGAGCTGCCCCAGGAGCTTCCCCGGTCCGAGTTCCGCCGCTCGTCAACTCGGCCATCGGCCACAAGCCGCCGGTGCCCGGGGCGGTTCGGCAAGCAGCAGCGCCCGGAACAGTCGGGTGCCCCGGGCAGAATAGCGGGAGCGCGGTGCCGCCCACACGGGCGGAGAAGCCTCCCCTAGAGCAGCTCTACCGGGAGGGCCCGCTG
>VZRH01002260.1:45079-65574 GCA_013397555.1 Urocynchramus pylzowi
AAACTTTTTTTTCTTCTTCTTTTTTTTTCTTTTTTTTTTTTTTTTTTTTTTTTTTAATTTCCAAACTTGATTGTGATCATTATGTTCAAGTATTAGTCTCGTTAACAGAGATGAGGAATTTTCTACTTACAATAAATTCGGCTGTTAGAAAGGAAAGGGATGTTTTGGTACACAGAGGAGAACAAGATGCTGAGGTTACCCAGTAGTTAGTGTCCTACAGTCACTGACTCAACTGGCTGCTGGAAGTGACGTGGGGAAGGAACAGAAGGAGTTAGGCACCGAGACCCTGGGAAAAAGGGATGTTATAAATAGCTTCGCTAATTCCCAGGAAGAAGAATTGTTCCATTAAATCCGCTGGGGTGTTCTGATGGAGAGGAACAGGGGACTGTCAATCCCACAGTGGCTTGTGAGAGGAGCTTTGATTCAGAGCAACGCCTCCCATCCCACAGCAGGACCGCGCTCGCTGCACCGGGGATGGGCTGAGCTACATCTCCTCACCCTGGCAGTAATTCCAGCTTCCAGAGAAGTGGCTGAACCCTTTTTGGAGTTGTCATTGGGTCTGGATTCCCTTCACACGAGGCTGGCCAGACTCCTAGCAGCGAGGGATTCAGACAACGTGAGCTTTGAGGCTGGTGGAAGGGCAGTGGGGAGGGGGAACACAAAGAAAGGCAGCTCCCTGTGGCTGCCTTCATCCCAAACCCGCCGCTCCCCTCCTCACACCCTGCCCAGAACACAGAAAGTGTCAGAAAAATCTGCCAGAGACTTTGACTTTGGGCAAAGCCTAAATGATAAACCTGGGCAAGAAACAGCTGAAAAGCTTCTCCCTCTATTAAAGCCTAAATACATACCCCTAGCTGGCTCTTTTCAAACGTAGGCTCTTTTTCAATTACACAGGCCTCTAGACAGTGCAAATGGTCAATGTTTAATGCATTAATGAAATGGGCTTTTGAGTTGAAAACAAGCCCTACTCCCTGACAAAATTCTGTTGCTCTTAATCTTGTGAGGAAATTGAGATGGAAATGGAAGCAGCTACACTACCTCGCTCTCGCCGGAGCTGGAGCACAGATGCGGCCGCAAAACCCTCTAGCAACTCAACCTCAGTCCAGCGAGGAGCTGCTCAGCAGAAGGCAAAAAAAAATAAAAAAAGCTGCACAAAGGGGGACTCTGCAGTGAGGAAACAGCTGTGGCGTGAAGTAGTGTAATGAAATTCTTTGACACAAAAGGCATGTTAAATATTTGATGCATAAAGGAGAGAGATAACACGTAAGCAAAGCTCTTTAAGTATACAGTATGTCTTCTTCCAATGGGTACTATAATGATCACACAAGTTTGCAAGTTAAAAACGCCTTATTAATTAAAATTAAGACTAAAACCTATAATTTTTTTTTTTTTTGTCTGTGAAAGTGACTGCAGCCTATCTATACCCTGGGTGTTGAATATGAAGATTTCGACTATCGCTTGGTTCAGGTGCTCGGTTCATGGGAGGCCGATGGACTTTTCCCAGCACGGCCATGCTCTGGTCTCGGAAGCAGGACTGCTGGAAGTCCCCACTTAGGTAATCCATGGTCTGCATCACATTATTCTGGCTGGATGGGCCAGCTCCAGCTCTGTAATGAGTTCCTCCTGCACAATCCAGCGTCGCTCCTGCTGGCTGTCCCCCATGGAAAGGCATGGTGAGGTCCTGGGACCCAGAGCTGTCACTGTTGGGCGTGGGCAGAATGTTATTCCAGAGGGGCTGGAAATAGTGCCCATTGGTATATGGCAAAGGTCCCTGCAACCCGTTCACAGGCGGAGAAGGCGTAGGCTTCTCGATGGGGGGCTTCAAGCTGAAGGACTGGCCCATGCACAGTTCTTGAGGGTAGTTGGAAGTTTTGCCAGGGAAACTCTGCCCTGCAATCTCTCTCTGAGGGTGCTTCCCTGCGAGTCCAGCAGGCCCAGCAGCATCCCCACACATTTGCTGCAGATGTGCAAGCTGGTGCTGGTTCCACGCAACCGATTTGATTTCGCTCTGGTAGGCGGGTGGCACCCTGTTAATATTGACCATGGGCACATTAACAGAGGCAGGAGGAATAGCAGCAGCAGCATGGTCGACAGGGTTTACTACACAGGAAGGCATGGGTGTAGGGACATTGTGAGTAGATACCCTGGTACTTGCATTGATAAGCAGGTTGCGACTTATAGGGCTGGGGTTTGCAATCTGTCCCTCACACACTGAGGTAGTGCTAATGCCAGCTCTGGCCTGGCAGAACTGGTTAATCTGGTGCACAATGCTGCTCAGGTCCGGTGGCTGGTTCTGCTGCAGGGTGGCAGCCATAGAGAGGGGAATGGTTGAGGTAGACACGGTCACATTCGGCGGCGCGTCCGCATCCGGCATCTTTCTGCCTCCATGTAAACCCGGCTGCAGCAGCGGATTCGGGGGGTGCTGCAGGCTCTGGTGTGCCATGCTCTGAGGGTGCTGCAAGCCCTGCGGCTGCTGCATGTTCTGCGGGATCCCCTGAGGGTGCGGTAAGCTGGGTGGCTGTGGAATACCCTGAGGGTGCTGCGGGATGCTCTGGGGGTGCGGCAAAGTCTGTGCATGCTGGAGAGCCTGCTGGCGAGCGAGCGCCTGGGGGTGGGATAAAGTGCTTGGTGCAACGTAGGGCGTGGAGGGGGGGTTCATCATCGCCTCCGGCAGCAGCCGCGCGCGCGTCCCGTCAAAGTCCTTGATGATTCCTTTCGCTGGGGATTTGACTATGGCCAGCAGGCCCGTTTTGGTGGTGGCCTGAGACGGGTAGGGGCTGTACCTCTGGCCCGAAGTATCGAGTCCGTTCACAGTACGGCGTATGTGTTTCCTCTGGGGAACCTTGACGCTGTTCGGAAAGATTTTTATAGTCAGTGGATTGTTGGCGACCTTCTTAGCATAAGCATCCAATTCTGCTGGGGTAGGATACTGTGCAGATCTCATTTTCTGTGTAGTGTCCCCTGCGGAGAGAGGAAATCGGTCAGTTCTGGTAAGCAAGGGATCAACCCCAGGGCAAGACAGTCACACAACAAGGGTAAGAAAATCTCCGAGGATTCAAGAGGCAAGGAAACTTCACCCGGCCAGACCAGCGGGTCACGTAGCAGACGCCTCATTCCCTTTATTACCTGGTGACCAACAAAAGCCCCAGTTCAGCTTAAGGCAAGACCTGCCCAGGGGAGCAAAACAAAACCACGTTCTCATCAGAGTATGTTTGCAGTTGGACAAAAACAGGTACGTGTTATAAACATCAGATTGTCTCCAGCTGAAATATTCCTCACAGCTTGCAGTGGTGGGCTGGTTTTTATTCTCTTAATTTAAGCTGCTTCCCCATCGCTCTTCAAACCATTCTCAGTATTTTTACCATGGAATTCAAGATCAGAAAGATATGAATTAAACATGAAGCCCCTGCAATCCTGAGGTGGGAGCCATACTATGGCAGGCTGACCCTGGCTGGGCACCAGGTGCCCCCAAAGCTGCTCTGTCACTCCCTTCCTCAGCTGGGCATGGAAGAAGAAACACAAGGTCAGAATAAGGAAGGGGAGATAGCACTCACCAACTACTGTCATGGGCAAAACAGACTTGGGGAAATTAATTTGATTTATTACCAATACAATCAGAGTAGTGTAATGAGAAATAAAAACCTCTCCCTTCCATCCCTCCCTTCTTCCTGGGCTCAACTTCACTCCTGACTTTCTCCATCTCCACAGCACAGGGATGGACACAGCTGCTTCACCACAGGCTGCATGGGAATCTCTGCTCTGGTGCCTGGAGCACCTTCTCCCCCTCCTTCTGCAGTGCCCTGGGGGTCTGTGCAGAGCTGTTCCTCTCACATATTCTCACTCCTCTCTCCAGCTGCAGTTGTGCAGGTTTTTCCCCCTTCTTAAATCTGTTGTTCCAGTGGTGTGTCCATCCTAAAGCCAGCTGGCATTGGCTCCATCAGACATGGGGGAAGTTTCTGAGCAGCTCCTGCATCCCCCCACTACCAAACCCCTGCACTGCAAACCCTAACACATCAAAGCTTCAGCTCAAGCCTCCATTTACACCCCACTCTTTTCCTAGGTGCTGACATCTGAAAGCACTGAGTGTCTTTCTGTGCATTAGGAAGCTCTTGTCAGCCCAAACTCAGCAAATGGAAGGAGACTGATTATTTTATGGCCCACAATTATTTCTGCAGCTGACTTTTCAAGGTGGCACCTTGCTAAGGACAACATCCCCACAGCACATGGCAAAATGATGTGATTACCTCACAGGATTAAAAACATTCTACTCCCCAGACAGAGACAAAAGCCTTCTGGAGACAGAGGTGTGGTTTCACTTCCTCTGATTTACCAGATACCTACCTGGCTCACAAGCTCCAACTGCTTCTGCAAAGAACTTCAGAAATCTAGGGAAATGCATGTGTGTCTCTTGCCATAATCACATTCCAAGCAGAGTTGGGCTGTCTCCCACCACAGCTCTGCTGCCTAACTCCTATGGGACTCCTGCTGATTTTATAATCTTCAAATAATGGCTTGCAGCTTTGACAATCCAATTTAGCTTTTGCTTGATTTCCCCCCCACCTCACCTTGCAAACAGTTCACTGGAAAAAAAAGGTCCATCCTTTTTCCTAAAATTTTCAGCATCCTTGTGCTATTTGCAGTGCTGAGAGAACAGAGAATGTGGCAGCCACCCAAGAATACCCCAGCCCCATATCTGGCCCTTTGACCCAAGGAAATTTAATGCTCCAGCAAAGAGCTTTCTGCTCCCAGGCAAACAGCCCTTCCTCTTGAAAATCCACCTTTGATTCTTTCAAGCAAATTGCCTCAAAAGATGAGTACCAGCCACTTCTCTCTTTGCATCTTGCAGCTTCCTGTTGTTACAGGTGAGGGAGAGCAGCTCTGCTCTAAGAGCTCTCACTTTCAGAAAAGAAAGGTCAGAAAATGGAAAATAGAATGGATACCAGAAGAAAGGTTAATTATGGAAGGATTAAAAATATCTTTTGTGAAATAAGAAGCTTTACAAGCAGTTTGTCTCCCATCTCTAGCACAGCTCGTACCACGGCGCCAGTTATACCTGTACTCCCTGTGCTGTCCAGACACTGGCACATATCATCCCTTTCTCCTAATCAAAGGAAATATTAACCCAAACATCTCTCTGTGCACATCCCTGTACCTGTCTCTGCAGGCAGGTGGTTTGTATCTGCCCTTTTGAGCGAGCTGCTGGGCTCCTAGCAGAGAGGAGAGCCTGCGAATGGCATTTGCCAGGATTACCTTGCCTCAAAAGCCAAGGCCTTCGTGAACTCCCAACCTTTATTTTTAGCATTGCCCACGCTCATTAAGGTCTGTTTCTTCCCCAAGACATGACCCTGGCAACCCACCATGAACCAGAGAAGAACCAAAGGACAAAGGACCTCCATACCTGTCTGTGTTACGGTTTATGTTATGCTTGCAGACACTGTCACGTTCTATTTTCAGATGAAAAATTAAGGAGATGCTTTAAGACACTTTTGCCATCAAAATTTCCCAGCTTGGTTTATATTTCTACAGGTAAATCAGCAAATTAAATATAAACACTAAACAGACACACTGAGTATTCTTTTATCCAATCATGTCATTTTCTATTATACAGAAATTTCAGGAAGCAGCTAAAACATGGATGTTTGAACAGGCTGCAGCCATCAGTCAATCAGATACATCTCTACTCCCAAACCTGGAAGAACTCCTTCCTCTGAGAGAAAACAACCCTTCAGTTAAACTTAAATGACACCCCAGCATCAAGTCTGGCATCCTCCCAAAGGCAAACCAGATTTTAAATCTCTTGGATGGGATCTTCTGAACCCAACCACCATTCCAAACAGCACCTGGTTTATGTACAGGTAAGATGATGCTCCTTTTACTCCAGGCTAACTCAGCCATGTTACTCAGGCCTGAAGGTGATGTATTTCTGAGTGCCCCAAAGTGCTTTGCTAGTAGTTCCATAGGCAAGATTCCATGACTGTAGTAATTAAGGCAGTAAAATATTAGAAGAAAGGCATTACATGGTGAGCAAGAATCTGAATATCCCATACAAATACCCTACAAACCAATAAAGAACAATTAGTTCTGGTAACTAAGTGAATGGAAAACCTGCTAGAATAGTCTGAAAGAAAATGCTGGTATTGGAATATCATCATTTGTGTGCCAAGAGGAAGAATTCCAGATCAGGCCATAATAAAATGATGAGGCAATGGCAGAGGAAGAAGCTTCATTAGTAAAACAATGGGATGAGCTCCAGGAAGCTCCCTAATGGTGAATGCAAGGCAGAATCCTTTTATTGAAAAGTAATTATTTCATGTTTATTATAAGGCAAAGCTGTGCATATGAGCAATTACCCCAATAAACTGGTGAGCTGCAAGTTCACAACTCCTGCTAATCCCGTGGCAACCGAATCCTCTGGTCACACTGCTGGTCTCACCACTGGAGCTATTTTTGTCATGGAATGAGACAGATTTCCCTGCCTCACCTCAGCACTAATGGAACATCTTTTAAGTGCATTTCACATTAAGACTTTAAAACCCACTGCTTTTAAAAGCTGCCTATGGTTAAATTTTTATTATCATTAAACAAAATACAAACAGGCCTTCAGGATTGCTACCCTAATGAGAGCTCCTGCACTGGGACAAGCCAGAACCAGCTGTGTCCACCTTCTGCATAAACCCCTCCATTTTAGCAGTTTCTCTAAAGGCTTTACAGAAAGAACTCTCCCAAAAAGACTCAGTTTAACTGATGATCCCATATTCAGTCCAATCTCCTCTTCTCTGATGTCCCCTCCTAACAAAATACTTCCTAAGAAGCACCTTTCACTTGTTTTTGCACCACTGTCACAGAAAAATGACCTTTTTTTTTTCTCCCCAGAAGGTTTGGCACTGCTGCTATGCCCAAGAGCAGCTGCAGACACAACCTGAACAATCTTGCCTCAAATATCCCAATTGACCAGTCAGGTTTATACCGGAGTCACTGGGAGGAAGGAGAGAATATCAATACTGGGCCAGTGAGAAATCCCCTGTGTGGAAAAGGAATTCCAGGGTTAGCCTGAATTCAGGTTGGAATTCAACAAAAAATATTGAAATTGGAAGTCCTTTAGTCACCAGTTTCTAAAGGAAAATATATGTGCATATGAATCTACCAAACTCCTACTGCATGGACCACTTGTAAGAACAAGCCCCTTATTAGACAGTGACTATGGAAAAAAAAGGTAATTGAGCTAATATGGATTCTTAAGCACTAATAAAAAGTCTGATACAGAAAACTACACTTAAAAATTATTAATACAAACACTCTAAGTCTGAAGAAAAGCAATCCTGTGGAATTCTGTACCTTTTATAAAAGCAACAGCACTATTATTACAGCCTGCCTCCACCCCCCATCAAAAGTCACAAGTCACTGTTCATTAAAAAATGCTCATTAACTCAGTTCTGCCCTGGCCAGGGGCTGGGCTGCTCATGCATCTCCAGCAGCAGAGAAATGCACCAATTAATCCTGCCCACATCTGCAGCAGGGCTGAGTGAAGTCTGTACCAGCAGCCTCATCTTCCAGAAAATCAGAACAAACCCAACAGCTGAGCATTACCACTGCCAGCCCGTGCCTGCCAGCTACTTTATGTCCTAAATTCTTTGAAATGCAGTTCCCAAAGCTCTTCACTGAGCAGGACACAGCAATGCTTTCAGCACATGGATCTGCAAATCTCCAAGAAACAGCATCAGGTACCATCAGGTGAGGAAAACTGCCCAACATACCAGCATGTTGTCTTGTAAAGCTGTAATTAGCAAATACCTGATTTATGCACAGCTGCCCTCACATGAACCTCAACATTTTGCTTTCAGAACTAAGCTCTGACAAAGAAATCTCACGCAATGCACAGACCTGGGCACACCCTCACCCCACAGGCAACGCTCATACTGGAAACAGGAACGAGAAAGGAGGGGATGCTCAGTCTGATGCCATCACCAGCCCTTTGGTGAGAGAAGATTTTTATTGTTGCTGAGTGATATTACAACTACCAAGCCCATGGAGTCAGCAGAAGTGCTTGGGGGAGCTCAGGTGTATATGTGAACCGTGTCAGTCACTTCTGGCAGGACCAGGAGCAGGTCACTCTTAAGTGCAAAATTATCTTCCCTATTTATTTTCTGTAGCATCACATGCCTCACTGTATGAACAATTAAGCTACAAGTGGACTGTAAATCACTTGGGTTTAAAAAGCAATGAGTGCATCAGCAAACTGAGATCTCCCAATGCACATTTCAAACACAAGAGACCGGTCACAGCCCTAAGAACCAAGTACACAGACCTTACATAGAAATCTTGGCATTTCTGAAATTTCAGCTGAACAACCAGTGTGCTACTTCAGTGATAAAGAGGAGAGACAGAGTAAGAGTTAAAAAAACCTCTAGTCAGTAAACTTACTTTCCCAAGCACAAGTTGTTCTTAAAAATACCAGTTCAACTATGAAAAAAATGACTGAAGTTATCAAAAAAGAATTATCAGAGCACTCTGCAGACATATTTTCAGAGGCACTAAAGAGACATCAGAAAGAAGACGGAAACTTTGAACTTTAGTAATTTGGGCTAGCTCACTAATATTTGCAGTATAAGCCCCAGGTATGTAGAGCAAGAGCTGCTGACCTCAAAAGGTTTGCATTAGACTGATCTAACTTTTATTGGTGTCTACGAGTAATTGCACGAAGGGAAGCGAAAAAGACTGAGGAAAAAGTTGTGCTGAGAAGCAAATCAGCTGGCACACTTTTAGCACAAAACCTTTTCAGCAGAGAGCCACGAATCTCACAGGAGCCTCACTTGCTGCATCCTGCTGTGGTTAAAATTAACCTTTTCAGAGCCAGGAACAGAGGAGCTGCACATATGTGAACCTCTACAGCCACTTCTCAGAGCCTTTATTGACAGATGCCTTGAAGGCATAACAAAAGAAAGACTCCACATTAAATAGTTTTTCCACTGTATCCTACATGTTTATGTCACAGCGGTACCAGAGCCAGATTTAACAGTTAACCACATCCTGCAGACAAAACATCACTCACATTTCTGAAGTCCAGTGTTCATCTGCGTGTAAGAAAGAAGCTGAAAGGAGAGGTCGCCTGGTCCTGGCAGACAGGCCAGCATGGCAGACAGGCACTAACACAACATGGGGCATTCACTCCTCTGCACACTGCAACAACAGAGAGACAATTCAAAGTTATAATACAAGGAGGAACAGAGAAAAGAAAGCGGCAAAGGGCCATCCCTGGGTGAAGGCCTGACCAAGCCCAGATGCGCAACCGCTGCTCCAGTCCTGACTGCATCTCCTAACGGCAACGGAAATACTTCAAGAACTGGGTCATCTGCAGGGTTAAAACCAAAATAGCTGCCTCGCTCTCCTCTGCTGCTTGACACACAGAGAATAATCCACAGCTCTGTCCTCACATTTCAAAGGTGGTTGTTATGAATGGCAAAGAAACCACCATCACTCATTTCACTATGTTGAAATGCACTGGTATCTACCAAGGCGACTTCTCTGGAGAAACTCTGTCAACTGCTCTTTTGCACTTAACAAAAAGGCATGGCATGCATAAATTGAAGGCAAAGTATGCAGCACTCTGCCTTGTGGCAAGATTAAGCTGCATGCTACAGCTTGTAATTTCTGTGGTCCATTAGGCTGAAAGATGAATGGCTACAACTTCCTCCATTTCAGCAAAGACTTACTAACTCGAGCTGCTGTGGGGCAGGTAACAGCAAGACGTGCACAAAGGGGCTGCAGAGGTGCCACCATCTTCTTCTGTTTGGTCCAGCATTTAAGAAATCAAACCTCAAAATGGAGCACTAAAGCTCTTTGTACATAAACACGGCACAACTCCCCTAAATCCCACCACTGCTGTGCAAAGAGGGATACCAGCAACAAGGCTAACTGGGGCTCGAAGTGTCCAATGTTACTAGAATTATACAGATTTAAGCTGGAACAAGATTTCTAGAGGCCATCTGGTCCAAGCCCCTGCTTAAATCCTCCTGGCAGCAGCACTTCAGAAAGTTCTGGGAAACAGGGTGACAGAACCAAGCTGGAGAAATTAGATTTTATTCTCCTTGTCCAGATGTCCACAAGCATCAGTGCTGCTATACAGAGCAAAACACCTAAGGAGCAGCTAGAAAGGCTTTGGGACTTTTTATATGACCTCCAAAAAATGGGAAGAGTTGAAGGATTCAAGACTTGTAAGCTGATTTAATTTTAGTCATTGTTTCACAAACCCCAATTAAAACAACTGGGAAGGCATTCAAAGATCAAAAGGGGGGGGAAGGAGAAAGCTCGAGCCCAGACATGAGAAGCCACATCTGCCAAAACCTCTAAGAGGCCACTTCTGAAAGAGTCTCACTGCTGAGATGGCACAAACAATGCGATGACAGCCATGTGACACTGTCAGCACTGCCACCTTCATGCTCCAGAAACCTCCCACAGCAGATTTCTGCAGAGACCTTTTAAAGACTCGAATGCAAAACCTCACCTCTTACCACCAGCACAGGTCAGACTGCCCATGGAATGCAGGCACCAGCAGAGGGAACAGCGTGGACTCGAAGCTTTCCTGCAGCACAGCAATTACTCACTGTGTACAGCTCATTAGCTCCATGTTTATGCATCTCCTCAGCTCAACACGCAAAGGTTGATTAAACCAAGGGCCAAGAAATCTCATACAAATATTAATTTATGAGAGCTTCTGCGTCTTCACAGAGTGAGTGCTGTCCAAAGCTGACCGAGTGTGGCTGAGTGAGACTGCTGGGTGCCACTGTGACTAACAGAAATAGTTTTGGGCACTGAATGTCAGGCTGACAACCCAGGCTGTTGCCCATTCACCCTTCCCACGCAGAGTAACACAGACCTGGTGCTGTGAGAAACACACACACCACCTCACCAAGGTGCAGGGCTGACAGCACAACCACCAACAGAGCACATTTCTATCACTCTCCATTCCATTCCTAGGAGACAGCAACAATCTGCGCTGCCCAAAGATATGTAAAACCTGGTAAAATAAACCTAAACCTGGATTTTCTTCTGATTCTCTGAAGGAGATGGAATTCTTGGAGTCGTTCAGAGATGATGACTGAAGACCTGTCACATCCACAACATCAAGGAATTGCTTGAGGAACTGAAAAGTTGCTCAGCCTTTATAGATGAGATTCAGTCATGACTGTGGGTACACAACATTCAGTGAAACTTTGCAAACAGCCTGTGGGCAGCAGTTCCTTGTCCCAAATCATGCCCAGCAAGACCAAAAAGACAAAACAAGAATCCAGCTCCTTTTAATCAGAAGACAAAACCACTGTGAGTTGTCAGAGCTTTACCTGAGTAAGCAACAGAAACACCCACAGTCAGCAAGAAAAAAAAAAAATAATTGTATTTTCCTTTTTTCCTCATTTCATCAACTTCAGAAGGCTGGCACAAACAAGACCTATTTCTCAGTGAAAAGCAGACAAACAAAATTAAGAGCCTTCACTGTAGACAGAAAAACAGATCACACTATTCCCATATTCATCTGAGCATCCACCTTTTACTCCAATAACGTTTGACACCAGCCAAGGATTCACTTCCCATCCCTGCAGGCCCAAAAGGAGGTTGGTGTCTAAAACATTATTTAATTGATGGCAAGTTTGTGTGCAGCCCTGAAAGAGCACAGCCGTGCTCTGACTGAGGGAGCAGCATTTCTGGCAGCAAGATGAGGGGAGGGTTTGCTCACCTGCTCCATCATTAACGCTCATTAGAGCCTGAACTGTGAGGCTCTCAGAAAGCCTCTTGCTGAAGTGCCCCAGCGAGGTGCACACAGCAATAAACAGCATAATGGCACATTAGGAGAGAGAACAAGTGATTAGGAGTGGTCACAGCATTCACCTCGGAATAGCCAGGCTCCTGCTACATGACAGCAGTGCTTCCTTGAAGGTCAAAACATGTATTTACAGAAGCTTTAGCTCCAGTATGGAGAGCAATGTTTTAGAGAGAGCTATAAAGGCAAGCTGTTCCCACAGGCAAATAATCGTTTTAGGTAATGCCAAAGGTTCATAAAAGACTGGGGTGGCAATAATAATTTTAAAGGAAATACTGGACTTACAAGAAATAATTTGAAGTAGAAGCCTAAAATCGCTCTTTTAGCTTGATTTGTAGTAAACAAATTGGTGACATCTAGGTCACTGCTGAGCATCAGAAAAAGAAATTCAGACTTGTACAGAAGTGCTAACCATAACTCCATCACTGAATTTCTTATTATAATTAAAATCCTGCTTCGGTTTCTCTTCCCTATGAAATCAATACCGGTTTTCATAATCGAGATCTCAGTATTTGAAAACAAACACATTTGAAATATCTTGACAAGCACCCCATTTATTTTCTTTAGTTAGAAATTAATTAACATTTATTCCCTTTGAGATACTCAGCACCTGACTACTACTTTCTGACCTGACTCTTCCCCAGCACGAGCTGGCATGGACAACTCCAACTCAGTGCCAGCTGAACTGAACTGAAATCCCTGGCATGGGCTGTTTTTGGGATGGAGGTGAGCACTACTGGCTGTCTCAGGATTGGCAGCTGGGCCCATCAGCCCCTCCTGCTTGGATTGATTCCTTCTAATTAGTCCAGAGCAGGAGAAGAACTGAACTTGGCACATCTGGACTTCTCATCAGCAGATCTGGCTCCACGGTGGCAACGTGTGTGGGCACCAGCACCTGCAAAGCTCCAGCCCCTCCAAGAATGAATGCTGTGCTACTGGGGGAACTGGAATGGAGAGGGTTTTGCACTGTACCAGGGTCAGTCACACTGTCATCTAAACCAGTCAGCTGCAAACTGGAGAGTGATCTCACCAGTAGGCTGTGGCACCCAGCCATGGAGTGCTGTGAACCATGAAAACTTCAGTTTTGAAATTGCATTTTAAACAGATTCTGCACACTGGCAAATGCAGCACAACGAGCTCTGTCTTGAAAAAATATATATATAAAAAAGATAAAGCATATCTCTAGAGGAAAACAATCATTAGATTGGAATAAATAAATAAATACCCCTCTTTGAAGTGATTTTAATCTAATCTGGCTGCGGGATATAATCTTAACAGCACACGTACTGCAGGATGCTCCACAAAATAGCAGGTTTAGACATGTGAACAGATTTTTTTTCTCCTAAGATTTATTAATAATTAAATCAAAGCATGTTAAGCTTAAGAGGGATTTGCAGTGCTTGGGATTTGGGGGTAATTGGCACATCTTCACAATGACTATTACCTTCAGCCTTACTTGCACATCAGGATGTTTTTTGGTTCAGGCAGCACAGTGTCCCCTGTCACCACAAGGCTCACCAAGGACAGAAGAACACACTGCCCAGGGACACCCCTGCAGAGCTAGGAATCAGTTCTGGTAGAACTTACCACAATACCGCCTTTCTTGACTTAAAAATTTATCATTTTCTGAATTATATTCAACATTTAGTATTTATTGCCTCTGTGCTTCTCAGACCAGGCGGTACTTTTACAACCTAGAATAAAATCTAGATGTAAAGCAACTACTAGGAAATTTCTAACACAGTTTTATCATCACATAAATGGACCACACATACAATTATTGCCAAGTTTTTAGATACACCAGCCTCTGAAGCTCCTGAGAGGCCTTACAGGGTGAGAACACAAAGGAAACAACTCCCCACAAACCACCCCTGGCCACTGAAACATGGGAAACTGAGCTGGTTTAGAGGAAAGCAAGCTGGTAAAGTCTAAAGTTAGGTTCCTGAAAGTAAACACACATGTTTGAAATTCCATGATTAACTGTGGGCTTGTTCACAAACCCCCAGGCCAGGAGGAAGCGGGAGCATCCACCCACACCAAAGAAAAAGCTCCAAACTATTCCAAGTTTCCAGCACCCTGGGGTCCCCAAAGCCTCTGTGTGAGGGTTGTTAAAGGCTGGTGGCTGCTGTGCTTTGCTCCTCCTCTGCTCTTCAGTCACAAGGTAGTTCCATGAAGTTCCATATCCACCGAGAGGTTCCAGAGCCACCGGCGGGATTTGGGATTTCCGGCATCCCCCCGAGGGCACGCAGCACATGCCAAGTGCAGAGCACATCAGTGCTGCAGGCAACAACAAAAACTAACCCGGGCTGTGAAGTTTCTTTGGTACAAATGTCTGCAAGAGCTTGCCAGGAAACGTAATTGAATCCGGGCCAATTTTCATGCTCCGAGGGAAACTCAGTGTCTCATTTACCCCCCGGCAGGCTGCTCAACACCAAGGAGAATAATTCCTTTTTCCTCTCCCAAAGTAACCTAAAATGTAGGGGTTTCAAAGACTTGTTCATGTCAACGGCAGACATTGAACCCTCCTGCCAACCTCAGCATTCAATACAACTCCTTCCAGGCAGCCATGCTTTGCTTGACAGTGTCTAGACCCATCCTGCAGGCTTCCTGCCTTTTTCCAGCTCTAAAACTGCCCTTTATTCTTGGGCACTTACCAGAATGGCCTTTTCCCAGGACTGCTGAAGAGCCAGAGATAAATCTTAGCGTTTCCTGGAAGAAAATTACCAAACTAGCACTGTATTCATCACCGGCTGGTATCACATCCTCTTAATGCTTTATAAATGGAAAACTGCGAAACAGTGGGCAGAGAAGTTGCCCTCTGAAATGGCAATAAATCACAATAGCATCGAGTGGACTTGGGGATAAATAAATAGGAAACTGAACAATAGAAAGTCCCCTTTTGTAGCACAGGGAGTGCACTGTCAGCACAGGACCTTTGGCTTTCTGCAGTCAGATGGACCTTTGGTGGAGCCCTTGCAACAGTTTCGATCAAAATCAATTTTTGCTTCTTGCCATTTAATTAACTATGATTTTGCTTGTAAACCATGTCACCTTTTAGGCTGACCTCCATTTATAATGTTACTCAGGCAACAAAATTAGTTTGGTGGGGAAGGCAGGGAGAATTTAAATGCTGCCATAGCACAGCTCTGCTCCTCTCTCCGAGCCGGGATGGCAACGCCCAACAGGCAAGAAAAGGAAGGAGCTTTGGGATAACAGCACTTAAATGGAATATTGCTCATATCACTCCTCATGCCTAGGGCTACTACTGAAGGCTTCTAGGTGAGCAATTTGGAACAGGATGCAGTGCACTAAAAAAAGCCAAGGAGGTGGCTCTCAGCTTCAGGTATTGCCACGTGTGACATCAGCTCCATCAAATTCACTCCTCGGATAAAGGAGCAGCCAGCTCAAGGTTATGATCTTTGAGTTTAAAAAGCCTTTTTTTAGGTCTGTCCCAAGAGATTATTTTAAAACACAGGACTACGCATCTGCCAAGGAGTAGAACAGTTGGCTTTAATTGTAAGATGGATTTTTACATAGCTTCTGACCTTTCATCTAATTGAGGCCTGAAGAAGAAAAAAAAAAGAGGAAAAGCTATACGTCACTTCAGTTATTAAAATCCATCAAGCTCAGACTTTAGCCTTGGGATAACCACAGCCAAAAAATTGACTTGCAAGTAATTATCACTGCTATCTGCAATAAAAGTTAATTGGACATAATTGAACTAAAGCCCTAATCTGAATGAAGCTGTTGCTGGCAAGAAGCCTGCTCCTGCCTGCACTCTGCAAATGGAACTGCTAGCAGGAAAATGGACAAACATGAGGCTGCTTTACAGTCTGCCCACTGCAAATCAGAGCAGTTCTGCAAACAGCTCGTTAGCTGGGCCAAGAGAAAGCCATTATGAGGGCCTGTCCTCACCAAACACACCCTTCAACTACACCCAAACAGGGTGATGGCGAAGAGTTTCAAAAAACAAGTTTCAGTTTTATAGACCTCTCAATTACAGGCACTGAAACACAAGATTCACGTCACCAGACGTTGGTTTGATCAGCCCCCGAACGCTGTCAATACCGGTACAAATAATGTACTTTTTGAGCACGTAAAGATACTGACTCAAAAGGTTTTCAGTGCTGATAATTTACCACCTTCATGCAGTTCAATAGCCTTTCCTGTTGTAGGACCAGCTTCTTTCATCTCTGCAGCAGAGCAGACAATTAGCTGCTTTCTGTGCTCAGCCCATGCAGGTGGCTGGGGGAAGGGAGCGTTCAGCTCAATTCCTGCTGATTCGTCCATTTATATTTTGCATTTTTGTTAACTAACAGACCAGAAAGCGGTTGTCAAACCCCATGCTACTCCAGAAGTTCTTTACAATTTTAATTATTAACACTCTGTCCTTCACCAAAGCATATCAAAGCACTTAACAAACATTACTGAAGCCACATAACCACTCTGACACAGGCAAAAATTGCACACGACTCCTTTTACAGTTGGCTTCAGGTTTTTTGGCCATATTTATGTTAGATCAGTGGTCTCCTGATGATGGACTAGTCTATGACAGGAGAGATGGAAGGAAGTATCAGGCTCACCACAGGTTCCTGACATAATTTTGGATGAAGCATTTAATCACCTGATGCCACGGTCACTCTTTGTTTAAAGGACAGCAGTGGGTGACAGTTTTCTACCACTGAAGACTGTGAAGACAAATGAAACTGCAAAGCATTTAACACCACCTTGACTTCTCACATCAGGCTTACAAGGTCACGGTCTGGACAGTCTCCTGAGGACAAATGGACACAGATCACCTTTCCCTGTCCTCAGCATCACTTGCTCACCCCTGCTCCTCTGCATCTTCACAGCTCAGAACAGAACTTCACATGTCAAGAAAGCTGCAACGAAGAACCAGTGACATCAATTCCCTTTCATGACCCAAATCAGTGGCTTACTTTACTTTGCTCAAAGCCCTCACCTCTTTTTAAGAGTATTTTTAGATTTAACTCTGTATTCTGCAACGTGGCAGGAGCTGACAGACAACAGAGGAGTAAAGTAGGTCTTGCCAGGTGTTGCAGGCCACTCCTAAGGTGAAGGAAAGATGTAGAAAAGACAAGTCAGAACAATTGTAGGGTCTGGCCAAAGCTTCAAATGAGGATTTCTGGCTGTGCTTGAAACACAAATACTAGTGGTCAGTTGTGAGACAGATGAGATACTACTTTTACCATGGGAACATATGCAAGAAATAGGAAAATCGACCTGCCTGAAGTCAAAAGCAATTTGAATAACTTTGTATCTGCCTCCTCTCAATTTCACTACACTAAAGCACTCTGACCTTTAATTAACTTTCTCCTTTTATATGGTAACTCCCAACTTCAATTTTTTCATACTGTACTGGTGGGAAACAGGGATGAAGACACAGCCTGGTATATGCCTTAGCTATGTCCATGGGTGTATATGGCTCCATGGATATTTGGGGAGGGAGAAAAGGATGCTACAGTTGAACCACAGCAGCTAAGAGCACAGGCCAGCATTGTCACCAAAATAACTTGCCCTGGATATCAGGCTTACATTTTTATTTCCAAAATGCAAAACAGACTCCCTACCCACCGCTGTAACATTCACAAAAGATCTCATTTTCCTCAACAAGATACTGTCAGGCACAAACAAATATTCCTTCCTCCAAAGCAGCCATTATCCTCAGGGCAAACTAAAACCAACTTCTTCCTACATGCTTGAGCAGCATCTCCAACATCACAGCAGCTCTGAAATACAGAACAAGACTTACAGACAGGAGCGTGCCTGCTCTCATGTGAACATGAGGGAAAATTAGGGTTAGTTGAGATGACTTCCATCCAAAGGAAACCCAGAACAGCCCAGCCTCTACCAAACTACAGGATGCTGCTCACACATACCCCAGTGGAGGTACCACACATTCCCACCAACAGACATTCTCCATCCTTTATGCAACTTCCTTCTGCCTTCAAGTGATAAGAAACCAAAATACACACTGACCCCTTTCCCATAGGGGACAGCCTGCAGTTATAACCTCAACATCCTCAGCAGGAACAGGGTTATGTGCAGCTTTCCTACGTGTTCCATGTGTGGGAGAAGCATGAGGCTTTAATTCTGGGCTTTACTTCACCACACAGGACACGCAAGAACTGTGAGCTTCCTCATGCCACTCTTGGGCAGAATTCCTCCCTCTTGGCTTTCTTGCTTTCCCAGACCTGAAAAGGAAGTTTTCCTTAGGCAGAGCAAACAGCTGCCTAGGCAAAGGGGAAAGGAAACATGAAACAGTTCCCTCTCCTGTGGCTGCTTCACAAAGATCACCATTTTCATTATCTCTTCTCACTCCACACTTACTCTGTAAAAGCCCTGAATTAAAGACTTAATCATGACTTACAGAAATCCTTGTGGCTGCATGACAGAAGGAAGACAGTTTTTCCTTCTAAAATATTGTTAGAAGTTATGGATTACGACAGTTCCTGGGTAGGAAAGCAGCTATCTTTCCCTGTTTATTCCAAGCTGATTATTTAAAAAAAAAAATCAGAGCTAACTTTGAACAAATTTTACCTCTATTCAACAGACAAACAACAGAGCAGACATTTGTTAGCTATTGAAAAATATGTTTTGAGTCCTGTTTTAAAAATAGATCCACTTGAAAATGAGAAATATTTGCAAATAAGATGAGGCAGAATGCATTATACTTCATAACAAAAGAAAAACCAAACTTGTGTATAAAGGAATAAAAATAGGAAATGACTCACTTTTGGACCAGGTGTGCTGGTGGTGTGTGCACATGGGCTCACAGGGAGGATGGATTTTGGATTGCATTGGTCATGCATGTGAACCATTCTGACCTGTACAATCCCACTGACAGTTTGGTTTAGTATTTCTCTCTCTGGACACTGAATTATGGTCCCACACGTGGTGAAATTTTAACAGCCCATTTACAAAGCCAGCAGTGAAAAATACATTTTGAAGACTCAAAACTGGAGATCTCTGTTTGATTATGCACAGTGACAGAGCTTCCTGCTGGACCACAAACACATCAGCTCTTGGATACACATCTTATCATTTGTAAGGGCAAGATAAGACCTCCTTCTGTAGTTGGAGATACCGTGCAGCCAGCTGCAAAGATGAAAAGCATTTTAAGAACCTCAAACAGAAGCTGCAACACATGTACAAAACACCCACCAGCAGAAAATAGAAGCCATCAGGTGAATACCAAAGAGCTGGAGCAGACACTTGGGGTGGTGTTTTCCTGTCAACCTCCACAACGAGGTGCTGGTGTCCCGCTGGCTTGTCCTGACACAGACCTAATGTCCTTATCAATCTCCCAGGAAACTCAAAGGCCACCTTGTAACAACTCCATAGAAGAAAGGACAAGAAATAAATTAGTGGTGAGCTACTGTAAAAAGTCTCTGCTATTCTCACTGCTTTCCTGAGAAGCATGAAAAACGGCCACTTGCACAGCTGGCAGTTCAAAACAGCCACAGGGAAAGCAACACGAATGTGCGAGGTGCCTTCAAAGACTCTGCACACCCCAAGCACCAGAGATTTTTGTCTGAAGACCTGATAAAACACTTCAGCACAATCTCACCTGACTCCTTCAGCAGCTGCCAACACACCACCTTTACCTGAAGTTTATATTCATGAAAGGTTTCTTTTTACACAGAAAGTTTTACTGACTATAGGATGTTTTTGTTTGCTTTTGTGCATCTTTCCTCCTCTGCACTTGCCTTTTCCTACAAAAAAAAAACCCAACACATACAGAGGAATAAATAAATTGTACAGGCAGGACACAGAAGGAGCTGAAACTGTACCACAGGCAGGGAGATCCCTTGGCATGGCAAACACAACGTGGCTGTGTGGGAGAAGAGAACAAACACTGCTGCTGCAGCCTGCACCTCAACAGCAGACAGAGCACAAAGCTGCCTGCACAGAGGTGAGCTCCTGGTAACCCACTTCCAACAGCCCTGACCTCCAGTGTGCAGCTCCCGCTAAAAGGATCCCCAGGTTTTAATTTCCAATTTGTCTTCCCAGCCACGGAATTGCTTCAGTCAACAAATTCAAAAAGGTAAATTTTTCTACCTTCAATTAACTGCATTAGTAGTGTTTATAACTACGTGATTGATAAATGCTCTACAGAAGCTGTAATTAATGTATTTTTTCCTTGGAACACACACCGAACCCCTTGGCGCTCAGACACTTAATGAAAAGCAATTTATCAACTTGCTTTGAACAGCTGAATCTGACTCCTTAATGCAGAGAAGTAACACACTTTGCTTGAAGCACCACCACTCCGAGAAAGGAAGGAGCGGGGCGACATTCCGAATGCCATCAGGCGCGGCTGGGATCCCGATCGGGATGACAGCGACCAGAGCGCTCATCTCCCTGCCTGTGATTCAGTCTGGCTTAACTGGGATCCTTTCCTCCCGGGATGCAGTGGAGCAGGAGATTTGTGCAGATGTGCTTTTGCAGGATGGGGGATCGGGATCTTCAGGACAAGGGACAAAGTTCCAAATTCTCCCATGCCTGGCACGCGCGCCGGGAAGCAGCAGCAGCAGCTCTGAGTATTTCAGCCTGGACATGTGTTCAGCTGCTCACAAAGCAGACAAAAATAAAGTGCTTACAGAGTGTTTGAATGCTAATTTCTCAAATTGAGCGTTGCTTTGTATAGTTGACACATGCA
>VZRH01002260.1:65690-80072 GCA_013397555.1 Urocynchramus pylzowi
AAAAAAAAAAAAAAAAAAAGAGGGGAAAAAGAAGCATTTAGGAGGAAAAGGGAAAAGTTTGACATCACAGAATATTTTATGTTGGCATTAACCACTGGAGGGGATTAACTTCCTTCAAAGCCTAAAATCTAAACTCCCATTTCTGAGAGGATAGGCCAGAGATTTCCAGTATAGGAACTGGTCTGTATTCCATGTGGCAGACTGAAATGTAAGGATTACATATTTCCATTGCACATGTAAGTCTGTTTCCCATTCCTGCAGGGTCCTGCTCTCTTCCATTTGTCTTTTGATGCAGATAAAAGCTAATGCAGATTGCAACTGCTGATACAGAGAAAGGCACAAGACACAGCGAGCCTTTGGACTAAGGAAAAAAGGGACTCAGGTCCAGACTGCTCAAGCACGTCAAGAGATTGTCTTTGAAACTATAAAACCAGAAATGAAAGCACTGCGTTTTTATTTGATTTGATCAAAGAGACTAGAAAGGAGGGGGGGAAAAAAATCACATCTTATAGATGCAGGGTAGCATTTAACTACTTCACACACAATATGGGACCAGCTGATCTCACACAGATATGAATTTGGAGAAAAAACAAAGAGGTAAAGTCACTCCAGCTCTGCAGACACTGCCTGCACAGATCACTGCTCCAGGCTCTGCAAAGAGCAACAGGAACCTGTTTCAAAGCCAGAAAGCCACTGGAAGCACATACCCAGCCCTTGCCACAGGCACAGGCTTCCAGTCTCCAGTGAAGAGCAGAGGAGTGAGCTCCTGTCAAATCACAGAAAATAGACTCTGAATGTAACAGCTACTTGAATAAATCACTGATGACTCCCTGTTCCAGTGCTCTGACTGTGGGATAGCAGCACACCGTGGCAATCTTCCCAAGGAGGGCTTTGGACTGCAAGCTGCATAGGGACAAGACTGAAATTCTTGAACGGAGCATCTGCTCCAGCATGTGCTTGGCACCAGGAGAACGAGGCTCTGCAGAAGTACAAATTGCACTACAGGTAGCAGCTCTGCAAATCCCAAATTGCAGCATGGAAAAAACAGATACCTATCGCTGCCACATTCCCTGAGAGAACAGATTTTAAGTATCTGCTCATGGAAATTTCTAACTGCAGAAGGGGAAGCATTTAGATTGCCTCTGGGCTGAAACCATCTAGGTCTTTGCCTTTCACTAAAAATTAAGCAGAAGTCATTTTAACGAGGCAGGCAGACAACAGTCTTGTACAGGAGATCAAAAAGCTCTCCAGATGTTTATTTTAAATGAAATTCAGAAGCCAGTATAAACCAGATTTTAAACACTGAATAATCCTTACCATAATTTGCATGAGAAAAACAGGCAAAAGGTTCCATCCTACTGCTCTGAAACTCTCCAGGAACATGCAGGGTTGGATTTTGCTCCTAGACTCTCCAGATAAGAATCTGAAATATGAACAACTCCACAGTGCAATCTGATGGCTGTTAAGAACGTTTTTCCCCTGTGCTGTACACTTGGATGCTCAACACATACACACAGGGGCATCCCATGTGAAGGAAGTCTCTGACCTTCCTCATCAAGACTGTGCAAAATTATGGATTGAAAAGTGTCTAAAAATGTCAGTCCTAAATCTTGAACTTCTTCTCCTCTTGCTACTTGCACTGAATGCCTCCTGATTGTGCAAAAGCAGAATATTCAGGCGTCAATCTAAGTAGTTTGGGTGTTACGCTGACAATGTCTCTGGAGAGGGGAAGAGAAGAGAGGACAGATTTCCAATAGCTCAGACACTTCCCTGGAAGCAAAGCTGCTACACAGAAAGGAGATAAATAAAGAGGGAAAGTAACACACCAGAGAACTTTCACAAGGTCATGTCAGGATGCTGAACGCTCCCCATCTGCAGGGGAAGATTTAGATGCCTGTTCCACCACACACATCCACTCCCCTGTTGGCAACAACAGCCCTCATTAAACCAAACCGGTTCTAACCATGAAAGGAAGGACATCGGGAAGATGATATTAGCTAACAAATGCAAAAGGAAAACCCAACAGAGGCAGCTTTGGATGGGTGCCTTCTGCAGCAAAATACAGCCCCCATGGCAGGTGCAGAGAGCCCCTGCACGATGTGGGAACAGGCAACACAGGCTATCCCAGCCAAAAGGATGGCCAGCTCTGCTCTGATCAATGCTAGCAGCTCCTGGCTCCCAGCAGAGAGGAGACTCCGTACCCGTTCACTCAGAGCAGAACAGATATCCCACCAGGAACGGGAGCTTTTAGGACTTTGCTGCTGCACAGGGTGACCTACAGGTTGCAGTTCCTCCTTGCTTTGCACTCAGGGCTGTGGACATGTGGCAGAACCCTGCAGACAGACCCTACCAAGAAACAACAGCCCTACCCCCCAAATATTGTATCAGTTACTGCTGTGCCCTTAATAAGAGTGTTTCTTGCTCGTTTCAGCAATCTGAAAGACACGCTGGGCAAAATTTCAAGCTATGACAAAGTGATCTTATCACTTCTGTGCTGTTCTCGCTACACAAGCCCCTGATTCAGCAGCACGTAATAAAATCTTCATTTGCATGAAAAGCACTCTCTGATCACAAAGTCTTCTGTTCGACAGCCCTCTTCCCAACCACAGTGTAAAGATGCAAGCACCACTGTCATTTTGCCTGCGACTGAGGTGGAATATTTTATTTATGTTTTATTTGGAGAGGCTCTCAATGCTTTAATGCCATCTTTTCCTAAAAAAAGCCCCAGTATTTTTGAATAACACAGAAGCTGCACACATCCCAACTATGCAAGTACTGCAAAGTTCACTCAGTACACTCACACCTGTATTTTTAATAACTGTGTCACGTGAAGGACATTTCATATCAGCACAAGGTGACCATGAACAGTTGTAAAATGCCTTTTGTATTCAACAAGTCCAGCCTTTTCCAGTTTGCCTTTAGAGTGCTTGGTGTCACGACACGCAGCACTCAGAAGATGTATTTCAAAGGAAAGGAAGGTGTAGCCATGCAAAGAACAATGCACTGCCCGCAACAAGATTAATCGCTGTCATGGGAAACCAATAAAACCAGTATCTTGTTATCTTTCTTTACAAAGGGACTGTTAAAGCTTAACTATATTAGGAAACTTTTTCCTTTGGACTAAACCATGAGCCTAATGTATGTGGGCATCCCACATGCCAGCATATGCGATTAATTGGCTCTCGCCTGACGCCGCAGGAGAAAGTCCAACGTTCCAGAGGCAGCGTGGAGCTTTCACACAACCAGCCTGTGCCCTGTCCTGACTACAGCTCTCTCACCAAGGCCAGCCCCAGCTCCCTGTCCCGTGCCAGGTGACAGCACCTCCCATTCCCACCTGTTAACCACGTCCCACGTACGCACCCCAACATCGCACCCGGCTCCGAGCGAGCTCAGCCAAAGCAGAAATACCTTTCATCACGTCAGCAGTGCGGTCCCCATTTAGAAACGCTTTCTTTCACGTTAATCCAGTGCCAAAACGTGGTGGTGTGGGCTGTGCTGATCCAGAAACGGTGCTAAGGATGCTGCTGCCTCCTGTCTATCACTGCACGCCTCATCTCGCGCATGGCCAGGCAGTGACGGCCCTGCGACAACAGGCACTTTAAATTGGGCAGCTCAGCAGCACATGTACACTGAATTTTTGAACAAGCTATTCTAAGCTGCTTTGCTAGCAATTTCTGGCCTGTGCAGTTTGAAAGCGCACGGTTCTGGCCCTCACAAAGAGCAGACCTGTAAATGACATCTTGAGGATTAAGCTGATTGAGATGCAATTTGCCTAGCAACCATTCATTAAGCAGAGTTCAGAAACAGGCCAGCAATCTATTCCACCTCCTTATCTGAGCAGTAAACAGATAACAGTCTCTACTGTGTCCTCTATGCTCCAGTTCAGACACATTGTAAACAGATTTTTCAGAAGTTTAAACTCCTACAGTAAATCTCTGAGAACAATCCTGCTCTCCAAACATGAGGGATTCGGCTTTACCAAGTGTCTTACAAGCAAGAAACAGCTCTGGAAGGAGGGTAATGCAAATCAAATTGTGAATGCATTTGCAGTTCCTGTGCCTCCAATATTTTCTCACATCAAGCACTAAGAGCCCATCACAGTCGTTAAAAAAAAAAAGTTTAAAAAAATCTTAATCACACAAGCATTTGGCATTGCTATTCTGATCACTGAAAAAAACTCAATAAAAATCTTATTCCCTTCCTTCATCTTCTGCAAGGAATCGATTGACACTTCCAAAGTCTTTGATAAAGGCTCCCCGGCTGCAGAGAAGAAAACAAAAGTCACGTCCTCCCTGCCATTAAGCATTTTCTCCTCATAAAATAAGCAAGACGACGCAAACGTCATCACTGGAAATCAAACCAGCTATTTCAGCTCGAAAATTTCAGCTGAAAAGATTAAGCAAAATCATGATTTTGCATAATTGTTTCCCTGCAAGAAACATCTGATAGTATCCCATTCTGCTCCAAAATTAAACAACAAAGATTAGCACGGATGTATTTAAGACTATATACCTGAATGGTTTGCCTTTGGTGTATAGTTCTTCTGGGAAATCACTGTGACATACAGCATGCTATTACAATTAAATATGCAAGAAAGAAGAATTAAACTGACTATGAATAATTAATACCCTACAATACTACTTCATAAGGGAAAGTCTGGCTGAATATTCCCTCAGATAAGATATACCCAAACACAAGGCACAGCAGAGCTGGCAGCTTTACTTTCATGATGGGGTTTAAAACACCAAGTAACTTTATGGCTGCTACTCAATTCTAGAGAAGGTGCCAGCCATCCAAGCCTTCTCCTGCTGGATTCCCATCCAGCTTCTGAAAAATGGGATAAATGCAACTGTTGCAATAGTTGCAGCAGCACTCATCTATGTCCCAGAGGTAACAGGCTTCCCAAACACTTTCCATTAAAAGGTATAAAGCAATTATCTGGCATCCCAGCAGGGACAATAAAGCAAATATGATGCAACAATTGCTTGGGTGATAAGATCAGGCTAAGGTTGTGAGAAAAAACAATTAAAAAGGGTTGCAAGAGCTAAGGAATGCAGCTTACTTTCCCAGAATCTCTCTTAAGGACAAAGATACCATCAGCTCCAGGAGTCGACCTTCCTGTTTCGAGTTTACTATTCTGGAGACTGCAGAATATCAACTGCAGCAAAGCTGAAAATGGCAATTAAAAATATGGGGTTTTTTGCACAACATCACCCCTAATTTGCATAAATTAGTATTTACTGAAGTCCTCATAAAATTGATATCCAACTACTGGCATTTTACACCAGACTCCAGTCGGGTCAGTGCAGTGGTAATTGACACAAAAACATTTGTTGCACATTTTTAGCCGGAAATGCCCAGTTCCTCTCAGTTTATCCATGCATGGCACACCCAACACCCCTTCTGGGGAGAGAGATTGGAAATCCAACCAACATTTGTGATCACTGAGGTGGAACATGGCACTGCTACTGTAATTGCTGAAGGTGACAGCATCCCTCTGCTCCTAGCCCCAAACTGCTCCAGGAGGGTCTTGCTCCTGCAGGATCCAACACCCCAAAGCAAACATGAGCTGAGGGTCTTTCTGAGCACAGACAAAGCCATGTTCGAAGTATGCTGGCTTAATATTAATTTTCTATTAAAAATTAATAGGATTAAATGAAGCTTGCAAGCCTATGGGCACCAAAGCAGTTATTTTGCTGACGCACTCGCTGCCCAGAGGAGCAGGATGTGAGGGAAGGGCTGCAGAGGTAGTGCAGGATCCATGTGGCTCCTGGAGGGAACAGGGGGCTCTTCCCCACACCCTCAGAGGGACCCTGGGTTCCATCAGTGCTCTGTCACCCCATCCTCCTGCCCAGAAACTGGTGGGGAAGATGAAACCCTGATGAGATCCTGGTGAAAACCCTGGTGTCTTCCCACCTGAGATCCAGCCTTGTCTGGACACTGCCTCCAATCCTCACCCATGTGTCCCTTTCCCACTTCCCAGAATGAATTCCCTTGCCAACAAGAACCCTGCAAATATCTGGAGTTTACGTAAGCTTAACCTTCAGTCCCTATTAATGTTAACGGAATAGGAAAAAATTAACCATGGTGCAAGTAAAAAGACTGCATCTGCATTTCTAATTGTACAACAAAACACACCACGTGGCAGTATTTCCAAGCACCTTGCTGGGAATAAAATGGCCAATGGACTGAGGCTTCCATTTAGAGTGGTGGATGCAAGAGCAACCAGCACTGAGGCTGTCAGAGTTAAGGGATGAGGACATGAGAATTAAGGGAAATGAAGTGACATATGCAAAAGATGATAACAAAAAATGTTAATAATTAGAAAAACAGTCACCTTAAAAATTTTAAATTTCATGATCTCTCCTACTTTTTAATGGCTTAGCCTACTTTTTCCAACCTAATTTGCATGATCAAAATAGGCCTCCTGCCAGGAAGCATTAAAATGGCAGCCCCCCATCGAGACAAAACTCCCTTCACCATACGAGACTGAAGGACTAATAACTATTCCTAAAAACATTTTAAATCCATTAACGTTGTTTAGCAAACACTTATTTAGAATTAGTGCCGCTATCAGAATTTGATTGTGCTCTACTAAAGTGTTTTATAAAAGCCTTTGAGGGAGGAGCAGGTCCCTCCCAAACACCTGTGCCATCTCCAACCCTCTCCAAAAAGCTGAGCACCCTCACACTCCTACACGCTTTCCATTCCAAAACCCCAAAGCATTTTCCAAGATCAACCAGACAATTCCCAAGAGCTCTGCTGAGTGCCAGGCTGGGCAGCTGAAGAACCCTCCAGGATGCACAGAGCAGCCAGACCAGAGTACACCATCCCCTCCAACCTCTACACTCAGCAATTAATTCTATACACCAAAAAAAACCCCCAGGTTAGTACAAAAATATAAACCTCAATATTACTGATGTACTGAAGATTTGGATTCTAGTAGAAATAGATGGTGGTTGATACTAATTTGTCCGAGCTATGCTTTATCCTTTCAGTGCCATCTGCACAAAACCAGAGTTTTATCTAAGCATTGGATACTAAAATAAATCATTTTCTCCATATCTATGATCTTGTTGGAGACTGACGCCACAAACCTGAGAGCTGGCTAGTGCAGGCTTGTCTAGTCACAAATGAAATTACATCCACATCAATATGATTTATTTTTAATAAAAAAAATAAGGCAAACCAGGCTCTTCATATTGAAACAGGCTCAGCCAGCACCCTCCATGCCCACAGTAGATATCATGTACAGTGTGAAATTGTCAGAATAAAACTGGGATTTGCACTGTCACTTTCCCTAGTAAGAAACACCACTGCCAAGAGACACATTTTAATTGCCACACGTAATGAAAAGTACCTGTTCATTCTGCACTTGCTGTATTTATTGCTATTTAAATTCAGGACTACAAGTCTTGGTAGGATATTTTCTGGTGATTTCAGTTTTTTAGAGTGTCCACGCCCCAGCAGATTTTTAAGAGTGAATTTGGCTCTCCAATACAACACTTGTGACCCATCTCTGTCCGTGCATGAATGAGGTTCTTGGGCTGCACTTCTCAAAGCATCTCGTCCTGAGTGTCCCCTGTGAGCGGGGACCTCGTAGTAATTAGCACAATCTGATACTGGAAACTCAACTAATTCTAACAATGATCCCTCAGGACAGCACAGCCCGTGATTTGAGACACATTCATCCCAAAAGACCCTTTGTTTCTACCTTTCAAAGTCACCAAAGGCTGGTAAATAAATTATACTCTCCAAAAGCTTTGCAAATTCCTCTCCCCTGGCTGGATACATTCTCCAACCAGCAGCCACAGCTAAAGGTTTATACATGATCACTAAAAGCACCAAACCTGTTTTATTTTCTTATACAGAGCAGCTTCTAACATCTGCAGTCACTGCTGTGAGATTGCAAAGGATTTTATTTGCCAAGTCAAGCTGTTGAAAGGACAGATTATAAAAAATAAACACTAACCATTTTTAGATCTAACTTTCCCCCACAGACTGCGTTTTATGCCCTTTCACTGGAAATGTTACATCAGAATAAAATCAGATTTAATTGGCTCTTAAATAACTGAACAGCCACTTTAATTTTATTTCAATAGCCATAATTCATAAATCAAGCAGCTGAAATCCTAGCACGGAGTGACAAGTAAATAGAGCAGAACACAGTGAAGGAGAGCACGAACACCACATGGTGAAAGGTGATTTTTCTTAAACTTCACACGTCAACATTTTATGGACATCACAAATGTACCACCACATAAATACTCAGATCTCAAACCTGTCAGTTCATCAGCAGTAACTGCTTAACAAAGACCAGTGGATGATGATCCCAACTGGAACTGCTAGGAGAATGGCTGGGATTTTAGCCATGGATGCAATTTCCCTCATGCACACTAGATGGAAGTATGGAAAAATCTTAATTCTTTCCTGTCTCAACTTAAATTCAAGGGGTTGAGATGTTATGTTGGACTGTCACATTCTGAGAAGAATTTTTTTTTTGTTCTTCATCAGCAACTTCACTCATTGATCAGCTCTAAGTAAAAAGATGCCCTGAAATATTAAACTAAGCAGTGTTGGAAATGAATAGTAAACATAAGAGAATATACAGCAGAAATACTAAATATATCATTCAGGGTAATTTCTAAAGTACATACATTCAATTTCTAGAGTATTTGAATAATAATCACTAATGAAATCCTTCAGAGACACTGAAGTTACATTTTTTAAACCTCCAGTTTATTATAAGAAACACCACTTTGTCAATGAATAGAAACAGGGAATAGAAAAGGTATAAAAGGATTCATAAATGCTGCTGCAGTTTGGACTGGGAAAAAACCCCAACAGATTTGTAGAATATAGTGGGAGAGGTACAGAGAAATAGAGAACCTGAAGTCTTGCAGAACAAGCAGATCAGAGAGCAGCAAACCTGAATGGGATTAAATTACACACAAATCTCCTGGAAACGATCTGAAAAGTGACTTGTTCCCAAACAATCCATTTCTAAATTTAAACACTAAAGAGTTCACAGACACAAAAACTAAATCAGGCAATGGTGTGACCAGGAAAAGGTGCTGGAAGAGCTGTTTTCCCTCCCCTACTCTGGCTTTTTCATATATTGATTTTCCTCCACACTCATTCACAAATGCTCAGCAGAGCTGTGAACAATTTAAAGTCAAGGGATGCACGAATTACCAGCTCCAGGAACACATCACCCATTCGAGGCAAAAGCTGAGGGCTTTGCTGTAGCTGAAGAAAATAAAATCAACCCAGAATCAGAACACACTGATGAGCTGGAGTGAAGGGCAAGCAAATCCCTAATTTTCCCTGTCCACAACAAAGCCAAAGCACATGACATTCCTTCAGCTTAGAAGACAACAAATTAAGAAAACCAGTGCCAGAACAGAAGGATGAATGAAGAACAATGCTGGATAAAAGAATATAAAGTAGGCATGAAGGGCTCCCCTTTCCAGATGTTAAGAAGACAAGCTGTTTGTCATTCCAGGTTTAAAAAAAGATAAGCAGAGGAGGAAGTTTACTTTGGAGAGTGGGAGCCTCTGCATAATTTTTTGAAAAAGGTTCATACAAAGATTTCCTTCCAACAGAATTTAAACTAGATCTATACATATATACATAGATATATGTGGTATTGGCTCAAGACAGTCACCTTACAGTATTTTTCAAAGTGTTTTCCATGCAGCAACTGTCTACAGAGAGGAACAAAATGTGTGGCAAGGGACAGCCACAGGAAAGGGCAGGACTGTGAGACACACATCCTCCAACACACATACTCCAAGTTTAACAACATGAAGGCAAGGAGAGGGACAGCAGGATACAGCAAAGGATATGCTGGGGCCAGGAAATGAGAAAAGAATCCCCAGCGCTCAACACTGACTTAGGGGATATTTTACCAACAAAAACATGCAGGAGTATTTTTTTCCCCACCTTAGCCAGCCCAGGGAGATTGTCCCAGTATGAGGAGGGAAACTACAGAGAAAACTAGATGCTAGATCACTCTGAAGAGCAGAGCACGGTGTTTCACCTATTTCCATTGCTCTCACGTGGTTCCCAAATTAGAAACAATCAGAATCCTGCTGGAAACAATATATGGCACCTTAATTGGGTTGGCTGCACTACAGACGTCAGCAATGTATCACTTAGTAGATCATTTTCTGACTGCTTTTTTTTTTCTTTAAAACTAAAAATAGCTGCACTTTCATGGTTCACCTTTTCTACATCACCTTTACTACAGACACTGTAAGAAATTAAATGTTAGCACTCGTTGCCCACCAGAAATCCTACAGGACTCACACCTGCTGCAGGCAGGACCTGTCACCTAATTCAGCAGAATTGTACTTAAAGGTTTGTCTCAGATGTGTTGCTTTTATACAGAACCTGTTTTCTAAAACATTTCCCCCTAGTACACCCATCAATGCATCTATCTGAAAGCCTGGAACAGTTCACTTATCTCTAAATACATCAACAACCCAGTGCTCCACACATTCCAAGCACTCCAGAATCCCTGCACGGGACTTGGGAACTCACATGAAAAATCTTTCCCAGTTTTCATGCCCAAGTGTTACACCCCCACTATTCCCTACCAAATCCATGCTGCAGCCAAACTGCATTCCTGAGAAATTATTCCAGGAATGAAATATCACCATTTTCCTCATAAACCCTGGAAACTTGGACTAATCTTCACACACAGCATAAACAAGTTAAGCAATGGGAATACATAAATGAAGAATAATTCTTAAGCACAATGGGGGAATAATTATAGCAAACACAGAACAAATATAAAATGAGTGGGGAGGTGTGGAGAGACACCCAGACAGAATGTGCTGAAATAAAGAAAAGGGACCTACAGGATCTATGAGGTTGGATCAGCCATGAGCTACAGCTGCTGGCTTTTTAAGGGTTCATTTAAATAAAATTACTAATAACATAGAAACCAGCAGCAGATGAACACAGAGGTCTCTGTCAGCTCCAGGTGTAGGCCAAGCTATGCCCTGCCTGGACAGTAAAATCAGCTTTTGGAAAATGACAACCCCTTGGAAAAATATCTTTGGGTAAAGTTCAGAACAACTTTTCTGGATGTCAGCCAGCAGAATGCCTGTTCAGGAGCTCTGTTCCTCAATCAGTATTTGGAAAGCTTTTTTTTTTTTTTTGAAAGTAGAAAGAGGAATAATGTGACAAACTCATTTTAGCAATCGCAGTCAAAGTAATGATCTGCAATTAAAAGAAAAAATTGCTCCAAGATCTGTGTGGTAAAGATTTCAACACTAGTCACAAAATACAATGGGAAAATGGGAATGTGGCATACCACACAAGGAATAAAAAATTCAATTACACACTTCACTTCCTAGTTTGAGAACGTTTTAAATTGTTTAAACATCTCAAATGCTGAAAATTGGAAAGGGTGGGGTGATAGACTCCTTACAGATGCAGAAAATTGTGAAACTTTTACTCATCCTCAGGGGCATCTTACCCCAAAAACAGCCTCTGAAGAGTCAGCAGGCCCTGGATGCAGTGTACTACCACACAACAGAGTGACCTGTTACTCACCTGCTGGGTGTAGCATTTCAGTGAACTACATGTTCTTAAAGCAATTATTTAAAAGTGCTGATCATCTGTGAAATAACTCAAACAAATCAGGCTGTGGCTACGTTCTGGGTGGTGTATTTAGCAACTCCATAAATCCCAGGATCCTGCAAGTCACTTCATAAATCTGTGACTCTCCTCACTGTTGCCTCACCGAAGATGAGTGAGCCAGGAATGCACAGGATATAAAATGTTTTGGAGATGGAGGTTTTTGGGGTGAGGCCAGCCAGGGCAAAACTTTCTATTTCCTCCTGTCCCCATCTCCATGTGCTGGCCAGTAACAAGTCATGGTCAAAAATGAAGAAGAGTAAAAATGAATGGACAAACCAATGTGAAAAAGTAAAATATTGCACTGGAAACGCTGATAAAAGTTTCTATCCCACATCCAGGCATTTCAGCAAGTGCAGCAGAGGACACAAGCTGAGGCTCCTGCACATTGTATGAGCTTCTGGGAAACAGAGATAGATACTTCAGTCCTTGACAAAAATCCTTACTTCTCTTGATCTGGTAACAGTTCCCAGAAGCAAGCAGAGATACAAAAGCTTATCTATCAGAGGACAACTTGAAACAAATACAAATAAGGCTTAAATGAAGGCAAATATCCAAGCTGCAGAGAACACAACGATTCCTTAATTTCACATTTGGAGAAAAAACAATACTATGTGGAAATTCTCCAACATATTTTTAATGCTATTAACAGAAATAGCACCCCAGGCTGTGCTCAAGCTGAAAAAGTGTGAAGCTGTTTGCAATGTGAAGTGAAAGGGGGATCAAAAATACCATCTTATTAAATGGCATTTATTTGGTGCTAAGTGAATTATTTATTCAATTGAGAAGTTCACAAAATGACAGGGGGGTAAATGCAAGCAAGGTCACTACTTCATGTCAGTATCAAAGCTGATCCTTAACAGAATTTAAGCACCTGCTTTTTCTTTTATCTCAGCACAAAATGAGATTTCTTTCTTTTTTTTTTACACTTCAAAAGCCATGTAACACAACAGAATATATGCCAAGCATGCAAAAACAGAGCATGCCAGCATCTTTCAGCAATCAGCTTTCCCTTGTCATCCATTATGTCAGATTTATCTATTTTTGCCTAATTCTTGCTCCAGCAATACGCATCCTTCCTCTCTCCAGACTATCAGGCTGCTTGGGCTGGAATTCAATACAGCTTCTTAAAATAGTTGAGAAATATTGAAAATATTTGAAGCGATGCCTGTGAATTGCAGCCAATTCATCAACTCCTCTTGCAGCTCCTGCTCGACCTGTGCTCCCCCAGACAAGGGGCAATTCTCATTTCTTCACCTCAGAAATTCTACCCAGTGTAAATATCATCTGGAAAACAAACAGCCTTTCTTTTATGGAAGCATGTCTCCATGAAAGCTTAGATTCTGTGTTAATTGCAAATCTTACCCTCTGACTCTTACTTGCTTTTGATCCAAACATTCCTCTGCTGAAAATTAATAGTGAATGCATTTGCTTCAAGTTTGTTTTCTATTATCACTGCTTTTCCTCTCCAAGTTTCCAGACCCTCTGGACTGGCTTTACATGACACCAGACCCACCTAAAAGCTCTCCCTGAATCCTTCACTCTGCTGCTGGCTCAAAACTCTGCTCTTCCACCTCCAAGACCCTTGAACAAGCATCTTTTCCCACTGCTTTATGCACCCACTTAAACGAACAGACTCTTAACAAGCTCAAATTCTTAAAAAGCCCTGATCAGAAATAAATAGGCTGAAAGGAAAATGCAACTCTCATCACTCTATTCCCTCACTGCCTGTGGAACACAGAATTTTCTCAGCCGGCTGCTGAATCAGACAAAGTTTCCACAGTGCACACACACACACAGAGTCACAAAGCCCCAACACGTCCAGGAGGATTTATTCCATCACAAAGTCACTACCGTTGCTCCAGCACAAATGACATCACTTAGGAACCCAACCTTATCTCCTGAGAGCTCCCAGCTCCCTCCTCTCCCGCAGCGACCGGAGCAACAAAGAACCGGGTTTGTGCAATGAGGAGGAAAAAAGTATTGCTGCAAAAAGTTTTCCAGAAAAACTTGTATTTTCTTGAGAATGTGACTACGGAAAAATAAAGGACTGTAGGAAGAAGGGAGCAGAACAAATTCTGGTTGAACTAATCAACCTGCATCTGTGATTTATCCTAAACTTGTACCTAGTGCTACCAGGGAGGGTGAGATGTCTGTGAGCCCTCGCAGGTGCTGGTCGGGGAGGTTCACACGCTGCAGAACCAAAACCATCTCAGTACTTTGCTGCACGAGTGGACTGAGAACTGGAGTCCAGCTCTGCAGTTTTCTTCCTCTCCTTCTTCTTCTTCAGACACTTGAAAATGGGTTGGTAGGGAATAAAAACGACGGATGATTTATTGACGATACCTGTGTCCCTGCCCATGGGAAAGATGGGCTTTTGAGATCCCTTCCAGCCCAAACCAGCCTGCGAGTCTCTTGCAAAAAGACACTTTTCTTGGGAAAGAATCACACAAAGGATGTGCTCGCAGTGCGACCGCAATCCCCCCTTCCCCCTGACGGCACTTCTGTCGCGATGGCTGCCGCACTATCGCGATCCCGGGCCGTGTGCGCGGTACCCGGGGGCAGGTAACGAGGGCGCCGGGGCTACCGGGGGGCCTGGGAGCTCCGTGCGGAGCGGGGGAGACCCGGGGAGGCGGGGTGGGAGCGACTGTCGCGACAGGCGGCGACTGTCGCGACAGGGGGCGAGTCGGCACACCGGGGATGCCTCAGCGGGCGGGGGGAGGGGACACCCGG
>VZRH01002260.1:91448-110591 GCA_013397555.1 Urocynchramus pylzowi
CCAGCCGGGGCTGATAACGCTGCTCCCCCCGCGGCGGCGGCAGGGAGGGCACGGGGGGGCCGCAGCAGCAGCAGCACCCGCCGTGGGTCACTCCCGGCACAGGACCCGCAGCCGCCCTAGGGCACGGGCTGGGCCACTGAGCTGGCGGGCAGGACCCCCAAACGCCCCGCTCCCAGCAGTGCCAGGCTGGCTCCACACACTGAACTGCGCCAGCTGCACTGAACACGGGCATGAGACAGGCAGGGAGGGGGCACGGGCCAGCACATGGCTCTGGTGGCACTGTGGGGAGGACGGGGACACACGGGGGACAATCTCCTTCACATTGTCACAAGGCAGCAAAGCCACTGGCCGTTAGAAGCAGGGGGAGGGAGGGGGCAGGGGCAGAGCCTGTCCCCACCTCAGCGTCCTGCTGGTCCCCCACCCACCTCTGACCACCACTCTCTTGAGTAGTTGTGGGGTTGGGAAGTGTCACAGCACCTGGGGACAGCAGCCACAGTGGCTTCACTGCCCTCTCAGGGGGTGGGGGGCTTTGGCACAGCGCTACTTTTTGGTATTTTGGTGAGATCTGACCAGGGCTGAGCTGGGCTCCCTCTGTCCCCTGGAGCTCTCCCTGCTTCAGATCCTATGAGGAAAATTCCCTAAGCATGGGAGAGGGCAGCACCCACTGCTAGTGCTGGATTGTCACCTTGCTGGGGGGTTGACTGCCACCCACCCAGCCTGGGCAGGGCTGCTGGCACTGTGGGGGCCCTGGGGGTGAGACACAGGGACAGGGAGAGCCAACCACAGGGACAGCTGTGGGCAGAGGCAGGGCTGGGACAGGCCCTGAGGGTCACTGAGAGAGGGCAAGGAGCCCAGGGAGAGGGGTCCTGGTTCTCTTTCTAAAACTCCCCATCCCAAGCCTCTGCTCCAAGTCCCAGGTGTTCACCCCAGGGCAGAGAACAGCAAGGCACAGGGACTGCAACACCAGACAAGCTGCCAGTCATAACTGGGGATGGGATTGGCCTGAGACAACACAAAGTTAATTAGAAAATAAATCCTCTCTCAGCCTTGGAATAAAAAGAGCAGCAGACAGGACATGCATCTTTCTGGCCCTACAAAATAAGGCACCAGTTACAAATGAAACTCGGATTGTCTTTGATATAAAAGGAATTCCCATGTGTCGAAGGCAGTTGATGTCTGAGTGCATAACAGGGAGTGATCTTCACTAGCTTTGGGTTGGCCAACCTCATTCCTTGGCCTCGGTGGCTTTCTGGAACAGAGGAAGCTGCAGGAGGGAAGAGAGAAGCTGTTAGGGCTGCAGGAGGGGGAGGCAGGGCACTGCCTGCACTCTGTGGTGGTCAGGGCTGGGGAAGGAGAGGCTCCCTGGGAGGCTGAAAGCTTCCAGGCAAGTCTCTGTGCCCTAAGAGCAGCTGGCATTGCCAGCTGCCAGTGCCCAGCTCACCTTTGTGAGATCCACACCAGTGATGGCACGCACGGAGTTGGGGATCTCAGCCAGGAGACGGTTCACATCAGACATGGTGCTGCCTTTCTCTCCACTGAGAATAACGATCTCATCCACTTTGGAGAGGGGAGCAGACACTTTAGCAGCGATCTGGGGAAGCAGGGAGAGCAGAGAGTCAAGGAACTGCTCAGCAGCTCACTGGGAAAGGTCCCTACAGGGCCCCCAGGAGACCTAGCCCAGTCTGGGAACCCCCCCAGCCCACCTGGAGCAGGGGAAAGCTGCCCCCTCCTCACCTCAGGCAGTGCATCCAGCACTAGAGCCAGCTGGGCAGCTTCTCCGTATTTCTGGAGTGCTTCTGCTTTCAGCTTCAGCCCCTCAGCCTCCGCCATCCCGACGGCCTCGATCACAAAGGCCTCGGCCTCTCCGATCTTGCGGATCTTTTCTGCCTCTGCCTGAGCCAGGAGGATTTGCTTCACCCTGGAAAGGGAAACGCAGCCCTGCAGCAGCGGGGATCCCTGCAGAGAGCCCAGGAGCCAGGCTCAGGGCAGCACAGTGCTCCCAGGGCTCCCAGCCCAGGGCAGGGGCTCGCTCACTTCTCGCCCTCGGCGATCTGCTGGATGCGGTAGGCCTCGGCCTCGGCCGGCTGCTTCACGGTGGCCATCAGCTCCTTCTCCATCCGCGCCACCTCCTTCTCCTCCACCTCGATCTGCTTCCTGCGCTCCACCACCTCGATCTCAATCTCCTCCTGACGGATCTTCTGCTGCTCCCGGGCGCTCTGGAGCTCGTAGGCCAGCTGGGCCTCTGCAGTCTGCACATGGGGGAGAGGAGAAGAGGGGTCAGGGCCGTGAACTCGGGCACGCAGACATAAGGACCCCAAAACCAGACACGACTCCTGCTATTGAACCTTTTCCCAGAGGTGACATCCCAATCCTCAGTACTGCTCTTCCCACAGCACTTGAGCCCAATCAGCTCCAAGTTCAACCCTCACCATCCTTTCCTCTTCTTCAAGTCCCACTGAATTGCTGCAAACAGGAGAGGAATCTGTTGCAAGGAGCTCACAGTGACACACAGACTTGGGTTCTCCACCTCCTGTTCTCCTGACAGATGCAGGAAGCTGACAAGTCCCAGAGCCACCAACACCTTCACAGACCCTCCAGGGAACAGCAGTGGGCTGTGGGATACTCTCACCTTAATGTTGACCTCCTCAGTGAAGGCAGCTTTCTGCAACTCAAAAGCCCGTTTGGAATCTGCTATTTTGGTATCTGCCATGAACTTGACATCCAGCATTTCTTTCTTGCACTCTGCCTCCTGCAGAGAGGGAACAGAGAGCAGAGCTTCAGGGCATGCAGTTGGAGCAGAAAAGGCTGCTCCAGGGAAGCTCAGCACGTTCTGGACTCACCCGAATGCCAGCATCCCGCTCGGCTTCTGCCACTCCAATGTCTGCATCCCTTTGGACAGCTGCAATCTGAGTCTTCCCCAGGGAGCTCAGGTAATCCACTTTATCATAGACATCCTGGGGAGGGGAGATAAGTCATAACCACTTCAAATGAGTGACTCCATCTTGCTCCCTTTCCCACTGAAGCTCAGCGTGGTCAGGCCAGGGTCAGAACACGTCACGTCAGCTGCTTCAAACAAACAGGGAGGGCAGGGAGAAGGAGGCCATCCCGACATCCTCCTCACTCCCAGGAGGCTGGCTTATCAGCCAGCTCTCTCCACGAGCCTGTTTACAGAGGCAGCTACCCGGGTGCTCTTGGCCCAGCTGCCTGGATACAGGACATGCTGTGGCGGCTGTCATGGAAACTCCCGGAAGGCTGGGACAGGCTGTCAGCCTGAGCCTTCCAGCTGCAGCAGGGGGTCAGGGCCAGGCTCTCTCCTGCTGCTCCTACAGCTCTGCCTAGAGCAGTGCCCAACATCTGGGTGTACCTTGATGGTAAAACTCAGGATCTCGATCCCCATGCGACCCACGTCGGGAGCTGCCACCTCCCGCACCAGCTTGGCAAACTGGTCCCTGTCCTGGTAGATCTGCTCCACTGTCAGGGTACCTGCAGAGGGGAGGAAGGTGAAGCACCTTATTTGGAACAGGTAACACACAAAAATGTGGGACTAAGCTCAGCAACATCTTTGTTGTCCCTAATCTCTTCAGGCCTGGGCACAAGGGCGTAATCCTCTGCCACAGCAGTGGCAGCAACATCTGTCTCACAAGTGCAACCACCACCCACATGTGCTACCTGTGGCCCTTGGGCACTCAGACATCTCTCACTGCAGGCACTGAAAACTCATTTATCACAAGGCCCAGCCATGCAGAGGGAGCTGCTGGAGGGGAGATGCCACCTCTGCAGGCAGCACACGAAGGTCCCAGTGGCTGTGTGGTGGCAGTGATACTGCTGGGACCAGCCAGCTGAGAAGGGACAAAGCCACTCGAGATGCAGCCAGGGGATGAGCCCCTCCATACCTAGGATGGAGCGCAGGTGTCCCTCCAGAGTCTGCAGGACCACATTCTTCACATCCTGCACGTTCTTCCCCAAAAACTGCTCACAGGCCACAGCCAGGAGCTCCTTCTCGGTCATTATCTTCACCTAGAGACAGGAGACAGAACCAAAGGGACTGAAGGTGCCTGTCCAGGAGGTGCAGGCATCCAACAGCAGCAGCAGCAGCAGTACCACCAGCAGGCTGCCAGGCCCCCGTGCTACCGATGCTCCAAGGGACCACGCTGAGCTGTCACCATGCTGAGCTGTCACCATGCTGAGCTGTCACCATGTTGAGCCAGGCCACTGGACCAGCCAGAGAGCCCCTGCTCTCTGTGCTGCTGTCCAAACCCAACAGCAGCTCAACGTGGAGGTGCTCAGCAGTGGGGACAGAGCCTGGCCCTAGCAGAGCCAACTCACAGAAACCCTACAAAAACCCCTGGAACAGCAGTTCAGCCACTGCACCAACACCAGAGTCAGAAGAAAGCTGGGTATTAACCACCCCTGGCCAAAACCCATTTTGTTACCTTCCTCTTCCTCCTCTTTCACTAGAACTAATTTTTCTGACCTCTGAAAAGAGGGAGAATGAGAAAGAGTCTGACTTGGGAACAAGGGTTCCATTCAGTGTTCCCTGGAAGGAGAGATGAGACAATAAGGCCACTGGTTTGTTCTGCCTGTAGCAGGGAGCTCCCAGACATCCTCTGCAATGACCCCAATGTGTCAGGGACAGGACTTGGCTGTTCTGCTCCTCACAGTCACTCTGGTGACAATCCCCAGAGCTGGGACACAGCCATCCCAGCAATATTTTCACCTCCCTTACACCAGAGCCAGGCATAAAATTGCCCCCATTCCAGCCAAGCCAGGGTCTTAGGACGGTCCTGCTGGTCACAGGGCTGCTTTTTAAAGGCAAAGTGAATTACAAATCCCTGTGGGGTGTGATAGGCAGTGGAGATCTGTGCTCTACTCATGAGGAGTGCAATCCACCAAGACAACAGCTCCTGGTGGCCATGTCCAGCCTGAGGGCTCAGGCAAAGGCTGGGCACAGGGACATTCTGTGTGCCTGGCAGCAGCAGAGAAGGAGCAGGTCCAGAGCAGCCACACAGCTTTCCGGATCCTACAGCACCCTCTCATGGACACAGCTGGGCTGGGCAGTGCCTCCTGTCCCACAAGGAGCAGGTGGCACCCTGAGTCCTGCCCCAAGGGCCTTGGCTGGACCTCGTTCTGAGATTTCCAAAGCACAGATGCTGCACAGGGGCCCTCCAAGGGTCCCAGTGCACACTATTGAGGGATTCACAGCCTACAGACCTCATCCTGATACCTTCTAGCACTTTCAGCTGCAAAAGCAATACAACTCTTTCTTGAGAGTCTTGTCTGACAGCCCACACACACAAAATCATCCCCCCAGAGCCAAAAGCAGCACCTGGCCCAGGCACTGCCAGAGAGCAGGACAGCTGGGACTGACTGTCATCTTCTAAGGGGACAGGAGATGGGCCATGCTAGACAGAGTGAGCTGGCCAAAACTCACCTGCCATAACCCCTGCCATGCCCCTTGAATATTTAGAAACACCAACCCAGGCTGAGCCTGTTTCCTACTGCTGCTTCCCAGACTGGGTCTCCCAGTCAAAATGTCAAACAACCTCAGGCAAGCGTGGCAATCCTCTTCCACATTGTCCCCAAAGTCTCTTGGGATCATTTCAGGGCCAGTTCCACGGTGGTTTCTTGTCCCTACACCCCAGGCCAGCAGTGTGCTCTTCCCACAAGGGGGAGTTGGGAGAGCTGCTCTGGAGCTGTACCCAGGAGTGTGAGCCCTGCACGAGGCTCCCCTCACAGCAAACAGGAGATTTTTGCAAGTATCAAAAGCAATTAGACTGAGCAGCGACATTTATGGTGAGCATCTGCCAGCAATTCCACCTCTCCAAACAATCCCCACCCTCGGGAGCTGTGGGGAGGACAGAGCACAGGGCAGGATGTTCATTAGGAGAATCCCTGTGGTACTTAGGAGCAAGGAATGATTCAGCCTCTGGATAAAGCCAGCCAGCCTCCACTGGTGAGCTCTGGCCAGCCCATGGGAGCCTGGCTCTGCATGGAATACAGATCCCAACCTCCAAAGCAAAGGCTGCACAAAGGAAACCAGAGCTGAGCAATTTGTGCTCAGTGTGTTTTGCAGGGTTTCAGGCAGGGCACTGTGACACTCAGTGCTTCTCAAATGTCATTCCCATCAGAAGGAGAGCCCTTGGCTGGCAGGGGATCAGAGAGCCTCCATCCAGCAATCCCCTGTGCAGGATCGATGCCACCACACCCTGCTCCAGCCAGCTGCATTCGCAGTGAGGGGTGAGCACAGAGAACCCAATTAGCTGGAGGCTCTGGGAAATGCTACAGAAGGATACAGAGCCCAGCATGGCCTAAGGGAGCAGCATCCCAGCTCATCCCAGCACCCAGCCAACACGGGAAGGAGGCTACTGGTGAGCACTCATTACATCCCTCCTCAAGAAAAGAACAGCATCCTTATATCCTTATGCACATTAAGCACTTCTATCATTGCAGCAAACACTTTAAAAGCTGTTTCTCTAGGAATAATTTGTTTGGGGTTTTTCCTTTTGTTTTTTTTTTTTACTCAAACCCTTAACAGAAAAACGTTTGTCTCAAAAAGTGCTTCTGCAGAATTAAGGTAATCTCTGCCATGCACATCCCCAACAGCCTTGAGGCTTCTTTCTGTGTAGCAATTCCTTGGATCACAGCTTTAAAATTAACTGTCAGTGGAAAAAATGAACAGTGAGAAGAGAGAATAACATGAATGCGATGAACTGGGGTCTGCATTTTTAAATCAAGGCACCTGGTGATCCAGCCCTCTGCTACCAGACCATTTTGCAGGAAGGATTTCCCAAAACTAGGACAAAAGGGAATGCTGGCTTCAGAGAAATACCAAATACAGAGGGAAAAGCCTACAGATTTAGGAAAAGAGTGTGAAGGGAGACATGGGTGCACACATTTTTGCCAACCATGCAAAGACCACCGGGGTTATGTGACACCTTAGCAGAGAAATGGATATCAAGAACTGGAAACCATGTGAAAGATGGCTATGAAGTATTGAAAAATAGAAACCAAGGGTGCTGGGTCCATGAGGGATTTTCACTCAGCAGCTCCCCTTGGCTCCAGAGCTCCCCACAGGGAATGTGGCAGCCACTTGTCCTGTGACAACACACCTGGACACACAGTGGCCACAGCCCTGTATGCACTGAGAGCCACTCTTGGTTTGTACACCCAATTGCAGAATGAGCTGTCAGCAGTAATTTTCAATCACAGCATCTAGCTGCCTATCTGGGGAGCCAAATTCCCTCACAAACTAACATCTCCCTCCCAGCATCCTCCCCAGGGCAGGACCTGGCCCCAAGGACAGAATGTACCAGGACAGCAGACCTCAGACTCCAAGAAGTGCAGGGTTTTGGTGTGCTGCCACAAGCAGCAAAAGCAGGTTCTTACATTTGAAGAAAGCTGTAGAGAATAAAAATTCAATTCCAGCCAAAAATTTTACACGCCACTTTAAGTGCCTGGAGGGACTAAATTCTTTTTTTCAAGCTTTAACTCACCATGAAGAATTACAAGGCCCATGTGCTAACAATAACAATCCAAAGGAATATAATGCTCAATACCATCTCAGGAGGTTATGGGTCAGTCCTGTGGGGTCACACACAGCTCCAAGGGCATCACAGCACATCAGCATTCCACAAACACATCAAGTCACCCCCACACACCTCATTTGCCACGTGGACAAATGAGACACCAGAAAAAAATTGTTTTGAGGAGAGAAGGAGAAGTCACAACCCCCTTCACCACATGGAACATGCTGGAGCGTGTTTGTACCAACAAGGACAATGTGATTTGGTACAAAGATTTATTCCAGAGCAGCTGGCTTCTCTCCCTGGACAACAGCAACCTCTTCAGAGGGAAAACCAGATGTTAATTAGAGACATGCATTCCTGAAATGATGTTTTGGAGTTACTGTACCTGTGCCACACCTGTGACAGTTATAGCTACCCCCTCCGCCGTCTCTACGTCCTCACACCTGGGCTGTAACGTCATTACCTCTAGGGAAATCCTGCCAAAAAACGTAAAATATTTGCACGTTTCCAGGTTACACACGCTCAGCTCTTCCCTCTGCATCTCCTGCCCTGGGCTACCTGCTGCACCCATCACAGGTAATGCAAGGCAGGCACAGAATGCAGCCAAGGGACCACATCTGTGACTGCAGACAGACAGGGCATTGTGGCCAAGAAATAGATTTTCAGATAGTGTTCAAAGGTAATTTATCAGCAAAGGCTGGAATCCAGACTGGAAATTATCCCGTGGCCCTTTCCCTCCTGCTGGGTTAGTGAGGAGCCAGAAGCTGCAGCACTGAGACCCCAAAGGGCCCTCTGTCAGAGGCTCATTGTGCCATGCTGCCCAATGCCATGGCAGCACGGGGTGGTGTCACTGGTTAGAAAGCACAGCACAGAACTGGGATGCTCCCACCCACCTCACATGAGTGCTGCTGCTTGGCAGAACCTGACACTGATGCTGAAGAAGCCCTGGGTTAGCCCTACCACACACCTACCCCCTGACCTGGTTCACCTCTCCCTCTATTTTTCCAGTGTCCCATGACCCAAAGATGGAAATGAGTCCCCAGCTCTTTATGGCTCCACCTGTAGAATATCAAGCACCCAGGAACAGATCCTGCAGCTCCAGAGCTGTCTCAGGGACCCCAGGTGGGCTCGAGGTACTTTGGTCAGTCCCAGCAATCTGCTGGCAGGTCACAATTTGGTAAAACAAGGGACATCTTTGGCTGTGACAGGTTCCAGGAAGCCAAGCCTGGCTCCTGTATCAGTCATAACGAGCCAGAAAGACGTTGTGAGTCAGGACAGGGAGCCACGGGGCAGAAAGTTTGTGTCAGTGAACATCAGGTCAAACATCTGAACCATGAAGGGGCTGCCCTGGGCTGCTGTGTGCATGCTGAGTTGCTCTAGGATTGGCTGGAAGTGCTGAAACCTATCCCTGCAAGTTCGTGCCTGCCTTGGCCACTGTCCTAATTAAACTGGCACACAAACTGGGAGCTGATAAAACACATCCCACTGTCCAGGACATGCACAGGCATTTTTTGCCATGTGTTCACAGCTTTAATCAGATACTGCAGGATTTCAGCCTTCTGAAGGCCTAATCTATACTTGGAACTTAATTTCCAAACTGTGCTGCTTCCTAGTTCTGTTCACTGGGATATTTAGTCATTACTGGTTCATAATGCCAGTCCTGTGTGCTGCAACTCATCTGAGGTCTCTGTGCTGTATTTTCAAAGGTGACAACATCCAAAATGGGCAGTGTCTCCATGTGGAGGAAGAAGGGCTGAGTGGGAATCCATAGCCAACACTGCAGAGCCAGGCACAGTTGCAATTTTGAAATGGCACAAAACCTGCCTTCCCACCTGTCCCAAATCCTGTACAGAATCCAACCTGGCCTGCCTGTGCCTCCACACAAAAGTGTGCCTCCAGATGCCCTTCTGCCCTCCCCCCAAGCCCCCAGTGGAGACAGTGCTGGCAAGGAAAGGGTTACAGCAGGAGCAAATGTTAGGTACAGCAATGCTGAATTTGGAATTTGCCAGGAATGTACCTGTCTGCATTACCTATGAACTGTGGAGTGCCACAGGGCGAGTGCTGGAGAAGGGGAAGGAGAGGAGAGTGTGGAGATTTCAGCTGTCCCAGAAACCATTAGTTTTTATGTTATCCTGCTGCTGCTGCTGCTGCTCAGAACAGAGGGATAAGCAGTTAGACAGTGTGTTAGGAAGCTGGAGGATTATTACCTGTGCAACCCCTGTTACGTACAGTGGGACCCCCTCCGACGTCTCAACATTCTCGCAGCGACAGAGGATGGTCAAAACCTCCAAAGACACTCTGAGCAGGGAGGAGTAAGGGTAGGACAGCAAATACACAGAGCAGTTACCAGAGAGTAAGACACTCGTTGCAAAGGACAGATGAGACTTTCAGGTTTCAGCTATTCCCTGGTCAGTCTGCCTTTCTCCCACTCCCAGGGCTCCATAATCAGCTTCCCTGGTCATGGGGGGGAGTTTACAGCATCCAGAAGTTTCTTTTAATGAGGATAAACAGGCTGGGGGCTCGTCCCCACCCTGCACACAAAACTGTGCCATCCTGGTGTCAGCTGGATTTCCCTGTTGAAGTAATCTTTGCTCACAGAAAAATTCCTTTTGGTAATAATTTAGATGCTTCTATGTCAGTATTTAAGAGAGGACAGATAAATGAAAACACCAGGGACCTGGCTACCCACCCCTGGCTAAGGCATTGAGGAGAGAGGCCGCTTCCAAGTGCTGTCCGGGGAAGCTGAATTAACACCATTTGGCTTCCCCAGAGGCATATTAGACCACACTGTCTCTCTCACTGCTTTTATTTCTGACCCCTAAAACAGGGACAGCATTTTTTCCCCTTGTTTTTCCCCAGTGCTCAAGGTTGCAGCAGGATAAGTGCCCAGCACCCTGCCAGTTCTAACTGTTCCTTTTGTTCCCAGGTTAATGCTACCTGGCGGGATGCCGCTGACAGCAACACAATTGCTCCTGTCTCTCTTGCTTGCAGCACTGGCAGTTCCAGAAAAAATGTCCTAATTTCAGAGAAGGAAATCTGTCTCACTCTTCATGTTAATGCAGTGGGCTCCATCAGGGGCACAGCTTATGGCATGTGAGAAAGGAGAATTAAGCCCCACATCCCACGGCATGAACTGGTATGGATTTAAAGCAGATTTGTTTGGATGCTGGAATTCCTGTCAAGAGCCCCATTTGCTAAATCACGGCCAGGCCTCTGTCATATAACAGCTCGTTCCTGACAATCCAGTTCTTGGCCCTGGATTCAGCCTATCCTCAACTTAATAAATCAGCCTCCCAAATGTGTCTGATCTTCTGCACTGGGCAGGTCAAGGTCCTGCACTGCTTTTTGTGCTTCTCACAGAAGAGGAGAAGCAAGAACCATTTGTTCAATTAACAGTTCTCCCAACAAGATGTCTCACAGAAATTTGGGAATGAAGCTTGTCTGGCTCAAACACAGCACTTAAACACTGAGCACTGGGCTTTTCCTTCCTCTCCCACCTCCCATCATGTGCAGAGTGAGGGCAGCCACATGCTCACTTTGCTGGTGACAACACAGCTACAGGGAAAAGAGGTTGGAAGAGGCTGTGAGGGTTAACTACAACCTCTGGCCATCACTCAGTGTAAAACTCAAAAGTCACCTCTTTATCCTTTTCCCTGTTATTTTTTTTCACAGACAGAGTAAACCTGTATCAGTGAGCGTGAGGGATGCATTGGGAGGGAGCATCCCTACAGATCCTAGAGACAAAGAGCTCTATTAGCAGGACAGCAGCACTACCACAGCATGGCAGCTCAGAGACCAGACTGTAAGCAGCAGCAAGCAAAATCCACAGCTGAGGAAAGGGAGAGAAAGGAAATCCCGTGGTTTCAAATCAGAACACTCTGCTCCCAAGGTGACAGCAGTCAGCAGATCTTTACAAAGAGAGACCTGAGGAGCAGAGGGGGGCACTGGTGCACTGCAGGCCACGAAATGGTTTATTACTGGGTGAGGGGTTGGGCCATACTGGGCAGAGCTTGGCTCCTCTTGTGGACATAGAGGCCATTTGAAAAGCACTCCAGCTGAAAGCATGTGATTTCTTTTTTTGTGTGTGTCTTTTGCACTGTGGCACCCAGCTGTCCCCATGCCAACAGCCAGCAAAGAACTCCTGATGCTCATCCCTGGTTTCACACACAGCTCCTGATCCAGTGTTCCTAAAAATACTGCTGACAGCCCCACTGGGATGATTTTGCCAAATTCCCACTCCAAAAGCCCACAAATAACAGGGGTTTCCTTACCTTTGGGTGTCAGTAATGCACCACCAAGCCCAGGCCCAGCCTCCATACACATATTGCTTCTCATCAGAGCCACAGCAGCCACCTGCAGCACAGCAGAGAGCACAGAGACATCAGGATTACACACACTGCACGTGCTCTTGGACAGGGAATAACTTACAAGCAGAGGAGTTCCTACTCTTCCTCCTCTCCACGGGCTTCACATGGCACTTTTCCCAAGGCAAACTTTTTTGGAATTGTCTTACAAAGTTGGAAAATAGTATTTGTATAATTCACTATGACCAACAGTAACACAGAGAAAGGGACTGTATGTCAAACCAGGGATTTATTTTAGTTTTGTTAAGCCCTTTTACCAACCAGAATCAACATCATTATCTTCAACTGTGATGTTAATTGCTTTGGAAAGCCACATATGAAATCCACCTCCTTTCTCTCACACCACCCTTAAATTCCCACAGAAGCTCTCAAATCAGCATTAGAAGAGAGAAGAACCTTTGAGCTCCCAAAAAATACCTCCTAATTCTGGCTTGTGCAAGTAGCACAGTGTCTGATGTTTTGATGGTCCATGTCAGAGTTGGATGTGCCCAAGATTCAGGCAGCCTCCAGAACTCTTCTGTCACATTTAAGATATGATCCCGGTGAAGCAGAAGATGCTGTCTGGATTTTCATATCTTTGATTTAAGGAACAAGACACCTGCTGCCTTTCAAGAGAGCACCCTGCCAGTGATCAGATTCATGGCTGGGAAGGGAGGAACTCTGCAGCTCCCTGGCTCAGACCAGGGCTGGGAGCTGCTGACTGTCAGGCAGATCAGCCAGAATTCCCTCTCTCAGCTTCTCTCCATAATCACTCTTACTACAGCAGTGCCCGAGGGCCTCAGCAAGGCAAGTGCTGTGCAAACAGAGCAACAGACAGTTCCAGCCCTGCGGGACACATCTATGCAGGCAAGACAGAGCTGGTGCAGAGGAAGAGCAGGAACACAGAAACAGAGTGGCTCTGGGAGCTTTGGGTTGTGGGAGGGGAAAGGGACAAGGATGAAGCCAGCAGCCAGCAGCCCTTTCAAGAGGAATGACCAGTATTGTTTGCATAGGTCAAAATGAAGAGCAGAAGCAGCACACATCCAGGCCAGTGTGCCTGCAGGGCCCTCTGACTGCAGGAGGGGACTCTGTCCTTGTTCTCCTCCTCTTCTTGCTCCTCCTCTTGCTCCAGTTCCCCAGGATTTAGCCATCTTCTGCCTACTTCCAAACACTGCTTCCAGACACTGGCCACACACTGCCTGCTTCTCTGGCTTCCATGCAGTGGTTGACAAACCAGCAGATCTGCCCCATCTACAATTCCTCACCCTTGCATTTCAGTGAGACTGAAACACAAGCAGGAAAAGGCTTCACACACTTCTTCAGATCTCCTGTGCTGCACAGCTTAGAGGAATATTCTCCTGTCACCTCTGAGCCAGCCTTTGGATAGCTTTTTCCCATAGCTGGAAGGCTATTTCAGCTAGGCAAGCGTTACAGAAGCTGATGATACAACATCCTGCAGTAACCACAATGCCTTTAACATTTCTTGGAGGGCGTCAGCCTGGTTAGCTCAGCCTTTCAGCCAGGCCCTTGTTTTCCAAGAACAGGAAGGGAGGTGTTCCTGGCACTCAGGAAAAGCAGCACCACATGGAAAGGTATTTTATTTCCCGGGGTCTGTGTGGTCTTTACTGAACGTCTGTTAATTTTTTCTTAATAATATCCTGAGAAAGCTCTGCACCCTAAACCCACCATGGTTACAGGAAAGTGCCTCTCCACACAGATGTTCCTCCTCTTCTGCAGGAAATGCAAGGAAATACCTTATTTAGTATCACACACAAAACAAGCTCCACATTTGCTTCCCGGTGCTACATAACACAGCTGCAGAGCATGGTCTACTGAGCTAGATTATATGTCAAAAACTGTTTAAAGCCTAAAAAAACCAGGGAAAAGTAACACATTAAGGAGGAGTGGGATGCCAGCCAGCTGCTTTCACGCATGCTGGACGTCTGAGCGCAGCAGAGCTCCGTCCTGGCAAGGCTGAGGAGCTGAGGGCTCATTTTCCATGGCAGTCCTGCCGCCTCTTTCTCAATTCTCAGGCAGCAAGTGAAAAAGGAACCAACAAAGCAAAATCTTTGCAAGGCTAAAGAATAAACCCTCTTGCACAATGAGATTTGGCAGAGAAATTGCCTTTCCCAGCTATAATACGCCCACTGTTCCAGCAGACTGGGTCTCACAGTCGCTTCCACAAACATCCACCGTGCCTCTTCCGGGGCAGTGTGCTGGGCCACAAATGGAGGATTCATAGCCAGGGAGCTGCCAGCCAGCTTGGCCTCTTCCCAATGAAGGGGTCCCATGTTCAAGCAAGAATTCCCAGAGCCAGGAGAAAGTACGTTGTCTGTTTGTTTGGGGTTTTTTTATTATGAAATAAGATTAATCGCTTGGGGGTTGGTAGATAAAAGGAGCTCTCAGCAGATGCAGGAAGTGAGCAAGGAAGAACATGAGGCTCAACAGTTTTGGGGACACAGGGCTCAAAACATCAAAGCTGGGATGATCTGAACAAGGTCTGTGTTGTTTGCTCTCCCAGGTAACTCAGGCACTGAGTTACCTCTCTGGCAGGAAGTGGTGAGCTTTCCAAAATCAGGTCATGGTAAACAGGCTGCTGAGTGCAGGACAGACCAGGAAAAAGTTGATAATTGAAAACAGTTACTGACAAAAGATAATGCAGAGATAGAGGAAGGCAAAAGCATGCATAAAGAAAATCACATCCTAGAGCAGGGCCCAGACTGAAGTCAGTGTCTGGTTCTTAGGCCTCACTGTGTATAAATTAGGCTTTGTTCACGTGCAGAAATGGTACAAGATTAACAAAAATTAATTTTAAAAGACGCAGGGTTCTGAGTTGAATCCATAAACCTCTGATGGTCACTGCAGCAGATGAAAGCAGATTACACTGGCTATCTTGTTCTGGATGTAATTTATATGAAAATGACTTAATGAGTAACAATGCTACAGAGTGAATTAAAAAACACATTTAATATCTCATAAACAGCAACTCAGAGAAGACAAACAACAATGAAGCTACACAACAAAATCACTGAGATACTACCCCAAAATTCCTTTTGGAAACCAAAAGGAAAGGTCTGAGGCTGTTGTCCACCTCCTCCTAACAGGCTTTCCAAAGAGTAGTTTGCAAGTCCTGGAGATCTAACAAGCACATGACAAGGGAAACCTTGAGCTCCATCATGTTCAAAAAGGTGAAGAAGCACCTCCTGAGAAGGAAAGATCCCAGATGAGCTGGGGAAGGGCCCTTCTGAGCATCATGACTTGAGACCAGCTGCAATGCTGCACTCTCAGCAACCCCTGAGCATCAAGCAGTGAGAAACCAGCCGTGGGGAAATCGTTTTGACTTGCCAAAATGACAAACCTAAATCTGCAGGAGCACTCAGCTAAACCTGGCAGGTGACCACCAGTGCCACTGCAAGTTTCCTGCACGGTTTGCCTGGTGCAAGAGGTGGAACACCCCAACCACAGGACAAAACCTCCTCAGACCCAGCTGAAGCTGCCTGCTCCTTCCCACAAGCTCCTATTTCTTTTGAGGCTGAAGAACTGGAATTACACCATCAGTGTGAGGGTTCAGGTGGTTCTTGCTGCCCACCACGTCTTTCCACAGGACAAGACCTGGACCTACTTGTTCCACTTTCATGCAATAGACTCTTCTCACCTAAATGTAACTTTTACATTTCTCCTTCCAGAACTGCACTGGATTTTGTTCAGCCCATTGGGTCAATCTCCAGAGTTTGTTTTGATCCTGATCCAGCTCTTCAAAGCTCTCGAACCCATTCCCAGCTCAGTCTGCAAATTCAATAAGCACATTCTCGATTCCATTATCCAAGCCAAAACAAGGAACTTACTTGATAAATTCTTTCAGCTGAACAGTGAGCTACTGTCAAGTTCCCTGGCAAGGGTCTTCCAGGCAGTTTCATAATAATTTCATAATATCTGAGAAACCAGTTCCTTCTCGCACTGTGGACTGTAGATCTCTTGCAGGAAGGGCTTCAAGAACCTCAAGAAATCCATATTTCAGGCTTTCAACTTAGAAAAGTAACATGAAAATAGCACATGAGCAGTTCTTGGAAGGGGCAAGAGGGATGAAGTAATAGTTAGACCAGCCCTGGAAGGGTTACACACCCAACTGCTGGCATGCAGCAGGAAATGCCTATACAAGATCAGAATTAACTGCTAGTTCTTCTTTTACTTTGACAGACATCAAGGAGCCCCAAAGGGTTGCACCAGACTCAAATTTGAGAAACTGGGTTGAAGCATATTTCTCAAGCTGATTTCTGCTCACCTGAGGAGGAATCAGATTAGCTGAACATGGCAAATACCTCTACTTGTCTTCTTGTAGGTGTTACAAGCAACATACTTGTCTCAGTAGTCTCCTAGGAGATAAACTTGGTTGGCTGGGTTGCACTCCCCTGATTTTTTTCCTCCTTTCACTCCCTAAACTTTTGCTGAAGCAGCAGTTTGTTCTGACACAGGAACAGGGAGGGCTGTGCCCACTTCCCCCGTCACGTATTTCCAGGTGTTCCCCTCAGAGCTCCTCTGCTGCAGCCCTTGCCAGCCAGAAGGAAAATGCTTCAACTGTAGAGATTTAGCAACACTGTTTGGAAACTGTTAGATGAATATGGCCACTATAAATACAGATTTCCTTATTGTGACACTGTGGAAATATTATAGAGCTGTATTTAAAATCAGCAGATGGACCCTTAGCCACAAAAGCTGCATTTAACCAGAGTGTAACCCAAGCCCAGCATTTCACAGCCTGTTTGGCTGGTGGGAACATTCAGATATGGGGATGAACAGGTACTTTCTGTACCTCCCTGAAAACCCCACCAGCTCCAGTTGTGCTCAGAGTGGGCTCAGTGATGTGCCAGGCTCCTGCCAAAGCCTCCTCAGACCTTGTACCAAGGGAGTCTCCCAGAAAAGTCAGACTCACAATTTGGGGAGACTCAAGGCTCTTCCTTACAAAGCCTGGATTCCACAATTCCCTGATGGATCGATCAGCAGTGCAGTTTCTTAGAAGGAGGTCGGTGTTGCTCAGCAGGGGAAGGACAGCAGTGGCAGCAGTGCTGAGCTGTGCCTGGGAAGCAGCTTCCCAAATAAGGCTACAGAGCTCCACGTTCCCAAGGCACAGCTGGCTGCTTCTTGAGCACTGGAGGAACTCGAGTGTCTCACAAGAAAGTGAAAAGAAAGAACAACCCTCCTCAGAAAAACCCACATGCCAGGGGAGGCCCAGGACTAAAGGCCAAGGGGCACAGGCTGAGTAAAGGAACTAAAGAAAACCCTCCCACCAAGTGAAGTCTTTTAAATAACTACCACATGACAATTCAAGACTGCATGCCAAAAGCCTGCCTCTAATAATATTTGGTTTATTGAAATTAATTTTACTGAAATTTATTTAATATTATTTTGGCTTATTGGTAATTATTATCAGTTTCTACTTCCCTTCCCCTCTCTCCCTAAATCCAACTTAGTATCATACCCACAAAGTCCTCCCTGCTTTTCCCCAGAGGAACATGGCTCAAGTTCCTGGAATTTCAATGGCTTGTAGCTACAACTTCTCACTAATGCCCCGGCAGCAGAGGAGCTGCAGGTCCCTGCAGAGCTCCCAGTGGGTGCCCTCAGGATTCAGCAAGTATATGCAGACTACGTTGGGCAGCAGCTGAGGAAAACCAGTCTGGTGGCAGCTCCAAAGCCCATCCCAACTGGCAGAACCCTGGGTGATCTCTGCTGCCTTCCCAAAACGCAGCTGCACTTCGAGGAGTGTCCTGGGCTCGCTGCTCCTGGCTGTGGAAAAGCACCACAGCCTGGAACTGCAAGCAGATGTCACAAATTCCTGCTGGCTCATCCTGGAAGCTGTGTTTTGTAAACTCCAGAGCTGAACAGAAGCAAAGCCAAGCTTTGAGACTAAAGGGCATCCCAGCACTCCTGGAGCACAGCTTCTCCATCTTCCCATGAATGTGGCATTTCACCAAGCAGTGCCAGTTTTGACAGGGGTCCCTTTGGAGGAAAGCACAGCATCAGCTTTGGATCCCACTGGGAACTGCAGAGCAGGAAAACTGCGAGGAACACTGCTGCTCTGGGCAGCTACTGGGTGGGGTTTGTAACTCCTTAGAAGCCACCAGCAGAGTGGGCATATCTGTTACCAGAACTGCAGCCTGCTCCTGGCATCCCCTCAGGAATTCCCATAACAGGTCTGTCATCCAAAAGAGATGAACTGATAACAGATCAACCACAGCTTGCTGGAGGCTTTGGCTCCAAAACCACAATAACACAGTTGCAAGTGTGGCAGAGCTGTTACTTGAGGCACATCCTTATGTTCACATGCATTTTCTACTGGTGCTCGTTACCTTGCAGCTGGCCTCAGTCTGTCACAGAGGGAAGCTCCCAGCCCTCGCATCACCTAACTGTAATTAATTCACCTAACAATAATGAATTAATAATAATCCTGTCTGCACAAAGCCTGGTCCATGCCAATGTGCAGCCTGGAGCTTCAGCAGCATCAAAGCAGCTACAGGTTGAATCAGACATGGGGGATTTCACTGCTGGTTTGTTTAACCCCAGCCTCAGTCACCTCAGCTGTTGGTGACATTCCACATGTCCAGTGGGCATCACCTGCATCCAGTGCCAGCACCACTGAGATTCCAGGTGATGTGCTGGTGAGGAAGCTGCAGCAGGATGTGACAGATGAAGATGGGCACTGCAGGGACAACCTGCAGCGCTCTGCCCCAGGGGGATGCTCGCACCCAGCTCCCCTTCCCTGGCAAATCCAGCCTGTCCCCGGGAGCAGGACAGTTTCCTGGCAATGCCAGCAAAGCCTGTTTGAGCTCTGCTGGTGCCAGTGCCTGACATCACCTGGATCAGCAGCATCGGAGGTGCTGCTGCTGTGGCCGGACCTCGCCCAGCGCTCTGTGCTGCTGGGACCTCACCCAGAGCCTCAGCTCCATTACAGCATCTCCCATCTCCCTGTCCATTCCCAAATCGCTCAGGGCCCCCCTGTGACAGGAAACCCTCTCAGAGTGCCAGGACCCCTCAATTCCCCCGCCCTGCACGCCCCATCACACACCCCCCCAGACTCCCACAGGTTCTCTCCATGACACTGTCACACCGTCCCCCCTGACAGGGACTCCTCAAGCCCTGAGAGTCCCCTCACAGCCAGGACCCTCCGATTTCCCTCTCCCATGAGGCTCCATCACAGAGACACCCCCCAGTTCCCTCAGCTCCCCCCAGTGATCGAGACCCCTCAAATCGCTGAGAGCTCCCTCTCAGCCAGGACCCCC
>VZRH01002260.1:113971-146254 GCA_013397555.1 Urocynchramus pylzowi
GCCCCGGCCCGCCCCGCCCCGCTCCCCGCCCCGGCGGGACGGACCGACGCGCGGACGGGGCAAGGTCTGCGCGGCTCCAGGCGAAGGGAGATGGGAGCAGAGATGGAGAGAGGGTGAGTGCGGGCCAGCGCTGCTCCCCATCACTAGCCCGGGAGAGCGGTCCTGCCCCGAGGGGTGGGAGATCACCGAAGCTCGGGATGGTTCCGGTGGGAAGGGACCATGGAGGTCATCTAGTCCAGTCCCCCATCTCAAGCAGCGTCCTCTAGAGCACTGAGAACTGTGCCTGGACAGCTGAGTAGCTCCAGGGATAGGCAATCTGCCACCTTTTAGGGCAGCCTGTTACAGTGTGTGGTAAAGGAGTTCTTCCTCATGTTCAGGTGTAACTTCCCTTACTCCTATTTCTGCCCTTGCCTGTCGTTCTATTGCTCAGCACCCCTGAGAAGAACCTGGCTCCATCCCATCCGCTGACACAGCCCCTTCACATCCATGTATTTGAGAATAAGATCTCCTCAGTCTGCTCTTCTGCAGGCTACACAGGCCCAGCTCCTCAGCTTTCCCTCATAATGAGGTGTGCCAATCCCCTGATCTTCCAGGACACTTTCAGGCTGTGTCTCCCCTGTCCTGAGGAGCCCAGAACTGGAAACATTTGAGGTGAGGTTGGGCCACAATGAGTTGAAGATGTCCCAGCACATTGCAGGGGTTGGACTTGATGACCTTCAAGAGTTCCTCCTACCTCGACCGATTCCATGATTCAATCACCTTCCAGTCCTCACCCTCATCCCACATCCCAGCAGGACACCAGGGTCCTTCATCCCACCCCAGCCTTGACTCCCAGCTCAGCTCCTCTGCAGTCAGACACTCTGGGGAAGCTCCAGGTTGTGGTGACACGAGTGAAGACAGACAATCGAGAAAACAGAATGTGAAGTATTTTTTTTTTATATACAGAATACAGGAAAGTTTCTGTAAAGTCTAAAACGTTACAATTACTATGTACAGTGGAACTAGCTGTTCTGCTGCGGGGAGGTGGCAGAGAAACAAAAGAGACAGACAGGTTACGACAAAGGATCTGCTACAATAGACAATTTGAGGAACGTCATACCACATGTAGCACTGTACACAGCTTTAAAACATTGAAAAATGCCATCACTGATGTATTTACACAGAATCCAACACTTTTCCTTATCTGAAATAAAAAATAGGATGGACACCAGGAAAAGAACTCATTTCTCACTGCCCATAATACACAGTAGCTACTTGTAGTGCAACCATAGCAGGGAGGGATGGGAAAAATAACTGTGGGAAGAAGAGCGCTTCTTTACATTAAATAAAACAATGATATTGTATAGATTTGCTGTATGAAAACTGTATTTCTCTTTTAATATAAAACTATTGTCACTGGCACAAAATAGAACAAGTTTCTGATTATTTTACAACTGCATGGGAACTATCTGTCAGAGAGAGTCCTCGAGTCAGACAGCGGTCACCCCTCGCTCTGACGCGTCCTGCTCTCACTGCAGTTTTCCTTTTAAAATGAAATGTATAGTACAAATATATGTGCAAATGCCCCTAAAACTTGAGCAAAAAAGAAAAATTAAAAAAAGTTAAACGTTCTTCATTTCATGCAAACGGCGTGTGAACAGTCTCTGGGCCGACACAGAAAAATCCCACCTCGGTTTGTACATTTTTGCATTGTAAAGAGTCTGAGGGCGTTTTCCTTACTCCAAAAAGCTCTCTTCCTAAAAATTCCTAGGGAACTGAGTTGGACCGCAGCACGGGCACCTGGTGGGGTTTCAGAGAAAGCTTCTCCTCCAAGTCCATATCTTGTACTAAGGCAGTGTCCCCCTTGGGCTGTTTGGTCGCAAATTCGGTGATGCTGAAAACAAACTGCAGGCAGCCCAGCTTGATGTAACTGCCGTGGTGGAGCAGGGCCGTGCCCTCCCAGCCAGCCCCGCTGCCCCCGATCAAACTGGAGCTGCTGGCTTTGCAGTTACAGGGTTTTCGATGCTGCCCTTGTGCCTGTGAATTCATCACAGCAGCTTCTTCATGCCCCTCCTCTTCCTGTTTTCTGCTTTTATGTCGTTCTGGAAAAGAATTTTTTAAAAATGGTAAGGGTTTGGGCAGGTCAGCAGCGGCTTGTTTTCATCTGCAGGGGTTACTGCTGAGGTGCCTCATGGGTAAGATCCTCCAGCCATGAGGGATTTCAGTCTGCAGTGAGCAGCTGATCAAAGGGAAATGGGAATCTCCTCACAGCCCTGGAGAGGTTGAGACATTTACATATCTATTTTGGCAGCCCAGAAAGAGGAAGCTGATCAGGTGGAGAGCAGGAGTGAGCCATGCAGGAACAGAATGCCTGCAGCAGAGCCCGGGAAGGGAGGACATGCATGGGGAAATGCCTCAGGCCTGCTCCAAACTGGCTGCTCATCAGGACCTGGAGCTTGGTAACTCCTGCACTGGAGGCTGGAGTAGGGTTTAGGTCAGAGCACAGAGCTCCCCAGGCTGCAGAGGAAGGTCTTGTGTAACCCCAGCTGAGGGCTGTGGCAAGGCTCCCCTTTGTGCAAGGGGTGCACTAGCCTGTGCAGAACAAGGGCCACCAACAAGGAATTGGCTTCCACCTGCTCCTGCCCCCTCTCAATTAACCCCCTGTGGTGGTGGTACAACACTCACTTATCACACTCTGCACTTTGGCAACAATACTGCTGGGAGGAGTGGGTGTCATCTTCTCCGAGAAGTCACACGAATACAGAACATTGTCCACGGTTGTCCCATGCTCACTGTAGTTCAACAGCTCGTAATGCTTTGTATTCTGAAAAGAAAGGAAAGAGGAAGGAATCAAGACATGAAGTCATAGAATGCTTTGGATTGGAAGGGACCTTAAAGACCATCTTGTTTCAGCCCCATGCCATGGGCAGGGACACCTTCCACTAGACCAAGCCCCATCCAACCTGGCTTTGAACACTGGTTTGGAGCAGCCACAGCTTCTCTGTGCAGCCTGTGCCAGGGCCTCACCACCCTCACAGGGAAGAATTCCTTCCTAATATCCAATCTAACCCTATTCTCTGTCAGTCAGAAGTGCTTCTGCCCATACACACCTCTTCAGAACACTGAAACACAACCCCTTCTCCTTGTTGCCAGTAGTGGTCAAGTAAGAGCTGGTAAATAACCTCCAACTTAGAGACCACCAACCTGATCCCTCTGCTCACAGAACAACCAGCCTTCCTGCAGGAGCTGCTTTCTGGCAGAGAAGGAAGGCCAAAGCAAAGTGGGTTTTACCTACTGCACTTGAACCAACACATCTTTTGGGAACAGGATATTCAAGCTGATGCTCACAAAAGAGAGCATTTACAGGCGCACCTGATGCAAACTTGGCTCGAGACCTGTGCCTAGCAGGAAGAGATGAGCTCTGGAAAGCAGGCACAAGATGGCAAGAGGGATGCCACGTGCTGCAGCAGCCTCAGGACAGAGGCAGTCTGGGATTCACAGGCCCTGTGCAGGCTGAAATGCCAGCAGACATTACCGTGACATGCAGCGTTACACAAGCGGCGACACGCTCAGCTGAGCTTTGTGGAGGATGTTGATAGAGCAGTGAAGATTTCAGGTTAGCTCAGAGAAATCATCTGAGAGCTCAAGACCTCATCCCTCTGGGACTACAAGGCTTTAATCAAGTTACAAAAACTCCACGTGCACATGGGAGTAGGTTTTGAAGTAACCTGCTAGACTGCAGAAGGAGAAGCTGCAGACAGAGCTCCAGGAAGGGGAATTCTCCCTCTCCAGAGTGACCACAGCCATAGGAGGGTCAAAGGTCAGTGCCTGGAGCCCGATTTATGACTGACCACTGTGAAGAGATGCTTCCACACAGATTTATGGTCAGGATCCCATTACTGAGTGTGTTTGGTAGCTTGCAGGGCACTGGAGCAATGGCTAAAGCTGCCTGTGGGTTAATCCTGGATCCTGCTCCAGAGCTGGTTGACAAATGGTGATATAAAAGACTCGATCTTGCTTCAAAGACTGTTTCCATGCTAGGAGACATCTCCAACAGTGCTGTTACTGGCAGGCCTGCTGGTCTGTTTACTTCAAGAACAAACTAATCTCTAGGCTGTAGCTAAGTAGATACTGTAGGTTTCTGTTTATGCTGTGAGCTTAACTGAAGTTTTAGCTAAATAAATAATTTATAGAGAACTGCAGATGCTATGAATGCTTTGCTCCCCCACCACACTTGAAAACAAGGGACTCAGAGCAGTTCCCTGGTTTGTTCCAGCTGAGGTTCAATGTTGACACATTAAGTTTAGCTTTTATTAACAACACATTCAGATCAAAAAGTATCAGATCACATCTATGTCCTTTTCTTTCCCTAGACACCAGTACTGGCAGTGCTGACTTGTGGCTAGTCCTTGCCCACAGGCAGTCAGAGAAATCATGCTGGCAGAGCTCTGTGCTTCAGAAAAGGGTTTGGCAGAAAATGCTGACACAGCCTCCACTGGAGTAAAACCCAGCTCTTACTTTGTAGTCCACAAAAGGAGCACCACACAAAAGACAACCTGCTGCCTGCATCTCCAGCTCCCACTGCCATGCACACCAAAAAAATTAAAAAAAAAAAATAATAATGGAAAAAAAAATCACTCAGGCACTCACCTCATCATAGAATATGCAGGCATGTTTGCCAGACACATAGTTACAGTGACCATAGCTTGTAAGGCACACATCCATATCAGCTCCTGTCATGGGGGAGGACAAAACAGGCTCAGTTCGTATTGGAAAAAAAACCCCAAACTGTCAGGCAGCAGAGAACAACAGACAGAATTAAACTTCAATTAGCAAAACAACAGGGGAGCAACTGCTTTTGTCCTGCTCCCAGGACTGCATGAATAATGCTTCGATAAGCCACCAACAAAGTTTCAGTGGGGGAAGGGAGCCAGCAGCTCCACAAAGGTTGAAGAGCATTTCACTGCTCCTGGGTCTACCCAGAGCACCAGAAGAATCTAAGCAACAAGAAACAAAACCTGCAAGCAAACCATAACTTTCCTCTCTACCAGTCAGGCATTAAAACTCCAAGACAGCTGTTCTAGTTATGACACCAGGTGACAGAGCTGCCACCCACACAGATTCAGGCAGATGGGGGATTTCCACACTTCTTGGTAGTGCAGAATCCCAGCACAAGCAGCCACAGTGAGTCTGTTTCCTTTGACACCCACTTGGCAAAGACCTTAGAGAGGATTCAGGGAGAACCACCCTGATTCTGAAAGGTCAGGGCAGGAAAAAGCTACTCACCTGTCCCAATGTAGAGGGTTCGATAGCACATATTGACTGCACCCCCCAAGCCCATCAGAGGATAGAACACCGCCCGGGCTTGCACTTCCTTTCTTTGCGCTGCAAGATAAAAAGAAATTACTTGAACAATGTTATCAGCTGGGAAAGCTGCTTGACCCCAGTGTCCCTAGCTCAGAAAGAACAGACCCTAAGGAGGATGCAGTCAGCTTTGGCCTAAGCACCAGTTCCCAACCCTCGAGGAATGTTTGTGCATTAAACCTCTTTTTGCCAGTCAGAGAAAATTGCTTTCTCATAACCCACACAAGCCATGCAAATGGGGAGCATTAACACTGAGTGTGCACAATGGAGCCACGCTGAGGAACACACAAGCCTTCTACCCCTGGCTTCCTTCTTAATCTCTTCTACTCTGGATAATCAAAGAGCTCAGTCTTTGCTCTCAAAGTGCCACTTAAAAAGAATTGGTGCTGGTGAATTCACCACCTTAACAGCTGTGATTTCATTTCTAGTGAAGCTGCAGGAAAAACACCTGGGCTGAATGGGGCTTGGAAGGGACAAACCCAGCTCCCAAGACAGGATGATTAACTGAGTGGACTCTTTTACCCTCAGATCAATCCCTATGGCACACTTGAACACGGCTGGTCCAGGGCTGAGCCTCCAGAGCAGCTCCAAGTTCAAATCATACACTCACATCCCCACGTTAACTGGATAGAAAATCTTCTGTGGAACAGATATTGAACTCCATTGGGCCACACAGGCCTAGCCAGGATTTCAGCACTGTCTTTTGGAGGAAAAGCCCTTACACATTGAGTTTAAGCCTCTCCTGATACCACATCTGCAGGATAGTGTTACACCAAGAGGGTGAATCAAAGAACAGCACAGGAGGATTATCAAAGACTGCAGAGGTACCTACATCAAGAATAGTGGCCACACCAAGTGGCATCACAAGTTCCACCTCTGCCTGGCTGCCCTGCATGAATCCTTTCAGCTGCCTGGCTCTGCAGGGCTCACTAAAGGCTTTGGATCTAACATTTCATCAGCAATGCTAAGCAGCCAGTTGGATGCATCATTCCTGCCCAAAAAGGGTGATGGGTTAAGACAGCACCAATCTGCCTTGAGAAAGGCAGACTGCTGAAGAATTCCAGACCAGGAAGGCAGCTCATACCACAGCCTGCTGCTGTGTCCTGCAGCAGCCATCACAAGAAGACTGACAAAGCATTTAGGGAATGCTGTGATGCTAAAGCAGGCAAGCATAGAGCTTCAGCAAAAGATTACTGACTGACTTCCAAAGATCTTATCTGGGATATTTACCCTCAGGCCTAGCAGAGGGGGAGCAGAGAACTGCTTCCACAGCAAGGCTCTCCAGTTAGTGTTTGAAAGCAGATTAAACTGACTGGCTGCATGCAGAGGAACACGTTCACCCTACAGCTTTAGGTGATACCAGTGGTAATGAACCAAGCCAAACTCGGGAATCTGGAGATTTCCAAGAGAAACTCCAGTTGTTTTCCATTACTGGCATTTGCAGTGGTTTCAGCTTGACAGTGACATTCTGAACAATGGTAATGTCACACATATATTCTGTGCTCCAGTTCCTCCTGTTCTTGTGCTTGTATCACAAGCAACTGCTCCAGAAAGAGAGCAGGAATTCACAGATTTCCCTTGCCCATCTCAAAGGTAAAAGTGCAAAGAAAAGCCACCAAGCACCTGAGATGAACCTTCTCATCTATTGCTAATTTTAAGATGAATAAAACACAACTTCACTACACATTTCCAGCAGAAAGTCTGAAGGTACTATAAGTATTCACATTGCTCAAATTTGTAAATAATTAAGTAGAGGATCCTGATGGAGTTTCTGGTCAGTGGATATCCAGAGCAGGGGTAAGAGAAGAAAGAAAAGTGAAAAGCAGCATCAGATACCAGAAGAAGAGGGAAATCTCCTTCAAAGAATAGACAGTGGCAAATCTATGGCTCAACATAGCCCAGCTATTCTAGGGCTGCTCTTACCTTCAATGTGGTTTCCCACAGGAGATTGCTGATGGGAATTGACACTGCTTGCTAGAGACTGAGCTTTGGGAGGAAAGAGCTGATGTATTCTCTGCAAGGCCAGAAACTTGATCAGCTGCTCATCCAGCATATTTATCTCAATCTCTGTTAATAAACAAAAAGCAATTAGTAAGTTATTCAGGGAAAGAGTGCAATCTGAGCTGCAGTGGATTTAGCTGTCCCACTTACAAACCAGCTGTTTGCTTCAACAGCAAAGACTTGACCAATTCTGCAATATCAAGACTCCTACACATAGGTGAGCTATTATATCACATCACCTCTTGTGAGAAGAGTGTGAGGACAGAGCCAGCCACAGCTGGAGAGCTCCAACTGAGGCAGCAAGCAGAGATTTCGGGCAACTAGGGTTGATAAAAGCTGAAAAATCTGCTGTTTTGGCCCAGAATCAACAGGTCAGTAGAGATGGCCATTGCACCTCTTTGGACAGTATGTTGGGTCCTTCCTCTGAAGCTCTGTACCTGGTTACAAAGCCCAGCCCTGCATCACAGAGACCTGTAACCCCCTCTGAAGCTGCTGCAGGCTCAGCAATCTCCTCCTGAAGGCACTCTGCTAACATTTGCCATCTCTTGCCAAATGCAACAAAAGGAAATAAAACCCAGGCCAGTCTAGGAGACTGACAGAAGCAGAAATAAATGATAAAATTAACAGACCCACTAGAGCATCACCACCCAGGTGACTGCTCTACTACAAGATCTATTGCTGCTGGACTTTACATCCGCCAGGAGCAGCTCTGGATTGCAGCTAGCACCACAACATGGCAGGGCTGCAGGTTTCTGCATGTGAATTCCACCTGGAAAGCAGCCCAGTTGTGATTCTTCCCCAGAAAAGCTTCAGGCAGAAGCACTTCATTGGCCTTGCTGCCTTGGCAACACTGGGAGCAGGGAAGCATGTGACATATTTAAGGTAATGCACACCCAGCCCCTCCCACACCTGACTAGAACCCTTCTTTATCTCTGGAACTTTCCCTCAAGCAGAGATGGAATGCTTTAGGGAAGCAAACACACAGGGCTAGCAGAGACTGATGATGAATTGAATACTCACCCCCGTCCATAAAGGCTTTCAGGGAACCGGTGAAGTCCAACATAGCTGCAGAGTTTGAAGTGAGTGATGAGGGTAGAGTTAAAGCGCTTCCTATGGATAAGGTGCTGGGACTGACCTTACCATCTACAGAGAGAGGTGATGGAGAGATGTCACTGTGACGTTCACCAGACAGGCACCCAGCCCTCAGGCTGCCCTTGGCTGCCAAGCTGCTCCAAAATGACTCATTTTGCTCATAGTCGTGCTTTGAAAAAGGCCTGAACTAGAGGCCAGGAGCTTTCTTCTGCTCACAGAAAGGCTTCTATGTGCCTCCAACACAGAGCCAAACGTGGCTTCTGCCTCGTCTCCAGCTGCTGGAGGAATTCTTGACCTATACATTTAATCTCCTGCTCCCTGTGGTGACACTGGAAAGATGAGCACCAACTCCCCAGGAGCTTGAAGAATTTATTAAACCTAAGAGACATTTGCCAAGTAGCTTGTCTAGGTTTTAACGTGAATAAAAAGCACAACTGCCCTGGTTTTATTTCTACACTGTTATAAAGTCTGGGGTGCACATCATTGTCCAGAAGGAATGTGACAGTCATAAGCAGATTCTATTATTTACAAAATAAAATCCTCCTGCTTTGGAAGTGACCATGCAGCTGAAAGAGGCAGTGGCAAATGCCAGGAAACAAAACCCCTGTAATGTGTTGTCAATACCAGATCTTCTTGAGCTGGTTTGCTTATAACTACTGAAATTTATGGCAAAAAAAGTCACGAGCAATTTGCATTTTTGTACTTGGCAGCAAAATTTCCACACCACAATTTTTGTTATAAATATATAATCCATCGTGTTAGATGGAAAATTTAAATGTTTACACCTTTCCCAAGAGACACTGCAGCAAGTAATGATTTTGTAGAACACAAGCTTTGCACCAGATGCAATTATTTAACATCTTAAGTAACTGCAAAATTATGTAGGGCTTGCAGTGCTCTTCAAACCACAAGTTTTCTATAACACTGTCTCATTTCCTCTACCAGAACTTCTCCCAGCCTTGCATTTCTAAGCAGGGCATGGTCAATTCAGCAGCCTCAGAGTAACCAAGTTTATTCAGGAGGAGGCCAAGTACCCTGGGGACTGCTTCCAAAGGCGAGGCAAAGCTTAGAAGTTACTCATTGAGGAATTTTAGAAAGGATTATAAAAATATGTTGCTCTGTTGCTTTACAACCACCAGACCTGAGCCACTCCACACAAGCCTGACCCTGAGCAGGTTGGAACTGCATGAGAAGTGACACACTGCTCTGTCACGTGCTTTTCAGTGACTGCTCCCACCCAACCTGCACAAAGGGTTTGCTGGTTTGAGTCTTGAGCTGGCGTGGGGAGAGGGAAGAGAATGCCATATGTGAACACTTATTCTAGCAAAATTTCTGCTGTGGGCAGTTATTCCAGCATCTATCAACATCTTTGACTTTGTTTCTACACTATAAATGGTTATATACATTCTATTGTATACCTTGCTGTTATTTAGCAAGTTTTTTGGGTACAACTCAGAATCCCTGGCATATCCAAGTCCATAACTACCCTGCGTCAGACCAACAGATCCTAAGCAGACTACAGCTTCCCAAGCCCACATTTCTCCAGCATCAAGGCTGTGCAGCTGAAGACTCCAACAACACCTGCAGCAGGGGACACAACCACTGCCTGAACAGTCACTCTGGATTAGATCCCAGAGAGCTGCTCTTGTGACAAGGACTGACTGCCTTGCAATCCAAATGGCCATTTGAAACAAACCAGTGGTTTTACAGCAGCGCTGGGGTTTTAAAGCAGCAGCTGTTGAAACAGCGAGGCAGCAGCCAAGTGATATAAAGCTACTGTTGCTTTCAAGAATTCAACTGACCTACTATCCTGCTTGTCAGGACAGAGTTCCCCCCTCAAGTATAGGCAGCCAGCAAAAATACATCCCATGGCTCCCATAAAGAGACCTAAGACAGAGGAGACCTGAGAAACTTCTGCTGGCTCTCCACAGAAAGCCCAGTTCCCAGTCAAATGAGGGCACACTGCTACAGCCTTGAGATTTCCAATGAGGTTTAGCCTGAGCTTTTCTCAGCCCCGGGGCCAAGGTCAGTGGCTCAGCACATACCTGAAGGTGGTGCTGGTGAACAGAATCTGTTTGTGGACCCAACAGCTGAGATGCCATCTCCTGCAGCCTGGGGAGGGGTGAGAGCCCGGGTGGCGCTGAGCGGGGAGCCCCCGGCCCGCAGCTCTGCCGTCAGCGGCGGCCCGATCTGCGTCTGCACATTCTTCCTTTGCAAAGTGCTGGTGGTCTCCAGGCTGGCACAGGAGCTCGATATAGACGTAGGCAAACTCGTGACCGGCGCAGATCCCCTTTGTGCACAAGAAACGGGTCCCGCTACGTTCTCCGTTTTGACAATGGTTCCAATGGTGTGATTCAGAAGTCCGCAACTCGCTGGGGGCGTGAGGGGCCGGGGCCACGTTTGCCGATGAGACAAAACAGGTATTGTGCTCCCAGCCCCCGAGAGCCTCTGGGAGTCAGTCAACTGTGCTGAGGGTTCGGATGAAACGCCATAGAAATGAGGCCCGTTCACTTTAATGTCAGAGGCTGTCGGCCCATTCGAAGTCCCGCAAGAAGACGCCTTCTTGGATTTATCTATACAAGAGCTGCAGTTAACATCTTCCTGTGACAAAGTCTGCTGGGATTGCGAGGAGCTCAAGGAATTCTGGGTGGTAATCCCTGAGGTGCAGGATGACATGGAATAGAGGGAAGGTGTGGGTGCCTTGTCAGCTGCCTGGTAAGGGTTGGCGAGTGAGCCATCTGCCACAATAACAGGCTTAATATCAGCCTTCTCTGTTTGTTCAGAGTCCCAAAGCGAAGTCATCTGCTTAGCAGATAAATGTTTCAATATGCTGCACTGGAGCGCAACAACACTACAGAGCCACTGGAAGGAAGAAAAAAGTGCAGGTTAGCTCTGGAGGCAGCAGTGCTCCAAACCTCTACAGCTGCTCCATCGTTCACCCAGCTTGAGGAAATCCAGCTGCTGACTGCTCAGATGCAGTGTGGAACTACAGCATCTGCTCTGGAGCTCATCTACAATTAGGAGAAAATTTTGTCCAGAGGTATAAAAGTGCAACCAAAATTATGCATGTTTATCTCCATGCTGGAGGTAGGACAGAGAGAGGCTGAGATTAAAGGAGGGAGAAGGCAGCATTTCTTCACTTCTAAACTCCTCCTTCTCTTTACTTGTTAAATGCTGCAACTCTTCAGCCTCAGATTACAAACACACCTTTTAAATAATTTGGGCTTCTAGCCAAACACAACCCTCCAACTTACCCTACAGCATGTTGGAAAGAAATGCTGCTCTACCTCAGGTATAGGGAGTGGAAAGCTGGGGTGGAGAGCACCTTCCTTTTACGCAAGGTGGAGGAAGACCAAAAGATTTATTCAAAGTTTTAAGCTCCATGGTGGATGTGCACCTGCCACATAAAAGAACCTTGTTTGCGCTAAAAGGAGGACTTGATTTCTCCACTGACTGCAACTTAACATGCCCTTACACTGTGGAATCTGGCCAGAAGTTTCATACAAGATTTAAACACTCATTTGACCTTGACTTAAATGTCCAATTCCATCCGCAATAGAAAGCGACCCAGAAATGGGACGTTAACTTATAAATAAATGTGTCAGAGAGCAGCCTTACATAATCAAAGTGCAAAGTATTTCCCCTCAGCCACGAAATAAAGATGACGTCTAGACAGAAGGCCCTCGACTCCACTCTTAAGGCCAGAGGACTATTGCACCACTTCCCTGAAGTGTCAAATGAGGAATTTTACATCTCACCTGGAAAGTCAAAGTGAAGTTTTAATGCACAAGGGTGTCAGAGACAAGACAAGCTATCACCTTCACACACGAGCTTGAGATTGGTTTCCTAGACAACTGCTCCATCATGACTGAAGTGGAAGGGGATCTTTGTACCAAAGCAACTACACACACAGAGTCCAAGCATTTGACTTAATTTACCTCCTGTTGTTCTGTCTGGCTGGCTAAGTGCTCAGTGTTCAAAAGGTGCTTCTGCAAGGGTTCCTCGGGGATCCCATTACAGATCAGCTCGCCATCTCTAATTGCTGCAGGCGCGAGTAACGGGGGTGGAAGCCGGTATTGGGACTTTATAGCATCAGGAACCTACATTGTGGAGAAAGAAGATCACACATGAGAACAATTACTCAAGAATGACTAGTTAAACTAAGTGCCTGATCAGCACTAAACTTTGCATTTGCTGCTTTCTCACCCAAAGGAACCCTGCAGATACATTAGAAGTATCAAGGACTTTATGAGTACTTTAAATTGATGTAGCCATGCTGAAATTAATAGGTTTTATTCCCTTAGGTCAGGCATGACTTTGGCACAACATGGTGGCTACAGCATAAGAGAAATGAAAAAACAGCCAAGGGAAGTCTGTATGGCAGTTTTCAGGCATCCTGGCAACAAACACAGCCTCAAATCTGACCATAGAGCCACCTTCAGGAAGTTTTGTGTTGTACCTTCTATGCTTGTGCTAATTTAAATGCTTACTTGTAATAATTGAGCCTTATTGTTGAAAGAAAGAGATCTTCTTAAATCCTACAGGTAGGGAGTGCTGACTCCCAGATCTCTCACCAACACAATCATTCAGACTCTTGTCTTCTTCCTCCTGCCCCAAGGAGTATGCTGGTTTCCCTTCTAAACTAAAACACGTACACAGGGTTTTCACCCACCACTAGTTATTACACATACCTTCAGACCTTTCCTCTTCACTGACTGAAGAACTCTGCGATTCGGAGGGTGTTTCTTATGGATTCGGTTTAAGAAATCCACTTTGACAACATGCTGAGATATGGTGTCCTGGAACCGGTCAAATACTCGGCACCGATTACTCAGGGTCAAGTTCTTCTGGTTCAGCTGGGTGATCAGACAATGCCACAGGAGTTAGGGATCTGCAGGTCACTCTAAGGCACCCTAAGACTTTCATAATGCCTCGTAGCACTGGCAGTACAGCATCAGCTCAGCTTTAGACTATTTGTTTCCTGCAGCACTAACCATTTCTGTTAAAGGGCACATTGCTGGAGATGAATACAAAAGCATTTAGAGGCCGACTAAGCAGTATCAATGCTCTCAGAAGCAGTTTGTCTGGGAAAAAGCTCTTTGTTTCAGCCCCCTGTTTCCTGAGTATTTAAGTCTCAAGTACACTGCTTTTCCAAAAATGAAAACTCCCTCTTGGAATGAAACTTTTTTGGGTTAAGCATGCAAAGAATTACTTCCCCTATTTGTAGCACTGTGCTGCTTTGTATCCCAGTTCTGGAAGCTCATCTAGATCTTAAAGAGTCCAGTCAAAAACTAGACAAGCTGTCAGTGAGCCACAATCTGAGCTGTTAGCTTCAGTTACAGGAAGGAGTTCCCCCATCTTTATATCTTATTGCAGAGAGCAGCATCATATTCCTTTGGAGAGTGCGTTGCTTGCAGCAGGAGCTTTACAAGCGTTACAGGGAGCAATAAGAGCTCAGAAGCTGTTTTACATTTGTTGTGCTTTGTCCTTTAATGGACCTGCCAGGTTCCACTCCAGCATCCGGTTACCATACTGCAATCATAGTCCTGCTTACCACCACGTGTTCTATGTGATTTGGGCACATCCATCTACCCAGAGGCATGGCAGTAAGCGGTGGCTCCAGACAATCCATGTGGAACAGAAGTGGGCAATAATCACACTGGATTAGAGGTGCCACTCTGCAACTCCTGAGAAGAGAGAGCCAAATCTTATTCACTGTACAGAGTATAAATAGAACATTCAGGCAAGCTTGGCTGACCACTTCAGTTTATTCTCTACATTGTTGTTTGCACCAAAAAGTAGGATTTCTGATTTGTAACTTGATCTGTATAGACCTTCTTTAAGACCCACTCGAGGCAAAAGCCTTTATTTGAAGCAAAATTCAGAGATCAAAAGGAAATCTCAGATTTAGGTAATTACAAGTTTCCTTAGAGGAATCATGTGTGATGCTGGGACGTGTACATCAACAAGATGTTCTCAGAACAAGTCTCAAACTCCAGAAAAACAACTACATCTGAATCCCCAGGCTTTAAAAAAGCCTTTGCTCTATGACAAAGTCATCAGTTGTTCTCCACAAAAGCCCACCTGAATCCCCATTCCACTTCGAGAAATTCACTCTGACTGGGTTTCTGAAATAAAGGTTTCATTCTCACTGACATTTTGAATTGGGATTGATCTATGCTTTTTTTTATGCAGTGTTACAAAACCCATCAGTATTTTGTACTGGTTTTCAGATTTAGAATTTCAGCACAATATTCCTATTTGCCTTGGGCTTATAAACCTCTCAGTAGATTTCTATTTCCTAAAGGTCACCTCCTCACACACTTCCTTCACAAACCATAAACAAACATCGCCATTTACTAAACCACCATCACTTCAGAATATTTCTTTGCAGAAAAACACTGAAGACAAGATGGCTCAATCTTGTCAATCTTCAGGCTGCATTTCAGAACCTTTTATAGCTGGACCTACACTTGCTGTGGTAAACACCTGTTATTTAGCAAAGATGAATATTCTCCCATTTGTTTAGAGGATTGTAAGTAAGCAATGAAGGAGAATTGAAAAGGAAACAGGTAATCTACTTTTTTCAGCAAGAACTTTGCTCCTGTGAAGGCTGCAGCTACACTGAACAGCTTCCCTGAAAGAACAAGTACCTGTTGCATGTGAAGCAGACCTTCACCGGCAAGGGAACCAAACCATTGTGGTCTAACTCGTGTTGTGCTTTCTTGACATTCTTTCCTGTGGTTTCTTCCTTTCTCCTCCTCTTACTAGTACCTGAAAAGGAAATTTTAAAAAGCTTTGTATTAGCCACATAGCAGAGGTTTGCCTTCTGGTAGATACATATAACCATCTCAGAAAAGTCAAAGATTGCTGCTTAAGGAACCTCTATCAACCACTAAATCTAGCCTTAAGTGACAGAGACTGTCTTTAAAGGCAGATATATTTCATACTTAGTAATGTCAGTGACAACCTACAGATTTAGCCACTACTTTGTTACTATATTATTGCATCATAAATCAAAATCAAGTATTTTGACAACTGATGTTTTTTCATATTGATGATCTAGACCAAGGTGAACTCAACAAGCATCTATCACAAGTTCTGATGGACATGGTGTGTAGTTGCAGTGTCCCCACAGATTTGAAAGGCACCTGCTGCTAGACAGCTGGAGGAGAGCCAGAGGTACCCTCTGCTTTCACCAGTAAGCACCACTGGAGCCACAACTGTCACGGAGTCAGGAGGGGAAAAGAGGGAAGATGGCAGCAGGAGGGAACTGCAGACATCTTCACTAACAGCAGACAAGGCCCCACTCACCTGGAAGTGCTGTGGTGCAGGTCAGTTCGTTCGGCAGCTGGAACTGCGTTGGGTTCCTTTCCATGGCAGCAGCAATAAGAAGCTCAAAGGGTCGCTTCAGCTGGGGCTGCCCACAGTCCATTTCTGCAATGGCAGAGTCATCATCCACGTCAATTATGTCCTCATCCACATCATTCTGTTCTGAGTTGGGGGTCTCGGTGCTGGCATTGGATGTGGGAGTGCCAGGCCGGCTCGCTCTCCTTTCCAAGATCCTGGCATGCGCATTAGCCCTGATGCTGCTGCTAGACCTGTCCAACAGGTCTGCGTCACTGGTGGGGGAGGTGGTCCTTTTCCCAGATTTGTCCACCAATCCATTTACCTGCCCCAGCTCTTTCTTCTGTTCTCGCTTCTGCACGACATGAATAGGCAGGCTTATCATGGAGGCCACAAACAAAGCACATCAACCTTGACAAATATGTGATTGAAGACAAACAGCATCTGAAAACGCTTGAGCCACGCACTACAACTTCCCCCTTGCAGTCATTAGAGCCTCGATCAAGAACAGTCTGATGGCAGCTAAGGTACAGGTGACAGAACAGCTGAAGAGAACCAAGCGTGGGGAAGAACATTACCATGTGTCTCTCCTTTCAGGGTAGCTATACTTGAGCCCAGATCAGGACAACATTTCACAGCATCTAGTCCTAAACATTTGACAAATCAGACAACTGTTTACTTTGCTACCAACAGTGAGAAAATCCACAGCAGACTGTTCAGTGTTGATGCACTTTACTAACCCTGGCACTGCATACAAACCCATCAGAGGCTGAGAAGGTCAGCTTGAGAATACAAGCACAACATACAAACAACACTCTGCTATCTCCTGATGACAGGAATCTTCAACAAGGTGCAGCAGAGGAACACTATAGATTGCCATCACCACAAGATCCATTTTGCAACAGGAGGAGATGCTGCATGGCCTGGGAAGGGCAACTGTGCACTGTTCCAGTGCTCAACAGCATCACCCATATGGAGGAACCAATCTACTCCATCACTAACATGGCCTGCAAAGGGAGCAAAGTGTTTTCAGGCAATTTTTAATAGAGAAAAGTTGGGGATTTTCTCCTTTTCTCTCTCTTTTTACTTTTATTATTTGTTTTTAGATTTGTGACCTTCATTTCTATTGTTGGCAGATGGCTGAACAGTACCCTGGAAACATAACAAGGCAATCACTTCAGGAACAAAAGGCTGAGCACACAGTTTTCTTCCAATCTGTTTTGGGTGTCACTTCAAGGGAACAGTTGCTAGATAGCTTGGTGCAGTTTCTAAACCCTCTGCTAAGCAGCCCTATGTGGTCACAGCAATAAGATGTTTACATTGTGCAAGACAGCTTCCTGGAGAAAGAGCATCAAGGCACAAAAAAAAGACAAGCTACAATATTGCCCAATCATCTCCTTCCCATCCTGTTCAACAGCCCAGGAAATCATAACTCACTGTGATTTCACCCTCTGCTGATGTACAACTGCTGTGAAGTCACTCTTCTAAAAAACACATATTAAGTAGAATCAGAGCCCTGATGGCAAAGCTGTATTAACGTGACTCCCATTCTGCCTGTAGACAGCTCACCTCCTTGAGGCACAGGAGCCATTCCCATTTCCTCTGTGCCTCAGCTCTCCCTCCTTTCCAGAAACGGGGGGAAGGAAAACATTTTAAAAGGCACAGATTGACAAGAAGGTATCAGGCACTTCAGTTTTACCTCCTAGTAGTGAGGTTAAAATATCGTGAGTCTCACCAAGACCCCTTATGTTTCTTGAAGCCCTTTCCTAACAAAGCCCTTTGCAAACATGAGCACAAAGAAGCAGCTCTGGTTGTCTGAGTACACACGAAGGGAGAGGCAGGTATAAACCACAGGATTCAGGTTTCAAGTGGCCAGTTGGAAGGGCAGGGATCGTGTCTGTTCTGAGAGGCTTTACCTTGCGGCGCACGGTGCAGCGGTGGCACATCCACTCCCCCGGAGGCAGCATCTCCTCGCTGAGCGGAGGGTTGCTACAAGAGAAACACAAAGCAAAGCTTTACTGTTATTTACTGGCATTTCTGGAACTCTTCTCACGTACACAGCCAGAGTCAGGGCAGCTCTGCAGTTCCACTCCCAGGCACTTCCTTTTATTTATAGTGAAGCTCCCTGGATTCGCTCTCCCATACATCCACTTAGCCAGACACCTCCAAGAAGCCAGTCTTCCATGACACCCATCTCAGCTCCACGGTTTCAGAGCACTCTCAGACTTGAACAGCAAAGATAAATGGAAGATTCACTGGTGTGCCACACACATATCTCCCCCCTACAAACACCACACCTCCTCAAATAACTTGATTACTCCATGTGAGACCACACAGATTCCCGTGCAGCAAGCACAGTCATACATCCAGGCATTTCCATCCCTTGGATTTGCAGTGAGTCCAACTGAAGGAGCTGCCATGAGGTCTACCCACCACCTCCCATGTACTCCATCCCTGGGCACGCTTACTTCATGGTAGAAACCACCTTCTATCTTAAGACAACCCAAATACTCTTAAAAGCGTCACCATATCCAGCTTGCCTTGGCTACGAAGCACAGGATACATCCTACTCACATGGAGCTGCACTTACTATAAAAGCTGTATCACAGTGAAATGACATTCTCATTTTGATGCTAGAAATAAACCAAAGCAAATTAGACTACGGAGTAAGGAGGACTATTTTGAGAAACACTTTTCCTCAGTAAAAGGCAGAGCAGCATATGCTAGATGATACACTTTCCTTACAGATCCTACTACTAACTCAAGTACTTTCCAACACCTCTTTATCATTAAGATTTGTTATTTGAGCAAACTGCTGACTGTGGCAGGGAAAATGTACCTGCTGGCAAAAACCAGCCATTTACCATGCAGTGTGGCTTGAGAAATACTTCTAAAAGTTCTGATTTTTGCTAGAGGCAGCCCTTAGCAAGTCTGCTGTCTTGCTCTGAACACACAGATGCACTACCACAGACTCTGGAAGCTCCATTTCCCACTGACTGGGAAACAGATTTCAAGGATCCACTGGGATTGACTGGGTTACAAGGGGATCAAGAAGTACAGTAGCTTGTAAGACTGGCCCAAGAAAGCCACACAAGCATGGGAAGCTAGATGCTGGTTCATGGCAGGAGTCTATACTGTTTATTGCACCTACAAATACCAAACCAAATCTGAGTTAAGCTTTCCAGACTCCAGCCCTGACAAGCCAGGGAGGATAAGATGCATACTTGCTGGCCAGGAAGAGCTGTGCTTTGCAGCAAAGGGAGAGGCTGTCTTCCTCGAGAATCTTGCTCCTAGCACAGGGAAATGGCTCAGGATCCCAGCCCAGGCTCCCAAGCCTGGACTGTGAAAACAAACACACTTCCTTTGTTTAAACAGAATCCCGGCGAGCCTTGCCCCGAGCTCGCCCGTGTGCCAGCGACTGCCTCTGCAGGTACTGCAGCCATCCGGGGTCACACTCCCTCTTGCAACACTGTGCCTGGAAGACTGAAGGAAGAACACAGCAAGAACCAAGCTGGTAATAACCTCAGCACTTCTGGTGTCAGGCTCTGGGGAATTCAGTAGAGCCAACACATCTGGCAGCCATTTTGAGGAGGAGTGCAGGGTTTCAGAGGCCTCCGTGTTCCAGGCGCTCCAGAAACGCAGTGCTCTGCATATATGCACTGACATACCTGCAGCTTATGTTTCTCATTTCCTGGAGGGCTTGGATGAACAAGAGATCAGGCTCTAGATGAGAGCACCAAAGCCTCCACTACTGGCTGCTTCACCTCAAATGCTTGGATGAAGCAGTAACTCCCTGCCCCAAACTAATCTTTTGCTAACAGAAGCAGGGACGGGGGGGTGGAAGGAGGAGAGTAACAAATGATCCCCGTGTGCTTGCTGCAGCATAAATCCAGGCTGAATCCTAAGGTGCATCCTGCAATAGCTCAGGTTTTACTCTTGCTAGAAAACGAGCTCTTAGATCTGCATCTACAGCAAGTATGGATTCATGTGGCCCATTCCCCTCTCCCCTCCCAACACCCCAGGGCAAAAAAACCACAGACTTTGATTTGCTCCTAGTGAAATTTCACCCTCTGAAGCTCCCGACGAGCGTGCCTGAACTGCTGGGAACACGTCTGCCCCATTCCGCCGCGGCGTGCCAGGGATCCACACGCCGCCAGATGCCTCCGGTTATTTGTTTTAACTGTTACCTCAATCTTACGCGTTTTACAATGAAACAATTAATACCACGGTGAACCTTGAGATGCCTGGAAGAGTCAGAACAGGTTTCTTCTGCAAGTGTGTATGTTATTGTCCCATTTGCTGGGTTTGAACCATGAAATCCTACATATGCTGTACTATTAAAGAAGCATTTTAATGAAAGCTGCTACCCAAAGGCCTGTGGAAGGAGGGGGAAAGATTCGTTTCAGAGCAGCAGAAAGGTTTTAGTGCTCAGACAAGCCTCCTGAGGTTTTCTGCTCACTGTCAGGGCCTAGCTGCCATAGCAAGTGTATTAAAAGACTGATTCTGCCTCTCCTGGTTAATGAACTGTTCATCAGCGCAGCTCACCATGCTAACAAAGACTGATGAAGGCTGCTCCTGCACTGCTGGCCTCGCAGCAAGCAGAGAGCACTGCCTGGGTCTCAGCAGAAAGCCAGGGAAGCGCTAAAGAATGCTGTTTTAATTGACTAGGTATGACCACATTCTTCAACCTTTTACTGTAAGCATAAAAGAAACGGATTTTTAAATCTGAGCAAGATACTTGATCTTCATAAGCAAGGTAAGAATTAGCACTTTGGCAGGAGCACCACAGCCCTTTTCTCCCTATCTTTCACGGGTTCATTAGCATGCACAGCTCCAGCCGCCAGTGTTTGCTGCCAACAGGACCTGGAATTGTACAGCTCTCACTTTATCTTCGGTTACAACACATCTCCTTTCAACTACACACCAGTCAGTTGCACTTTTCAGTACATTTTTACTAACCCTTCATTTCAGAAAGTTTCCCCTTCTGTCATCACAGACAAGAGTGGTGGCCTCTGCTGTTTACCTGGGGGGTTTGGTGTGACCCAAATCAAACCTGCTCAGCAGAATGTGTTTCTGCATTTAAAACAAAGACAGCTCTGAAAAACACAGGCTGACTTAAAAACACCTGGGAAGACTAACTCATACAAAGCCTCTGAAAATTAAAGGAGATGTTTATCACTGCCTAGTCAAAAACCACTACACTGACTGTGAAGTCACTTGCCATATAATATCTGTCTCATGGCTTTTTCTCAGAAAGTTAACTATCTCCTGAAATTCCTATCAGATGCATTGTCAAGCATTGCTCTGCCATGGTCAGAATGCAATGCTCTATCCCTTAAATAAAACTTAAATGTCTATGACAAATAAAAAAATCTTCAAGAGCATATTAGGAGTTTTTATCAAGCAAACAATAGCATGAAGCCACTTAGCTTTTCAATTTCACACTCTGGGGCTCTCATACATCAGAAGCCTGTTGTCAAGTCTAAATCCTGTAATTACTCCTCACTTTGCTGACCTCAATAAATAGGTAAACAAGTGCTCCAAGGAATGGCACCTTCTCCAATACAAACTGGGCCGTAGCTCTCAAAGGAACCAGTTATAAGCAGACCTGAGGTTATTTACACACTGCATTCCTGGCCATCTTGCGTCAAAGGCACGTTGACACTACTTTTGGACCCACCAGGATACAGCCAGCTACCAGCTGGGATAATGGTGGCAGGAAAACAAACCAGTGCTTGGTGAAGCTTTCTTCAATAACTTGTCTCTCACGTCAGTTGTTTTCAACAAATGGACTTAAATATTTTTTTTTCTGTGTGGAGGAAAAATAGTAACGCCATGAAAAAATGCAGGCAAACACATTTTTTCCTTCGCAGGAAACTTGATTAACTGACCAAGACTCAGTGACAGGATGATAATGAAGGATGCTAGATATGTTTGCCAGATAAGGGAAGAAGGCTTTCAACTCTTCTATGGGACTCCTATTTATCTCTATGATGGATAGAGCTACAGCTGTTCTACCAGCTTCATAAAGAACAAGGCTCCCTGGCTTCCTACAGCAGGGCCTCAATGGCAGCTAAAACAAACCAGGAAACCAACCTCACTGTCAGGGCATTACAAGAGCCCCATTGAGAAACAGGGAAAGTTGCATCATTTACAAATTCAGCTTTTTGGAACATTTTTACTGTGCCCAAGTTACATACTTCTGCTCACAGCTGCTCCCAAACCCGGCTGGAGGAGGACACCTGGAACCCTGAGCCTCTACCTTAGACAGAATAAAACCACACCAAACAAGCAAAGAGCTGCAGCCTGCAGCGAGTTCCTCCCCTCTGCAACTCCCTTACCTTCCTCTTTTACTCTTGCATCAACACAAAGCTTCTGAAGACACAAGTCAGATTTCAATTACCTCAGAGGTGGCTATTAGGAAAACTATCAGCTCCCTCCTCTCCTCCACTGTTATTCCTCAAATTATCCAGTGAAGTCTCCAAGTTCTGCTCATTAACATGGATAAATTGTGACACTCAGCTGTACAAGAATAATCTTTCTGAAAAAGCCAAAGATTTCTCAAGCACCAATGCAGAGACTACCAAACTTCAGATAAGCCCAGCATAATTTTTGTTCTTTACAGAGCTCTAAGCATGACCTGATCACATTAAAACTAACAGTTTCAGTAACCTTCTGGCCTCAATTAGCCTCACATTGTTTATAAGTTATACCTATTTTAAGCCAGCAGCACAATTCACATTAACTACAGAGCATCACCCACTATATTTCTACCTGTGGTGCAACAACTCCTGAGGGAACCTGTGAAAAAGCTTGACAGCAGGCAGCATAGCTTTGTTTACACTGGTGAAAGTCTTGAGTGTGGATATAAGAAGTTCTAAATTACCAACATTCAGCAAGGACTCCTGGACACCACCAAACAGCACAGGACATGATTATTTTGGCTGCCACTATGCAAGGAAGGGAACCAAAATTACTGTTTCACAGGTCACCAATTATCCCATCATCTGGAACGCTGCATGTGCTTAGTGTGCATCTTTCCAACAGCATGGCCAGAGCTGGAAATAAGGGTTCAGCAACAGACAGAAAACAGAAGCAGGATTAAAATACCATTACATGGGCAGACAGTGAGGAATAAGATGTATCCAAGATAAAAACAAAGGTACACTACACTATCTACATGATGCTACAAGACTGGAGGAAGACTTGAACTCTTCAAAGTTTAAGTAGCAGCTTTGCTGGGTAGGCCAGATCCCAAAATTTCCTTCACTTTGTGCTTATTTTTACTATCTAGACCTGCCAGTGTTCAACATTTCAAGGGCATGGCCAGCAGTCCCAGGCTCTGGCAGCAGCACCACTGTGCTCCTAAGAACCAGGTACCATTTCATGAGCATGTCATAACTTTTGTGAGTAATCTGTGAATTTCAATGCCAATGAACTTATTTACTTGAATCCATCAAACTACTCCTGCTACTCCCATCCTGGGAAGAGACCCTCATGGAAGCAGGTGTTTATCTACCTTACCTCAGCTCCCTTCCTGCCTTCACTGGGGTCCTGCCTCCTCCCTGTGCCCTCGTGCAGAATTAGGGAAGTATCCTCCAAGGCACAAAGCAGAACTTTTTTGCCTCCAACCTGATGAGCAGGAGGGTCCAATAAACTGGATAAGCTGCATGTAAACGTGATCACCTGATGTAATTAGTTACTTCTATTTATAGAAAGAGCCTGGCCCACAGAGACCATTCCCTAGACAACCTGTTAGTTATTACCCTCATTAATGTCCAGCTGACAAAAAATTAAAGGAAGTATTTTTTTTAAGATACCAAATTTCCACACATAGGTAAACACATACATATATAAAAAGAAATATGTATTAAAGAGTGTATAGTACCACCAGAACCACAGTGAGGGTTTTTGATTATTATTTTTTAATTAGTTTGGCTGGTTATAAACTCTGATATTTGAGACATTTGCCTAGGGAACCATCCAGCTTTGTATTTATAAGCAGAAACAATGGAAGTTGATAGAAGAATTGTTGACTTTGAAAAATGTGGGTCAGACACAGAAATTCAGACATTTTGCACATCCTGACTCCTGTTTCTTTCCCAGGCATCACTCATGCCTGTGCTGCAGACAATAGTAACAATAGCCTGAATTCAATGTCCAGGTTCATTATTAAGTGTTCAGGTCTTTATAGCACCATCTTCTTAACAGATTAGAAGTCATCTTCTCAAAGCAGGATGACACATAGGGCAGCATCAGGGAAAAGAAAGGAGGCTGAGGAACAACACAGCCCTGGTGAGAATCACTTCATCCAATTCTGTCTTTAAAGAACAATAAATGAAGAGACATCTCTGGTGGGAAAAAAAATAATCAAAACACAGGTCTGAGAGGTTTCTGAGAAGTGAACACATTCAGCCCCAGCCATACTGAACGTGTTCAAAGGAGACAGGGGTGAAAGGACAGCAGCAATAAGGTGGAAAAAAGGAAAGCAGCACATCAGAAGAGGATGAAGGGCAGACCCATAAAAGCAAAAGCATGAATTTGTCTTCACACAGGCACAAGTGAAGTGTAATTCTGATATCTACATGTGGACTAGGCTTTCCCAAGAACACTGGGGAAGAGAGAAAAAAGAGCAGAGACAGAAATATCCACAAAGAAAAAAAAAAACAAACCCAAAAAACAACCACCAACAAAAATCCTTAGAGCAGGGCATACATTCTTTTCTGCCTTTTCCAGATCACCTTCATATCTTGCTCCTGTTGCTATTCTAGACAGAGATCACTGGGAAGTTCACATGATGCCGTGCCCAAAGTCAGAGGCTGTACAGGCAGGTGTTTCACACCAATCACTAGTGCTTGCCAGAAATTCAGCATGGGGTTTTCAGCCTGCTAAATTGTATCCTCAGGCCAGTGCTTTCTGCAGGGTTCAAAGTCGGTAATCTCCAGCTCCATCTAGTTTGCTTCCAGTGATCGTGCAGAGCAGACGTCAGCAGAAATGGGTTAGAGTTGGGTTCAGGCACTCGATTCCCCCCAGCTGGCTGAGATGCTCTTTGCCTTTTGTGCTCAAGATCTGATACACCAACAGGAAGAATGATTTATACAACCTTTTTCTTTTCTTTCCCCCCCTTCATTTTTGGCTACAGGGAGCATTTACTCCATACCCTAAAAAGGTATGTGATTGCATTACAACTGGTATCTGTCAATCCCTTTATTAAAGGGAAGCTACAACACTGTTTTTACTCAGCTTACAGAGTTACTGGATACTGCAGTGTTCCTTCGAGGAAGCTGGGCAGACATCTAGTGAGCAGTGGAGCTGGAGACAGCACAAATCGATTACTATAAGAAGGAAAAGCCAGCTCTGACAATCTGTGTCACAAAAATCACAAGTCTAGCCAGTAGCCTGACGTGGCAAGATGCTTTTTGCTTACACTCACTTCTTTCATACCCCTGTAACAAAGCCATGTTATATCCCCAGATACATTTGCATTTTCACAAGTCCAAGAGAACTTCCTGACTGGTTTAAAAAAACAAAACGAGTACATCCTTCTCACATGATTTATATTCCAACAGACAGCACTTCCTAAATATTCAGACTGTCACACTTGCTTTCAGGGAGATACACCTCCTTCCTACTCTGGAAGTAACTGCTCCCTTTCTCCACAGCAGATTCCTGCTATTTGCTACTGACTCAAGGATTAAGAAAGGCTGCAGAGCACAGGAAAAACTCAAGAACCTGACACGTACCAGTGAGTCAGTCTAGCAACAAAAGCAGTTTAACATCCACTGGTGTGTGTCAATAAACGGAACAATTTATGTTAGTGTTGAAAAACTGTTTCAGTATCGATGTTACAACTGAAATTTCAAATTGACTCTGTCTTACACAGGGAAACACAGGAGCCCTGCTCTCCTGCAGGTGTTCCTCACACCACCACAACAGCACCTACAACCCAAAAAAGGCCCTTTTTGGGGGGGAGGAAATTCCTTTTTGGTCCTGATTCTTACTAAAAATACACAGTTCTGTCACTGACAACTGCACAGAGGCACTCCCCACCCGGGGTGTCCTTCACACCCCTGGTAAGAGAAGTACAGCCGGATGTCAGACATGCCAATTACCACCGCTTCCCTTTTACTACCCCACCTAAACAACACCGTGAAATGCAGAGAGAGAGCGGAAAGAATTATGAGCTTTATAAGATCTTGTGCAATAAACACAGTAGTCCCCCCTTCCCAACTATCAGATCTGCTGGCGGCAGTACAATCTTAACAACACTGAGCTTGTATGTGATAAAAAGACATAAGGCGAGCTGAAGGAAGGTGAATATATTTACAAGATAGTGCCAAGATCTCCATAACAAACAGTCATTAGCAGATTAGTATTATGAATCTAATCCAATTAAGAATTTCCTTTGCAAATGCCTGGAGGAGCTGGAATTCCTCTGGGAAGACCTTTCCATGTTGTGAAAGGCTCCCATGAGTCATGCCTGCAGGCTGACATACCAGGAAAGACCAGCTCTGGAGCAGCAGGAACAAAGCAGTGAACCCCACCTCGAAGCAAACCGCTGCAGCCTCCCGCTCCTGAGGAGTCAACTCAAAAATGGACCTCACAGCAGCACAAAAAAAAAGATTTCTCAGTTCCACCAGTCGTGGTCAACATAAAACTGGCATTTTCCTAAGCCAAGGTATGAATAAGCCACGGAGAATTTTCGTTGTTCACAGTCTCCCACTGTGCCATTTTAAACAGCTTTGGAACAATGCAGGTGTTTGATGTAACACCAGTCCATGTAGCAGCCATGCCTTGAAGGCAAAGCCTAAATTAAGTAGCTAAACATCCCCCTCCTCAACTTTGATCCTCGACTTTAGAATCCCAAAGCCACGCTCCTACCACTCCACACTGATGTTAGGAACTGCAGCAGAGACCAACGGCTCAATCCCAATCCCCAATTCTTGCCCACAGTGCAAAATCTGCTCATACACAGTTTAACACGAGCAACATCCACACCACAGGTGAGAGTGGTGGTTTGCAAGTCACCCAATCACGAGTTCCTCAAATTCTTACTGTGAATGATTTGCTGAAGCCCTCATCTGAAGTCCATAGATTTAGGCTGACCTTATCTGCCTTTGCACGGAGAGATTTAGGACGAAATAAGGAGAGTGAAAAATCTCATTGGTACAACTTTGCTGAGCAGAGCTGCCAAGACTGATCATGTTACCACATCTGCAGGCGCACACGCAGTGACCCTCTGCTGCCAGAAACCCAGTCAGGGCAATCACTTCCTCCTGCCTCAGGATCCAGCCCAGGCTGGCTCCAAGGCTCCCAAAATATCAGACCCAGAGATACATAAAAACAAAAGTTGGGGTTTTTTTAAAAGCACATACTTAAACCAATATTGTTTTAACAAAGTATCGGTTAAGATGGATACATTTAAATGTTGGGAACAGAACAGCTTACTCTGACCTTCAATGTGCAATTACATAAACATTAAAGTAGGCGTTTGCCAGTCATTTACTGTCAAAAAAACCCAAACAAACAGAAAGCCTCATAATAAAAACTTCCTCCACTTGAAACTACGAACTTTTTTGAAGCTGTGGTGTAATTCAATGTACTGAAACTCTGCTCCTAGCCACTATTAGGTAGGAAGTTTGCCTCTGCAGCACCTTCCTGGACATCCTGATACACCTTGCAGCAGATGCCTCACACCATTCTAAGATTCACCTGAAACACAGAGGCAGCCCAAGATGACCATTAAGGGAAGGATTAACTGAGACAATAGACTGGTCGTTGTTTTTCTTCCCTCAGAGACTGCACATTCATGTAAAAACCCAAATCTAGAACAAATGCCAAAGATAAAGCAGAGCATTTTAGACTGAATAAGGTGAGGAAAGAGTTATCGATGTCCTACCAGCCAAACACAACTTTTTTCCATTCTTTTTTCGAAGCACTAAAACAATGTGACTCATAGAAAATACCAAAACTCTAGTTTAGCTTCCTCTGCTGCACTTTGCAGCTCTGTTACTCCTGTTCTTCGACACCAGCACTTGGGTGAAGACTGCCAAATCGGAGGGGAAATGAGCCAAACACTGCAAATATAAACACAAGGAGGTGTAGCAAAAAGTCTGATGGCGGTAACAGGCCCCGGTACGGACACAACACACTTCTCCCAGCACAGCAGTGAGGAAGCCCAGCTAGGAGGAACTTTTTTGCTGAGCAGGGCCACAAAACTGGCACTGTCGTTTACATAACTGGTCAGCTTTAAGGGACTGAGGTCACTCTGCCATGCCAGCAGAGCTGCACAGCCAGCGGCATGAGATTTTACAAGAGGGACTTGAACCGCAGCATTCAGCGAGGTTTGTGCTTTTGGGCTCCTCCAACCAGAAACTCGGGCAGGGAGACTTAAAAAAAAAAAAAAAAAAAAACAACAAAAAGAGAGAGAAAAATAACAAACACAAAACTGTTCTGTGTTGGTTCTCCCTCCTGTTGTCACTCCCCTCCCCCAGCTTGTTAACTAAACTTTTCCTCTCCCGGGGATCTTTCTAATCCTTAGTAATGAATTTGCAACATCAGTCACTTTGCAAACCCGCTTCAATGTGAATCAAGTTTACTACAAGCTCAAGAAAACACAGGGAATTCTAACAATCACATTGCCAGGAGGAGGATATAAATGGGAAAGAATAGAAGTAGCACTGGAAAATTGGTTTTCAATCATGTAAAGAAGGAGTGTGCACCATCCCTGGGGGCCTGGGCTAAGGCAGAACATCAGGATGGAAATGCACTCTGCACTGTTACCCAAAGCAGCAGATTGTGGGCAAACAGCAGAACCAGACACCAACTTCAGAGCTAAAAATCCCACGACCTGTTTTCAAGAATTACTAGGGACCCAAAAAACCTCTCTCTGTAAATTCAAACCTGAAGAGAATCACCTGACCGTGATATTAATCCAAGTATGTTGAAACTAAGTATCTGGCAGGGATTTCACACTTTCCTGTATCCCTCCCACCAAGCCAGTTTATCTCCAGCCAGGCTGGAATCCTCCGGCCTCTCAAAGCACCCACAGCAGCTTTACACTGAACTAGTGACTCCAAAATGGAGTTGTAGGAAAAGCTGACACCCCAACAGATGAATTGGGAAGTCACTTCCACCCACGTTAATTCAGGAGAGCAGTCCAAGTTCCACAGTATACCAACAAAACTTGTTATTTACCACTTCAGACGTGTAAAGTTTTGGGAGTTTTGGCCAAGTGCCTTCTGTTTTCTGCAGAGGACAAAGGGTTTAAGTGCTAAACTGAAGTTAAGGCAAACTGCTGAAGTTTGAGGGTCACACACCTAGCAAAGCCAGCTTCCTCACTACAGGCTTAAACAACTTGATACAGAAGAACCTTCTCTACACAGAAGGAGCAACACGAGTTCCTGGGAAGCTGAGCTGGGTTTGTCTCCAGCTGACTGCATGATTTGTGCCAACCATACCCCTGAAAATCCTTTTCCTTTATAATATGGCCCCTCCCATACAGCTGTAATCACTGATCACAAACCCTAGACCAATTAAAAGCTACTTTTTTTGTTATGCTATACTGATAATAAATCCAACCTGGTACTAAAGCTCGCAATAAATATTCAGAGAACAGGTAAGCTGTTGACACAAATCAGTTAGAGTGCTCCAGCAGGACTATTCAAGTGACTTAAACCAAGCCTTGCATTACAGCTACTATTCTTTAAATAAAAAAAAGAAAGGAGGCAGAAAGGAAGTTGCAAGTGCTGCCTTTATGCCTAAGTTTATATCCAGAACGGAAGTTTACTTTCAGCAAAATGTAGGAGGTAATGGGAAGACATACGAAAACAAAACCTGAGCATCTCTTTGAGACAACCTAGGTCACCTGAAGGCCATAGCCAAGGGTCCAACAAAGGGTTCAGGAGGAAGGAGGCAGAACCAGGCCCAAGCTGGAGGCCTTTAGACAAAGCCTTTCCACACTGTGCCTCCTCCCACAGCAGGGTCTGGGCTACTGTCAAAGGGATCGCTTGAGAAACCCCAGAAGAGGCAACAAATGGAGTGAAAGAGAGTATTTAGAATTGCTCTTTCATTTCTGTTCTGAAGAGTGACTAGTTAGCCAAAGATACATTTTTTTTTTCTATAACATTTTCATATAAATTCTTATACAATTATAATGCAACTAACTCAGGTACAGTGAAAGCTTTACAGGTATCTGATTTACCTGGTTGTTTCCCACTTGTTAACTACAAAAACATCACCAAATTAAGCCATGAAATTTAGGAATGCACAAAGTGGTCTCATTTATGGTCAGACCTAACTAGGATTCAGAGTTAACTCTGGAGCCTTAGGCACAGCTCTTCCATTCCAAAATGTGAAGTTTTAGCCATCACTCCAGCCTCACTAGGAGAACGCTCAGGATGTGTTCGGCTGCATCTGAAAGCAACTACGCCCGGCAGAAGGAAAAAACCACCCTTAAATTAAAGCTCATCAAGGACACTGGATGAAAAATAATGATAATTACTATCCTGCTAGTAAATATTAGAGGATCTGCACTACCACCAGTAGCACTTCCTCAGGGTAGGAGGGATGATGTCATGGCTGCATGCTACAGCATTGTCGGGTTTGCCTGGCTACACGCTGCTAACGGGACACTCCCTACAGAACTGTGACCGCACACTCAGCTTCCCTGCTATCAGCAACCAGTTTAATAAGTGTTCTGAGACCCTCAATTAGCATAGAAATGCAGAATAGCCAGCAAGCAAATGAAAATCAGAAAACAGCAAGGGAAAAAAAAAAAAAAACCAACAGAGGGAGGGAAAAAAAGCGCAGAGGAGACAGCTGTAACAGGGTGGCAAACAAAGCTCCAAAGCATGAAAGAGAGAAAGGAATGTGGTTAAAAAATCTCCCCTAAGGAAGAATACTCTGTACTCCCAAGCTCCAGCTGTTTGACTTGCCCCGCTCCCTCCTCCACTCCATTATCCACTCTGGCTGTGCTAATTTAACACAAACCGCCCGCCTGTGTCAACTGTTGAAAGGGGGGATTTCAGGATGCATCCAAGCTCCGGGTGCAGAAAAAGGAAAAACTTTGGGGCGGAAAGTTGAGGCGCTTTTGGCGTGGCGTCGCTTTGTGCCGGGAGAGCTTGGGAAGCTGTGAGGGAAGGCAGCAAGAGCCCATCCTGCTGCTGCCTCCAGCACCTCGAGCTCTGCCACCGCTTCCACACGCGCCTGGGTTCCCAGCCGGCAGCCAGATCTGCACGCAGAAAGCTCTGCCTTCATCAACAAAGCCACGCAACTCCCAGCAAGAGCACCCGGCAGCCCCCCAGTCCACGGCAGACACCCCCACGGATGAGACAAGCAGGTCGGAAGAGCAAGGAGGAAGGGAAAAAAGGAGGGAAAGGAATAAACCCGGCCAACGTTAAAGTCTGGAGGCCCGGATTTCCACGGGGAAGGTATTTTCACGTTTGAGATACTGTGGGGAGTGTTGCGAGGGTTTGGAAGTCACATATGCAGCCAAAATGGCGCTGAGAATAAAAATATAATTTAAAGGAAGGTCGCCATATTGTAAACAGTGAGGCAGGGAGACACAGAGACAGCAACCTCCATTATTCCCAGCAGCTGCAGCAGCACGGAAGCGCTGGGAACGTCAGGCCCAGTGCGGAGACGCCACCAGGGCTTCCCCCTCTCCAGCCAGGGCCCTCCGGAGGGTCCCCCGCAAGCCAGGCACCCTTGGAGAGGGGCAAGGTGGGGAAGTTTCCCGCTGGGGAGGGTGAAAGGCCGGGCAGGGGCAGCTCCAAGGCAGCCAGGCCGCGCAGCCAGCGGCCTCGCTCCTCCTCCAGGCCTCTCGCCCGCTGCTCAGCACAAAAAGAAAGGAGGAGGGTGGACCCCCAACCCTCCAGAAAGCAGCCAGGGGAGGGCTCACCTCGGCCGCTGTGGATTAGCCTGAGGAGGGATGGACCCAAGCGGGGTTTGCACCTCCTTTTTGTTCCAGTCTGCTCCAGCCGGCCCCACATTCCCCCCCTCCCCGGGACCTAACGGGAAGCGGGAGCGGCCGGAGGGAAGGTGCTCTGGGCAGATCCGGAGGGAGAGAGCGCCAAGCCTTACCAGCACTGGAGGTGGAAAGCGGCGGGGCAGTGATCGCAGCACAGCAGATCCCCTCCTTCCTTGCAGCTATCGCAGCTATCGTGGTTAGTGGCCCTGCCACTTCGCCTGGGCTCCTTCTCGGGCCTCCTGCTCTTCTTCTCCCCATCTTCGCTCTTGGGGGGAGCCAGGAGGGCCTGGATTTGCTGCACATGCACACACAGACAGAGCGGGCTCTCAGGGGCTGCACGGACCCTGGCCCAGCGCCCTTCTCCCCGTGCCCGCCGGGGGGACAGCGACTCCGGGCCCTCCGGGAGGGGATCGGGGGGGGGGACAGAGCCCCGGCCGAGCCCGCCCCGCCCGCCCCGTGTCCGGCAGGGCCTCTCCNCCACGGGGCTCCGGGGTGGGGGGGTTCCCTCGCCATCTTGCAGCCCCACTGCC